>CM032625.1:32565892-32609128 GCA_019097785.1 Fraxinus excelsior | reverse complement strand
CAGAGTCCTTTATTTTTAGAGTCTCAAACTCTCTTTTAAAATTTAGAACTTGCATCTGCCTTGTTCTTTCATTGCCTCTGAATTCCTACTTCAACCTATGCCATGCTTTCTTTGATGTTTCACAAGTGATTATCCTTGTGAATATAGCATCTGAGATGACTGAATGTATGCAAGAAAGAGCCATAAATTTCTTGGCAATCTCCTCACTGTGTTGCTTCAGCTGAGCTATGGTAGGATTGGTTCTTAGAGATGGTGGCATATGCCTTCAAATATGCTTTCATTTTTGCAGACCAGAAGTCATAGTTCTATACTGTGATTGCTGAAGGTAAATGAGCTGAAAATCCACTTGAAGCCATATCACTTTCTCATTAAATCACTCAGCTATTTATGAAAGGGTTTTATTGGTTTTCTCTCGTGTTTGCAGGTATTTTTTAGGATACCAGATTTGTACTTAGCTTACTGGTTTTGTTCTTCCTTACTGGATTGGACAGTTTCTTCACCTCACCCTTCTCCTTCAGTTTTTTCCGTACTTTTTCGATCCTTCAAAGATCATTTAAGCTCAGATACCACTGTTAGAGTATTGAAGACAAAGAAGAGGGAAACTAAGTTCAATTGATACCAAAAAAAAAGTAGTACATGGCTTCATAATATAGCCATACATTGATGCAAATAAAATGATTTTCTATCACCTTTTCTACCTATTACAACTACTCCATACTTGTCAATTACATCAACTTGCAATAGAACTAAACTAGTCTAACTAGCTACCATAACAAAAGCTAGACTATCAACAAAAAATGTGTGACAACACTTGGCCAAAAACACGACTTTGTAAGAACAAAAGTGTCACACTTAATTCATCATACATGAACAGGTATGGTCTGGATTATTGCCTTATTATTTCTATCTTAACACTTCTGGTTGTGAAGCTTATGCACACCAAATTGATTCCAAACTGGATCTGATCGCTGAAATGTGTTTTTCTTGGATATGGGGAAAGAGTTAAAGGGTACAGGTTATGTATAAAAAAGGCTAGGGGATTTAAAATGATAATAGGTAGATCTGTGATCATTAATAAAGAGATTCTCCCATGTCTTAGTGACAAAACTAGAGAAGAATTAGCTGACAAGGATTTTTTTCATTATCGAAATTGACTTTAAAGAACATATTGTTACTGAACAAACTTAGTTTTTGGTAGAGGCACTTCAAATAGAGCCACAGATCATAAATGATTATGAAAACCTGAATGATGATCAAGGTTTCAACCCTACACAATTATCAGCTTACCTGAGACCGAGAAAGTAAACAAATAAGACCTTTTTATAGGTTCCAATATGCATATTATTATCTGCATAACCTGAATATGCCCTTTAGACATAGAACCCACTTCTTATGAGGAAAAAATATCTAGTAAGGAATCTACATGTTGATTGAAAACTTGTTGACTGCAAATGGGTCTATAGAATTAAAGAGGGAGAGATAAAATCTTGTGATAAAAGATATAATGTAAGTCTTGTAGCAAAAACCTTAACCGAAGAGAATGGATAGATTATACTAAAATGTTTTCACCTATTGTGAAATATACTTCTATCAGGATTTCACTTGCCCTTGTGACACAATTTGATTTAAAATTAGGAAAACTTGATGTGAAAACATTTTTTTAAATATGGTTATCTAGATTAAACTATATATATTTATGTGATAGGAATGTAAAATGCATATTTTTCCCTCTTTATTTTATGCGCTCGTATGTTTATTTTGTGCCAAAATGTACTCATTACGCTCATAGTTTGATTTAGGTGGCAGTTCTATGGATATGACGTAATTTGGAACAAATAGGTGAAAATAGACCAAAGTGAAAAGAAATGAAAGTTCAAGGACTAAAGTGCAAATATTCTAAAATTGTTTCTAACCTTGTGATGAAGATTTGAGAGTGTTAGATGTCAATTGGATGAAGAAAGGATTCGAATGGATGAAATATAGCCAAGACATTATCACATATCAACTTTCAAGCTGAAAACGTTTTGCATCGATTTTCAACCTCATATTGGGACCCATTTTGGACATGGAAAGAGATCGAATTCAAAGTTAGTCTCTGAAGTAAAGTTATATTCCTCTGAGTTCGCTTTCCAACACATCTTGAATCACCTAAATTGGATATCGGTAGAGAAAGTTATGGCTAAAATACAAAACGCTGTCCGGGAGGAAGTTTCGTAAAACCATACGGCCGCACAGACCACTTCCGAGAGTTTGAGGGCTGAGTTCATTTGTTCCATGCGGTCTCATGTTTCATTTCCGGGACGTGAATTTTGGTTTCCGAATTTAAGTCAACTACTTATGGAAACAACTATAAATACATATTTTAAAACCCTAAAACACAACCAGAACGTACAGAACACCTCCAAACTCCATTCTTCTCTATTTTTCTCTTAGATTCATTAATTGTAACTACACTTTTACACTTGGTCGATAAGACTAAAGCCTCGAAACCACATATTGTGAGATCTAAATGGTTTACTTAATTGAATTCATATTTTTGAGTATTGAATATTCTTCTATACTTATTTTTCTAAAAGATTCATTAATTGTAACTAAACTTTTACACTTGAATTCATGTTTTTGAGTATTGAATATTCTTCTGCACTTATTTCCATGATTGTTATGTTTAATTGCTAGGAGGCCTACTAGTTTATTATTCGTTACAATCTACCGCTAAGTTAAATATCAAATTCGTAATTGTTTGATTCCTTTAACTTGTGAAGCACTAGGATTGAATGATTTTCTGCGATAGAGGTTATTGAATCTTAAGAAGAATGTTTAAATAGATTGAATGCAACTGCTGGTGTTTGTGTTATCTAGTTCATCGATTTCTCTATTGTGTAAAGTTGTTGTTAAATTGAATCTTGAGTGCTGGTATGGGGTTATTTAATAATTAGGGTTAATTAGAAAGTTGGTTTCTAACTAACTAAAATTAAGGAGAAATATGAAAATTATTCTAACGGTGAATATTCAAAATATGAATTGAATTATCCTTGCATCTATGATCAATTGTGGATTTCTGAAGGTGGATATTGACTTGGACCAAGGTTAGTCTTTTGATTGTTTTCGTTAATTTAATTCTCATTGTTACTAATTGCATTATTTACAATTATTTGCATACAAAAACCCAATCATTGTACGGAGCATAAAATATTGAATTACACACTTTTCGTGGGATCGACCTTTACTTCCATTGCTACATTACTTTTAGAAGTTTAAGGACTATTTTTGGGTGCCTACGACAACACATCAAATTTTGGAGTCATTGCCGAAGAGGTGTTAATTTATTTTTATGCTTCTTAAATGTTTATTTTATTTTTGAAAAAGAAAAAAAAACATAATTTTCTAGATTTTTAGGTATTTTGTTGTTTTTAGAAATTTTAGCATAGAATTTTATTTGTCTTTATTAATCTAATTTTTTAATTTATTTTTTATTTGTTCTGGTTGTTTATGACCGCAACTCTATCTTCTAATCAAAGTGATTTGTAGTACGATCCAGAAATTAAGAGAACTTTGCGCAGGTTAAAGAGTAACATCCAACAAAATCTTGAAGAAAGCAATCTCAATCCTAATAATCCATTTGCAAGTGATTTTGAGTTTGAAGGAGAAAGAACCATGGCCGAAAATAGGACTTTGAAGAAGCTTGTAGCCCATACATTGAATCAACAACCTCTATGCATCATTTTTCCTATTTTAGATGCTACTACTACATTTGAGCTTAAATTTGGACTAATACACCTTTTACCTACTTTTCATGGTCTTGTAGGTAAAGATCCTCATAAACATCTGAAAGAGTTTTATGTGGTCTGTACGAGTATAAAACCCACTAAAATTACTGAAGAACAGATTAAATTGAGAGCTTTTCCATTTTCTCTGAAGGATTCGACTAATGATTGACTCTATTATCTATCATCGGGAAGCATTACCACATGGGATGGAATAGAGAGATTATTTCTAGAGAAATATTTTCCACCTTCAAGGGCAGTAAATATTAGGAAAGAAATTTGTGGTGTCAGACAAGATCACAGGGAATCTCTACATGAGTATTGGTAACGGTTCAAGAAATTGTGTGCGAGTTGTCTCCATCATCAGATCAGTGAACAACTTCTCATCCAATATTTCTATGAAGGTCTTCAACCCACAGAAATGAGCATGATTGACACTACAAGTGAAGGAGCTTTGGTTGATAAATCTCCCGAAGGAGCGAAGAATTTAATTGCAAACATGACAACCAACTCTCAACAATTTGGTGCTAGATTTGATCCCCCTTCTAGACAAGTTAACGAGGTAAATGTCTCATCCATTGAACAACAAATAGCGAGTCTAACCACTATTATTCGTCAAATGGCTGCATGTATTATTCAAACAGCGAAGGCATGTGGAGTTTGTTCATTGGTAAGCCATCCAACTTATATGTGCCCAACACTTCAAGAAGAATTCGTTGAACACGTAAATGCAGCCGGTAGTTTTCTTGGACAACCACAAAGGAATTATGATCCCTATTCAAACATGTTCAACAAAGGATGGAGGGATCATCCAAATCTTAGCTATGGGAATCGACAAGTGAATCAATCTATGAATCAGAATCGACAAAATTTCCAACAATATAATCAGCCATACCCTCCTAGACAACAACATGACCAAACTTCTAACTCTGGTGTGTCTTTAGAAAATATTGTTAAATCTCTTGCCACTAACACTTTGCAATTTCAACAGGAGACCAGGACTAGCATTCAATGTTTGGAGAATCAAATGGGTCAAGTAGCTAATGCGGTTAGTCGGCTAGAGGTGCAAAGTTCGGGAAAACTACCCTCTCAAACAATGGTGAATCCAAAAGAAAATGTGAGGACAATCATCCTGAGAAGTGGTAACGAGGTTGAGATTCTGGTAAAGGCATCCCCTAGGCCATTGGAGCAAGAAGAGGAAGAAAAGGAGGTTGCAAACAAGACTGTCACCAATGATACTGAGGTGACTGAGCGTAAGTTTTTACCCCTCTCTGATTATAAACCAATACCCTCTTTTCCTCAAGCTTTAGTAGGATCTAGAAAATATGAACGAAATCATGATGAGCTGCATGAAATTTTTAGTAAATGCGAGGTAAATATTCCACTTTTAGATATGTCTAAACAAGTGCCTCGTTATACTAAATTTTTGAAACAATTGTGCACGAGTAAAAGGAAACAGAAATTGAAGGGGATTGAAAAGGTACAAGTTGGAGAACAGGTATCTGTAATAATTCAAGAAAAACTTCCTACAAAGTGCACGGATCCAGGTATGTTCACTATCCCTTGCATGATAGACAATACTAAGTTTGAGAAGGCCATATTAGATTCAGGAGCATCTATTAATGTCAAGCCATATTCTGTATACACTTCCTTGAAACTAGGACCTTTAATTGACATTGGTGTGATAATCCAACTAGCTGATAAATTTAATGCCTATCCTAAGGGGGTAGTTGAGGATATTCTCGTGTGAGTTGGTTTTTTCTGTTGATTTTTATGTACTTGGCATGAGCAATAGTAATCATACTACTCCTATCTTGTTAGGAAAACCGTTCTTACGGACA
Organism: Fraxinus excelsior; assembly: GCA_019097785.1. Classification (NCBI taxonomy): domain Eukaryota; kingdom Viridiplantae; phylum Streptophyta; class Magnoliopsida; order Lamiales; family Oleaceae; genus Fraxinus; species Fraxinus excelsior. The sequence continues at coordinate 32,603,523 of CM032625.1, read as the reverse complement.
TCCAAAACTAAAATGGACTTCAATAATGGCACATTGACCATAGAAATTGATGATAAGATCATTAAACTTAATAACTATGATTCCATGCAATATTTGTGTAATAATAATCGTGTTCATTTTATTGATGTGATCGATCAATTAGCACATGATGTTTTCGAATTTGTTGCTAAAAAAGAATGGAAACTGTCAATATTGAGCATCTTGGGAAAGAAAAAGAGGAGTTGGCCTTAAACACTGAGTTACAAAGAACTGTGACAGCATTAAATGGTCTTCCAGAGTTAGGTAAGAGTTTTGGTTTTGTATTACAAGTTTCTAATGAGAAACCTCTACTTTCTATTTTGCAGACTTCCATTCCAGATTTGAAGCCTCACCTCAATCACTACAAGTATTTATTCTATGGAGGTGGAGGAACGCTGCGAGTTATCATTCCCAATGGACTTGGTGCACTGCAAGGAAGATCAAAGCCAACCATGATAGACCCACGCTAAATATGAAAACTTTGAGTCGAGCCAAAGACAATAAACAAAGGCGCTACTTGGGAGGCAACCCAAGGGGAGTTCATTCATTTTCCCTTTTTATTTTTGCATTTTTATTTTTATCTTTATCCTTTTCCTTGCATTGCACATTACATTGGGGACGATGTAAGTTTTAAGTGTGGGGGAGAGATTTAGATTTAGGTTATATTTAGATTGAGTGAGTTAATTTAAAAAAAAAATTGCATGATTTTTTAAGAAGTGGAGTTGAGGTTAAAAGATTTTTGGTTGTGTATGCTATTTGCTAGAATTAATTAGGCTTTTTCAGAATTCATAACATGATTGAATGAATAATCCTCCAACTTAGAGTTGATTAGTGGAGTTATTTCTTTGAGGATGATAGTAACTAAATTTTGTAGACAAAAGTCGATGAGATTTTTGAGCATTTAGACTGATATATTCATAACAGTCTCATTATTCTTTTTCATGTGTGATATTCTTCCGTGGTTTTATTTCTCTAGAACTTGTCTTGATTCTCTTCAAGATCACATTGACACATGCATACACGAACATGATTAAAGTCATCTTTGTTACATAAATGAGCTTCATTAGACAAATAGCCGACCATGTAATTGAATTTTCTATTCTTGAGCCCCTTTAAGCCTTATTGCATTTTCTTTGTATAAACTCACATTATAAGCTTTAAACTGGAAAAACAATGTCTTTACCCCAAACATTAGAGCTAGTGGAGTATTGTTGAATGTCATGAAAAGTGTAGGTATGCAAGAAAATAAGTGTGGGGGTATCAAGACTTATGGTAGTGCTATTATTGGTGAGTTGGAACAAATTTTCTATGTCAATTCAGAGAGTTCCAATATTGGTGTATAAAAGGTTGAACCCCAACCTTGAGGGCCCCCCACCGACCCTGCCCTGAGCCATCGTGGAGGAGGTAAATCGCAGGATGTGCCTCCCAGGAGCCAGGGTGGAGAGCTTATGGATAGGCCTGGGCTAGTAACCCTATTGGTGTATAATTTGGAGTTTATGTTGTGCAAGAGAAACACATGAAGAAGAAGGAAAAAAATGAAGGATTGAAGAAAAAGAAAAGAAAGGAAAAAAAAAATGGAGGATTTGGTTAAAAAGCCTAGTCAACAATGATATTTGGTAAAATAGACCATCTCAATACTTTTTGGTTAACTAGCCTTTATTCTATATCATTATGTGTTAAAAGTCTTAAACACCCTTCATTTGAAATATCTAAAATATCCAATTTGAAACAAAAATTTACCAAATCCCCCATACATAAATCCTCACTTTTATTCTACTTTTTTCATACGCAATTTAAAACCAGCAGTAAAATGGCATACTACCGTTTTAAACGTCTGAATGTCGTTTTAACTAATTTTATGTTCGTATCAATTTATGTTTTCTCGTATCCACATAAAAATTAATGAAAACAAGTTTTAACATATTTTGAGTGAAACCGAGAGTCCCTGATCCAAAACAGCATGTTGTTTTTATAAACGGTTTGGTGACATTTTAACTAACGTATATAATTTTTCACTACATTTATAGTGAAATTGAGACCTTATAATCTAAAATGACATGATGCCGTTTTAAATGATTATGTGTCGTTTCAACTAATTTTGTATCAATTTCACTTTATTCACTCGTATGCACATTAAAATGAAAGAGTGGAAGTTTTCCAAGTCTGGTCGACTCATTTTGTAGTGAAATCAAAGCCCCGCCATGCAGAACAACATGATGTCTTTAAAAAAGTAAATAATTTAAATTCCAATTATGAGATAAGATATTCAATAAATTAGATTGTTTAACTTATATAAATCTTACATGATGTTCAAATATTTGATTGACTCATTTTGGAGTGAAATCGAGACCCTATAATCTAAAATGATATGCTGCTGTTTTAAATGATTGGGTGTCGTTTCAATTAATTTCATTCGCTTTACTTTATTTTCACTTGTATGCACATGAAAATGAACGAATGGAAGTTTTCATTATGTTTGGACCCATTTATCGGCATAAAGTTCACTCGATAATAACCAACACCACTGTTCCGTGAGCAAGTTGTGTTGACACTGACCTCCGAGGTCACTTAGTTCGGATTACTGTATCCAATGAAGGGATGATAATGCGAGCTCGGATGTGTGAGTTCAGCTCGGATCTCGAGAGACTTATCCAAGAAGTTTGTGTAGTCCTTCAAGGCAGAATAGTGAATAATGATTGAGAATCACTGATGGAATATACAAGCTACCAATCAGACAGATGCATGTGTAAAGATCTCACGTTAGTGCCCACATTATCCTCCAATCAAAAATCTTAGTTTCTCTTCCTAATTAATGCATTAATTGTTGGGGACCACTTATATCAGTAACTCATGATCAACTGACAGATTTGAGCTCGACCATCAATCCTGTTGCGCCAACATATGAACTTATTCAGCTTAGTATCAGGATTGACAAGACGGGGGTACTACATGCATGCATATGTCTCTTATATAAAGCCATTGAAGTAAAAAAAGAGGGGGAGAGAGGGAAGGAGATTCTAAGAAAAAAATACAAACTTCTTACACTTCTCTGATTTTTCAAATATCCTCTATAATTAGAGAAAAAAATTATTGTACTAACCATCTTGCAACCCTTTTGATTAATATCCACTTGAATTTGTATTCGTTCTTTAAGTTGGCTTGAGTTTTGTATATACATTCTTCAACGTCAACAAGTTGTATAAGATTTAACTACGAAATAAAGTAAATAAAATAAGTATGGTATAGAAAACATAGCATGTGCAATCGTTCAATATATATAACTTATCTATGATATTCTGAACACTGTTTTTACTAATTTCGAAGAAACATCGAGAATACGTGACCCAAAACGACATGTAGTCATTTTAAATGTACGTATATCATTTTTGCTAATTTTGTGTTCATTTCGCTCCATTCTCACTCGTTTTCACATGAAAGTGTAAGAATGAAAGTTTTAACTAGATTTAGACGTCACCGTCCACTAAAAGTTCAAACTATAGTGAGTCACATCATACGTCCGTTTGAAGATTACACTACACTTGACAACCAAGGAAAATGTATACAAAACATAGCATGTGCAATCGTTTAATATATACAACTTATCTATGATGTTCCAAACATTATTTTACTAGTTTCGAAGAAAAATCAAGAGCTCGTGACCCAAAATGGCATGTAGTCATTTTAAACATATGTATACCATTTTTGCTAATTTCTTGTTCGTTTCACTTCATCCTCGCTCGTTTTCACATGAAATTGTAAAAACGAAAGTTTTAACTAGTTTAGACATCACAGTCAACACAAAGTTCAAATTACAATGGCAAGTTTGATAGTCAAAACATAGCACGTGTAGTCATTCAATATGTATGAGTCGTGTATGATGTTTCAAACACCGTTTACTAGTTTTGGAGTGAAATCGATACCCCGTGATCCTAAACGGCATCTTATCATTTTAAACGGAGGGTTGTCGTTTAGGGTTTTGGTTTTAGGGTTTAGGATTTAGATTTTATGGTATATGGCAAAAGAGAAAAACATGTGATTATTCAACATGCATTTTTAAACGACTAAGTATCGTTTTAACAAATTTTGTATTCGTTTCACTTTATGTTCACTTATACTCATATAAAAGTTAAATGAATTCAAATTCTTGCCATATTTGAACAACAAGTTAGATACAAAGTTCATCCGATAATGACCAACACTATATAATTGCACTACACTTGACAATAAAGAAAACATAAGTAGCAAATATTGTATCCAAAACATAGCACGTGTAGTCGTTCAATGTGTACGAGTCATATATGATATTTCAAACACAATTTTACTAGTTTCTGAGTGAAATCAATACCCAGTGACCCAAAACGGCATCTGGTCATTTTAAATGTATAGATGACGTTTTTACTCATTTAGTATTTGTTTCAGTTCATTCACGACCGTAACCACGTGAAAGTTTATGGATGAAAGTTTTAACTACATTTCGACGTTACGGTTGACACATTTATTCAAACTATAGTAAGTCACTCCAAAATCCGGTAGTAAACTACACTACACTTGACAATAAGGAAAAACGAAAGTAGCAAGTATGGTATCCAATACACAGCACGTGTAGTCGTTCAATGTATACGAGTCATGTATGATGTTTCAAATACATTTTTACTTGTTTTGGAGTAATATCGATACACCGTGACCCAAAACGGCATTTGGTCATTTTAAATGTAAAGATGGCATTTTTACTCATTTAGAATTTGTTTCGGTTCATTCACGCCCGTAACCACGTGAAAGTTTGTGCTTGACAATAAAGAAAAACGTAAGTAGAAAGTATGGTGTCCTATACAGAGCACGTGTAGTCGTTCAATGTGTACAAGTCATGTATGATGTTTCAAACACATTTTACTAGTTTCGAAGTGAAATCGATACACCGTGACCCTAAACGGCATCTAATCATTTTAAAAGGAAGGTTGCAATTTAGGGTTTATGTTTTAGGGTATATGGTTTAGATTTTAAGGTATAGGGTAAAAGAGAAAAACATGTAATTATTCAACATGCCTTTTTAAACGACTAAGTACCGTTTTAACAAATTTTGTATTCGTTTCACTTTATATTCCCTCCTATCCACATAAGATACTCAATAAATCAGTTAATTCAACATGTACAAGTCTACTAAGATATTTCAAACTACGATCCACTAATTTTTGGGTGAAATCGAGACATCGTGACCCAAAACGACGTATGATCGTTTTAAACGTATCATTGACGTTTCTACTCATTTAATGTTCGTTTCAATTCAACAACATTGTTCCATGAGTAAACTATACTATTCTTCATATGAATGAAGGTAAATATCCTAAATTTCATTATGTTTCAATTATAGATAAGATATTCAATGTTTATTTAATTTATATAAGTCTTTTAAGATGTTCAAAAATATGATTGAACAATTTTAAAGTGAAATTGAGACTCTGTAAATGGCTAGTTGTCATTTCAACTAATTTTGTGTTCATTTCACTTTATATTCACTTATATTTATATAAAAATTAACAAATTCAAGTTTTTATCATATATGAATGGCGAGTTAGATACAAAGTTCGTCCGATGGTGACCAACACTATTGTTCTGTAAGTAACTTACATTCTACTTCACTATGAATAAAGGTAAGTAATACAAATTTCATTATATTCTCAACAAATTAGTTAATTCAACATGTACAAATCTTCTAAGATGTTTCAAACTACGATTGGCTAGTTCTTGAATGAAATTGCACCCTATAACCTAAAATGGAATCTGATCGTTTTAAATGTATGGTTGACGTTTTTACTCATTTAGTGTTCAGTTATATTCATTCACGGTTGTTATGGATGGATGTATGTTAATTGTTGAATTTAATCTTGAAGTTGTGAGGATTTTTTATGAATTTTGATATCTATTTTTATAAGGATTTTGGTAACTATAACAGTATCACTGTTTGTGCAAACCAAAATGGCATATGGTCGTTTTAAACACATGTCTGACGTTTTTACTCATTTAGTATTCGTTTCGATTCATTCACGTCTATAACCACATGAATGCTTAAGGATGAAAGTTTTATCTATATTTTGACATTGTGGTCGACACATTTTTTCAAACTATAATGAGTCACTCCATAATCTGGTAAGAAACTACACTATACTTGGCAATAAAGAAAAACGTAAGTAGCAAGTGTGGTATCGAAAACATAGCACGTGTAGTCGTTCAATGTGTACAAGTCATGTATGATGTTTCAAAGCATCTTTTACTAATTTCGGAGTGAATCTATACCCCATGACCTAAAACGAAATCTAGTCGTCTTAAACGTATGGCTGACGTTTCTACTCATTTAGTATTCGTTTCGGTTCATTCATGCCCGTAACCACATGAATGTTTAGGGATGAGAGTTTTAACTCTATTTCGACGTTGCGATCGATACATTCAATGAAGGAGCTAGGGGTAGGGGCGATCGCCCCCAACATTGTCCGCTGGTCCACTATTCCTAGTTAATTTGTAATGTATTTTTAAGTTTCACCCCCCATCCCCCAAGAATTTGACTCGCCCCCTCAAAATTTTGAATTTTTTTTCCACTAATAAATATTGATCCAATAACTTACCCTTTAAAATTCAACCATACAAAAATCTTAGACCTAAACAAAAGATCCAATAGTTACTTGAATAAATAAATGGCCCAAATCCAATTTAAAAGCTAAGTTCCCAATTCTCAGGCCCAACTAATTAAAACTCAATTCCCAAGCCTACCTGATTAAAAACCCTTACGGAATGACTAATTTCAGATGTCCAAGTCATCTATATCATCTGTTATATAGATAGACAATTTACTTTTTGTCTTTTTGATGTTCATCTAACGTTCATGTTTTCAATTTGTATTGTGTTAAACACATAGATGGACATTATTTTTGTATCGATAAACTGATTGTCTTTTTGGTTAGTCAATCTAACTGGCCTATTTTGGTACTCAAAATCGTCGTTTTCAATCCTCTTACTTAAAAAAAATTTCGGGGGCGGACTCCACCCCCAGTATTTTCACCTCCCAAGATTGAAATCCTAGCTACGTCCATTGATACATTTATTCAAACTATAGTGAGTCACTATATGGTAGTAAACTATATTGCACTTGACAATAAAGAAAAACTAAGTAGCAAGTATAGTATCCAAAAACATAGCACGTGTAGTCGTTCAATGTGTACGAGTCATGTATGATGTTTCAAACACTGTTTTACTAGTTTCAGAGTGAAATATATACCCCGTTTTAACAAAAAAATGTATTCGTTTTACTTTATGTTCACTCGTGTCCACATAAGATACTCAATAAATTAGTTAATTCAACATGTACAAGTCTACTAAGATGTTTCAAAGTATGATAAAACTAATTTTTGAGTGAAATCGAGACATGTGACTCAAAACGGCATCTGATCGTTTTAAACGTATGGTTAACGTTTCTACTCATTTAGCTTTGTTGAATAAGGGTATATGAGGTAGTTTATAAATTATAATTTAAACTATTTATTTTAAACATGTTTTTTTGGTCTAAGGCTAAAATCCCAAACTATATTAAAGAAAATGCTATTTGACCCAATTACCACAAAAAAAAAAAAGTGATGAAGGAGAGTGATTTTAATGTGAAAAAGATCTATATTCATAACTCTTCCTACATCTCAAAAAAGAGTTCGATTTGTGTAGGATAGATGCAAAAATGATGAAGCTATCACGTGAAGTGGTTGGTTTACATGTCTTATGTTTATGTTTGAGCTAAGTCTATTTATCCTTACTGCACTAGTTTCGATGGCTCTTGAGTCACATATCCAAATATTTCCCACCTTGACCATAAGCCACATTACAACATTTGAAAGTCCTTATGATTCTTGTAAAGCATGTGATCTAAGTGGTGGCGAATGAGAAGATATACTAGCACATGGTAGAACATCTCCATTGGAATGAATTTGAGCAAAACACTTACCCTTTTAAACACATGAGAGTTGAGTGCTTATATCCGTGAGGGTCTACATGTTTAGTTTACTCTATCTTCATATGAAAATGCTTGCTAATTGATTATGAGTTGTGTGGAATGTTTATTCGTGATATTTTATGTGTTTTGGAAAAAGCTTGATGCTTTTATGTTCTTGGCATTATGACATGGTACTTTAGAGATTTAAATTTGAGTTTTGCCCTAGGACGAGCAAAAGCTAAGTGTATGGGAATTTGATAGGAATGTAAAATACATATTTTTTCCTCCTTATTTTATGCACTCGTATGTTTATTTTGTGCCAAAATGTACTCATTATGCTCATATTTTGATTAGGTGGCAATTCTATGAATATGGCGTAATTTGGAACAAATAGGTGAAAAGAGACCAAAGTGAAAAGAAATGAAAGTTCAATGACTAAAGTGCAATATTCTAAACTTGTTTCTAACCTTGTGATGAAGATTCGAGAGTGTTAGAGATCATTGGATGAAGAAAGGATTCGAAGGGATGAAATATAGCCAAGACATTATCACATATCAACTTTCAAACCGAAAAGTTTTGCATCGATTTTTAACCTCATATTGGGATCCATTTTAGACATGGAAAGCGATCGAATTCGAAGTTGGTTTCTAAATCAAAGTTATAGCCCTCTGAGTTAGCTTTCTAACACATCTTGAATCACCTCAATTAGACATCGGTAGAGACATTTATGGCCAAAATACTAAATTCTTTTCGGGAGGAAGTTTCGTAAAACCATGAGGGCTGCATAGACCACTTCCGAGAGTTTGAGGGTTGAGTTCATTTGTTCCATGTGGTCGCAAGCCTTTAAACCATGCGTTCGCATGGTTCATTTTCGGGATGCGAATTTTGGTTTTCGAATTTAAGTCAACTACTTATGGAAACAACAATAAATACATATTTTAAAACCCTTGAACACAACCAGAACGTACAGAACGCCTTCAAACTCCATTCTTCTCTATTTTTCTCTTAGATTCATGAATTGTAACTTAACTTTTACACTTGGTCGAAGGAGATTGAAGCCTCGAAACCACATATTGTGAGATCTAAATGGTTTACTTAATTGAATTCATGTTTTTGAGTATTGAATATTCTGCTACACTTATTTCCATGATTGTTATGTTTAATTGCTAGGAGGCCTACTAGTTTATTATTCGTTACAATTTACCGCTAAGTTAAATATCAAATCCGTAATTGTTTGATTCCCTTAACTTGTGAAGTACTAGGATTTAATGATTTCATGCGATAGATGTTATTGAATTTTAAGAAGAATGTTTAAATATATTGAATGCAACTGCTGGTTTTTGTGTTATCTAGTTCATCGATTTCTCTATTGTGCAAAGTTGTTATTAAATTGAATCTTGAGCGCTGGTTTGAGGTTATTTAATAATTAGGGTTAATTAGAACGCTGGTTTCTAACTAACTAAAATTAACAAGAAATAAGAAAATTATTCCAACGGTGAATATTCAAAATATGAATTGAATTATCCTTGCATCTATGATCAATTGTAGATTTCCGAATGTGGATATTGACTTGGACCAATGTTAGTCTTTTGATTGTTTTCGTTATTTTAATTCTCATTGTTATTAATTGCATTATTTACAATTGTTTGCATACAAAAACCCCCCATAATCATTGTACAGAACATAAAATATTGAATTACATACTCTTCGTGGGATCGACCCTTACTTCTATTGCTACATTAGTTTTAGAGGTTTAAGGACTATTTTTGGGTGCCTACGACAGCACGCCAATACGACTCAACCAAAAGATCTTGTAAATTAGAAAAGAAAAACTTAGTCTGCCTTCTGAATAAATCTTTATATGGTTTAAAACAAAGTCCAATGCAATGGTATAAGAGATTTGATTCTTTTATACAAGGATCGAAGTTTAATAAAACTGACTATGATTTTTGTTTTTATTATAAAAAGAATGGAAATTTTGAGTTTTTCTACTTGCTTTTATATGTTGATGACATAATTTTGTTACTCTTAATTCTATAAAATAAAAAATTAAAATTTGGATTTGAAATGAAAGATTTAGATCGTGCTTGAAAAATATTAAGAACGGAGATAAAAAGAGATGATTAAACCGTTTTTAGCACAAGTGTCTTATATTGGTAAAGTAGTTAAAAAATTTTCTTTGTATGATTCTAAATACATTAGTTTGCCTATATCTGGTTATATGAAATTATATAGTCATCAGTCACCTAAAATTAAAATGAACTTAATAGAATAGTAAATGTACCTTATACTAATGTAGTTGGATCAGTAATGTAGGTTATAGTATTCTCTGGACCTGATACTGCCTATGGTTGTAAGTGTGTTAAGTAGAATTATGAAAAATTTGGGTGAGCTTCATTAGGAAGCCATGAAACATTTGACTAAGTACTTGAAAGGTACACAGCATTTAGGACTCAAGTTTTTAACGTACTACAACTTAATTATGTATTTCCCTTTATCCTTGCTCATCTTGTGGTTGTTTGTGCTTTCATGAGCTTGAACATGGACATTGTAATTTACGTTTAGTTAGAAAATTGAAATAGAGCCTGAGAGCTAGTACCAAAAGATAGAAATGAGACGGCTGGGGGAAAATCTGAGCAAGGTATATAATGTTATCTATCCCATTCCTTCTTTTTCTTTTTGCTAGCACTTGGGCCATTGATTTTCAGGCTAAAGGTATGATATCAAACTTAGAAATGTTATGTCTAATGGGTCGATTCATTTATCCATTTAATTTTGACACTTCAAAATTGAGCTACATTTTGTTTTTATATAGTTGAATTCACCAATAAGGAAAGACTAATTTGCTAATAAGTGATACTTCGACACATCATAATATCACAAATCATGTGCACATCAACATACATGAAGCCATGCTGGTTATACGCACATGTTACATGAGACATAATATATTTAGGATTTAGTTAAACTCGAATTTAAAAATCTTTATTCTCGAATCTTGATTTATGAATGCATGAATTTTTACTTGTTTTTTCATTTTTATTGAACTTCATGTTGTGTTGTTAGATGCAGATGGCAACACTACGCCACCAAGTAATGAACACTTGCATAAGTCAGGCCATCTCTTAGTGAAGAGTTACATGCACAATTTTTATGCATATTTTCTTTTTACCATTGCAATACTACTGTATTTGAGTTTTTTTCATTTGTATTTAACTTCATGTTGTTTTGGTTACTTCTTTGAATACCACGAAACAACTATTGAACCCATCAGGAAAATATAGCCAAATGTACTTTTCCTATCATCAAGATCACCTACATAGTCACCGTCAATAAAACCAAACAAATATAACTTTTCACCCTTTTTATAGAACAATCTATACTCAATGGTTCTTTGCAAGTATCGAAAAATTCTAGAAGATGCATCTCTCCAGTTTGCTTCATGTACCTACTAATGAGACTCATAATATGCATTATGTTTAGTCTTGTTGCTATCAAATACATTAAACTTCCCACAATCTGCTTGTAAAGAGTGCTATCTACATTTTTTCCTTCCTAATTTTTAACAAGCTTTAATCATGTCTCCATAGGTGTCCTCGCTAAATTGCATTTCTTCATTTTCAACCTGTCTAAAATTTCTCGCGCATATTTGTTTTGAGAAAAAAAAAAATCCAAGCAACTGATTGTTCTATTTCAATACACAAAAAATAATGTATCATTCCAAGATCTGATATATCAAACTTAGCCATCATGGATATCTTAAATTTTTCAAACATAGCACTATCATTTCCAGTGTAGATTAAATCATCAACATTTAAGCAAACAATGAACATTTTTCATCCATCACCAATTTTAACAAAAAGTGTGCTCATATGGAAATTTTTCAAACCTTCATTCAAAAAATAAGTATCAAGTCGACTATACCATGCCCATGGGGCTTGTCTTAATCCATATAAAGCTTTCTTTAATTTTTAAACTTTATGCTAATTTCCAATCTTAATATAACCAAGAGGCTGTGTGCGCCCAATGCAATTACAATTCTGATTGTCATGATGTGCTAATGGAAACTTAAATTTGCCTTTGCAGACCCCTAAAATTTATTCTTCATGGAAACTTAAATTTGCTTCGAAGTTCTTTTGCTGAGAATAGCTTTCAAGATAGAATGATCAATTGGTTGGAAGAGATAAATTTTTACTTTGACATCCATCAACTTCAGCCCTTTAAGCTCCGTCCTTTGTACATTTAGCACCACAATAGCTCCTCTTGGTTCTGCTACTTCAGAAACAACAGGATTCAAGTATTATTTGGACTTCAAGAAATTCTCCATGGCCATTATCCAATTATCATAGTGACCATCAAAGCGTGAATGACTGTTTGCACAAAGTTATGAGAAGCCATCCTTCAATTGCTGTAAAAGAAATGAAATAGAAGGAAAGCTGCTGCTCTGTACACTCTATCTCACGTGCCATTTTTCTTTGGCTCTCTCAATCTTTCAAACTTCTATACCACACACACTCTCTCTACAATCTGCTTCTCTCGTACCACTGTTACTAATAAAAGAGAGACAAAACACTATTGATGATAAAAAAAGAGAAAAAATTATTAAAGGAACATTGTTACTAATGAAAAGAGAGAAGCTTTTAACAAGGGATGTACTTCAATGCTTTATTCATCAAACAAATAGTCTTTATATAGGTAAGTAAAAACCGATAATGTTAAGTATTTGATGTAATTGGTAAATATGTGAACAAAAGGGACTAAAATCAATAAGTTGCAAAAGTCAAGGAGTTAGTTGAAATTAGTTGAATTTATATTATATTAGGTCTAGGGTTCGAGAATGGAAAAGAAGGAAAATGGTGCCAGAATTTCGTAGCTTATCGCCCAGACTTGGCTCGAGCGTAAAAAATAGAAACTGTGTCGCCCGTCTATTATCTTGCCTTCACTCGAGCGACAACCTATCGCTCGACTGTCGCCCAGCCTCGCTCGAGCGACAGAGTTATCTGAGAAACTTTTTATTCATTTTTTCAAGACTTTTTATCCAGCCAATTCATACATTAACCTATATATAAATTATAGAATGTTTCTAAACGATTTTTCGAAGGTTGAACATTAAGAAAAACATATTCTCTTTATATCATCGTTATCAATTTAACTTTCAACCTTCGTTCTATTATTGATTTTTGGCGGTGAAAACATCATATCCACAATCCAAATACCAAACTGTTGTTTCCTACATATCTGTCAAACATCTGAAGATCAAGGAAATGTGATTGGAGTTCCAGTTGGTCAAGAACACGGAGTTCTTCATTAATGCACTAGAGATAGACGAATTGATAAAGTTGAGAGTTGCTGTAGGATCACACATTCCACGAGAGCTTTGAAAACTACAGCTGTGAGTTGGTGCAGGAGTACAAAATCCAGGAGAACTATGGTAATTATAGCCAGTAGGTAAGAAAGTATGTGTCGTCGTCTTGTTTGACGGACTGTACAGTGGATTTTGATTAGCAAAGTGCCCGAAAGTTTTATCCAATTGAGGTGTCTCCGTGATCATACCGTGTGCTATTTACTACTTTCTTTAGTGCTTTCATATTCTGTAGTATTCAAACATAGGATAATTGAACTGATTGCATAACCATCTAGAGATAATTAATTAGTTACTTGTTGCTAGTTAATTATAAGTTATAACTTTTGCATTTACACCTATTCACCCCCTCTAGGAGTAGTTTGGGTCGAATCTCATTATTTCAATTGGTATCAGAGTCTCATTTCGTGTTCTGACCCTTAGATTATTCTAGATGAGTCACTCCTTGTCTGTTCCTCAGTTCTTTGATAGAAGCAACTATGCTTATTGGAAAGTTCAAATGAGAGCTTTCCTTAAAGCATTACACGAGTGTATTTGAATTAGCGTTCAAACTGGGTGGACTGCACATTCAACTAATGTTGCTGGTGTAGTTACACCCACTGATATTTTACTGTGGACTAAAGAAGATTTAGCTGAGTATAACTGGAACAGTAAGAGCATTCATGCCCTGTTCATGGTTGTGTCTACTTAAGAATTTAGGAGAGTTTCAATGTGTGAGACTGCTAAAGAAGTTTGGGACATCTTAGAAACCACACGTGAGGGAACTAAAACTGTTAAACATTCTAAACTACAGATGTTAACCTCTAAGTTCGAAGAAATTAGAATGAAGGACGATGAATCATTCGATGAATTCTATGCAAAACTTAATGACAGTTAATTCGAGCTTTAACCTCGGTGAAAAGATCCCCGAGTCCAAAATCGTTAGAAAAGTCCTTAGATCCCTACCTGAAAGGTTTATACCTAAAGTCACCGTGATTGAAGAAAGCAAGTAGATGCAGTTAAGGTAGAAGAACTTGTAGGATCCCTTCAAACCTATGCACTCACTGTATCTCAACTTAAAAGGTAAAATCCATAACCATGAACACAATTAGGGAAGAAGAGAGTGAGTCAAATGATGCTGAAACACTTAGGGACAACGAAATAACTTATAACGTTAAAAAATTTCAGAAGGTGATGAGGAATAGAAGAAAGCCTCAAGAACGGAAAAATGAAGTCCCTGATAAATTCTTGAAAGATAAACGTGAGAAGAATAACTCCGAGTGCTAATAAGAAAACCCAATCTGTTAGGTGCCATGAGTGTCAAGATTTTGGTCAGTATAGAAATGAATGTCCTAACTTGAAAAAGAGTTTGAATAAAGAAAGACGTAATGCATTAGCATTAACCTTGAGCGACGATGAATCAGATTTGAGTGCTCCAAGTGATATCTCTGATGGTGAGGATGAACAAAATTTTATGGCCTTCACATCTATAGCTATGATAGAGTCTGGTAAGGAAAATGAAAATGATGAACAGAGTAAGAAGTTCGATGAAGAATATAAGGATGAGATTAATATTCATGACACTTATCGTGAACTATTTGAGGAGAGTCTTAAATTTAAAAAGGTAAATAAAGCTGTACTAAAAAAGGTAAATGATCTTGAAAGAGAGAAAGAAAAATTCATAGATGACCATCAGGACTCTACCAAAAATTCGAGTGAGTTGAAGCTTGTTAATGAGAACTTGGAAGCCAAAGTTAAGTCCCTAACAAGTGATCTTGAAAAATCTAATACTCAGCTCCAATCTTTCATGAACGGTACACAAAAATTTGATAATATGTTAGGGATGAACAAGTGAGCTGTAAATATGCATGGTCTAAGTTACGTTCAAGAGGGTAATACTACTACTAGTACATCCAAGACCACGTTCGTCCCGGCCACTAACAAAGCTCAAAAAATTATTTATCCTGAACCAAATGGTAAAAATGTCTTAGGATCAGGACCTACTAGACAACGTAGGGTCAATCGTCCTACATATCGACAACAACCTTCGAGCAGGTTTGAACCTATGTTTATTCTCACCGTCACCATTGTGGCGTACTAGAGCACACAAGACCTATGTGTCGTAAGCTCACGACTAGAAGTAAAAGTCAAGATGTCTCGAGCAAGATTAATTTTCTCGCCAATTAGGTTAGCCACTTAACTGAGATAATGAATTGGTTAACTAGAATTACTTCTGCTTCTAAGAAGGTTAGGGTTAAGAAGAGTAACCTGAAAGGTCATGAGATTGATCATGCTCTTAAAAGTGAGAGCATTCATTTGTCTTATTGATTAGATACCTAAATGCATGCATGTGTTGTTCATTAAGTCTATTTATACTTGCATGGGGTCAATTTAGTCACTTAATGGACAACAGTCTACGCATAAGATGCAATACTTGAGAAAAACGACAAAAAAAATTATGAGCTCAAATTCAGTGAGAGAAAAGACAAATATACGTGTAATTGAGCTCGTTTTAAGGTCCTAACAATCTTATGTGTTTGACTTTCATTAGTAAAGAAAATACTTATTTAACAGTGATGTTTGTATGTCTATTCTCACAAATTTAAGGTTCGGAGTCATATTCACTAGAAAATAGTGGCACTTTACACACGTGAGTCACTTATACACTTTACTCAATTTTGAACTTGATTAAGTACGTGAGAAAGTTTTATTGATAATGCTTTACTTCTGAGCACATTCATTTCTGAGTTCATCGGTATGTCGGAGACTTAATTTTTATTAAAGAAAATGGGGAATGAGCTATTTTTCCTTATTTTCAAATATTCAATGTTATTTTCGTCAACAGTTTTTTGCTAGCTTTTCGCTAATATACGTTCGAGCGATAGAAGCAAAAGCTTCCTCGCTTGACCCTTGCTCGAGCAATAGCCCATATGTTTGAATTTAACATTCCATTTCTCACATTTTCCAATTTTTTTCAAGTTATGGGCCAAAACCCTAGTTTTTCAAATTTGGGGATTTTTAAGATTCGTGGTTACATTATTCATTTCCTCTTTATGTTTGATGAATTCCATTTAGTTTCCACTCCCATTGCATCATTTGAGTGATTTTTCTTAGAGTTTTGCTTGGTGTCGACGGCTTTGGATAGTTTTATTTTTATTTTTGGGTATTTTGATTTTGATGCTTAGTTTATTGATAACAGTTGTGTAGTTGGAGGTTTGTGGTTGTGTTGGTTGAGGTGTTTTGGTTGAAATGGTGTTGAGTTTGTCATATTGTACTCGTCTGTGACGTGTGATTCGAAACATTTTTTCACTGATTGGGTTCCGTGTCTTTTTGGTCTATTTTCCCTCACACAATCGATCATGCTAGGGTGGTGAGTTTAGTCTGTTGATGGCGTTTACGTTGCGATTGGTGTTGAAACTGCGTAGTGACGTCATGTCACCATGGCATGACGTCACGATCCCATGTCTTGACATCACGTCACGTTGTCACGGCATCCTTATGTACATTCATCCACGGGTGCATTGCATATATATTGTTTGCCTCGTTTTGCATGTTTTCATTCGTCTCATGCTTATTGCATCTCATGCATATCATATCGAGGTATTGATATATTGGCTTTACACGTTTCAGATGCCGTCTAAGAAAGCTCGTACTGCAGTTATGAGTCCTGGTACATCCACTTTATACAGTAGGACTACATTTATTTATGTTGTTGCCCAAGATACGTTTAGGTCGCAGTTTTCCTTGATGCCAATTTTATCCATTCTACGGTGTTTAATACACCATTGGAGGGTGGCCCAGGTGTGATGTGCACTGGATCTTTACCTACTGATCGCCATATTCTATTGCACATTATATGCACGAATCTATGGCCAGTGTCGTATACTTCTTCATTACCTATGGATCGATTTTTGTACGCCTTTTTGCATGGGACTCTATTGACATACCCACATTTATATGCAAGCAAATTTCGCGTTCCTTTCGTGTCACGGAGACTAAGATGGTACTCTCTTATGCGTGCCTTATTTATTGTCTCATGACAGCACTTGGAATTAGTTTTCCTAAGGGGGTTCTTCAGAGGGTTTCTCAATCGATTGGCCACACTACCATTTCTCAGAGTTGGTCTCATGCTTCTTCTAAGCCAGTTCAGCCAGTTGATCTGATTGTGCTAGCTGATCCCTTTGATGACCTTATCTTTGTTGATCCATCCGATTTTCCTCATTCTTCTGCTCCCCCTTCTACTGACATCCCCTCGACATTCAGGTCTGCTCCTCATCCAGCTGGGTCTGTTCCTTCACCTGCTGATATTCCATCTGTTCCCATTGACCCATTTGTTGTACTTATGGGACAATGACCGTACTGATGGAACAACAAGCTCAACACACTACTGAGTTTACTACGCTTTGTGGTGCTGTTCGATATCTTCAGCGTGGGTTGCGATGGATTCATCGACATTGGGATGATGGTGCAGCTTATGATGATGCTGACGATACAGTTTAGTTGTTAGGTTGTCCCTTGTTATTTTGTGACAAAAATGGGGAGTAGATAGATATTTTGGAGCATATATTGAGCAGATATTTACGGTTGTACATAATAAGTTTGACTTGACTTAATGTATCTACAAATATTAAATGATAATTTCAGTATTGCTAGATTAAGTTTTGATGTTTTGTAGTATCAATGTTTCGTTTTGGTATGTTGGGTTGCATTGATATTACATCTTAATTTAGCATATGATAAAACTAAAAAAAATGAGTTAACTGCTTAAATCATTTTTACATGTAATACTGATTGATTAACTGTTTAATTTGGTTTTACACTGATTACTGTTTCACATACGTCTAACAGCTTCATCATTTGGTTTTACCGCTTAAAAATTTTGATAAAGGAAAAGATGAATTCAATCAGGACACTCAATTTTTGTTAGTCATTAAGTCTGTATTTGTTTTACTACTATCTTGACTTTAGATTGTAGTTTTGTCACAGAATTCCAAATGGGGAGCTTGTTAGGTATTTGATGTAATTGGCAAATCTGTGAACAAAGAGACTAAACCAATATGTTGTAAAAGTCAAGGAGTTAGTTGCAATTAGTTGAATTTATATTATATCAGGTCTAGGGTTCGAGAATGGAAAAGAAGGAAAACGGTGCTGAGATTTCATTAGCTTATTGTCAAGACTTGACTTGAGCATCAGAAACAGAAACTGCATCGCCCACCTGTCGCCTTGCCTTCGCTCGACTGTCGTCCAGCCCTAGCTCGAGCGACAGAGTTATCCAATGAATTTTTAAATAGTTTTTTCAAGGTATTTTATCCGGCTCATTCATACCTTAACTTACATATAAATTACAGAACACCTCTGAACGATTTTTCGAAGGTTGTAGATAAATACCAAACTTCAGCTTCCTACATATCTGTCAAAGATCTGAAGATCAAGGGAAGGTGACTGGCATTCCAATTGGTGAAGAACACGGAGTTCTTCATTGATTCACAGGAGATAAACGAATTGATAAAGTCGGGAGTTGTTTTAGGGTCGCACATTCCAGGATAGCTTTGAAAACTACAGTTGGGAGTTGGTAAAGAAGCACAAAATTCAGGAGAACTGTGGTAATTACAGTCAGGAGGTCAGAAAGTACGTGTCATCGTCTTGTTTGACGGACTGTAAATTCAATCGTCTATAGTGAATTTTGATTGGCAAAATGCACAAAGTTTTTACCCAGTTGGGGTTTCTCCATGATCACACTGTGTGTTATTTACTGCTTTTATATTCTTCGGTATTCAAACATAGTATAATTTAACTGATTGCATAATCATCTAGAGATCATTAATTATTGACTTGTTGCTGGTTAATTATTATTTTTAAATTCTACATTTACACCTATTTACCCTCCTCTAGGTGCAGTTGGGGTCGAATCTCATTATTTCAGATAATAACATGAAAATAGGAACCACTCAACGTGCAAAAACAAACTATTACATACTAGGTAAACTAGAAACAAAATAACTGAACATCCTAAAGACTAGGACAACCCAGACTTCTAAGCATGCATATTTTGATTTATTCAATAGATACATGGTGATATATTAATAGGAAAAGCCCTTCAATTATATGACAATTTTTGTCCCCCCGAAGTCTAATACACAACTTTTTGTTAATTGCAATATAAATCATTTTCCTCCTTTGTTTCTTGAGCAATCGAGCTGGTCATCTAGTTATTAAGTCAATCACAACAACTGCTACCTTGACTCAAATTATTCAAACCACGGTGTTCTATTTTTTATACCCAATAAATCTCGATAAATGATGTTAAGCAATTGGAATAAAATTTCATAGGCCTCGACTGATTAGTGAAATTATTATTAAAGTCATTTATTGAAGGTCTCTTATAAGTCTTGGCCCATTTATCCTATATCTTGGTCCCAACTTGGGTTTTTAACCTATTTCTAAGTATGTCTCCTTGTGAGCTACTGTAGCCATGTGTGTACTTGCAAGAAAACAGTGGCTTCTGACTTTTGTTATTCTCTCCCTTTGTGCTTGAGTTTAACATTGTTTCTCATCATGTGTTGCTATAAATCTTAAGTTGTGTGTTGAGAGAAAGTGGCCACCAAAATCTTATCCTTTGAGGGCGAGAGAAAGTAGCAACCAAAGTGAATCTTAAGTTGTGTGTTGAGCCTTTTTATTGATTGGTGTTTGATATTGGTAGCTTGATACTGGGCTCGAAATACATTGAATCATAGATCTTGGAGTGTACTTTCAGGATAATTGGTATCAAAGCTCCTAAGTGTGATAAATCTGGCCAAAATAGATCTCAAAATTGCCTCAAGTTCTTGGTACCAATCGGACTGAATCTGGAAAATAAGATTTGGGCCAAATTGTTCATCTAGTGGATGAACGGAGGGCAGATTCAAACTCTACAAGTTATAGCATACCCAATACAGTGGTGTATAAGAGTGATGGACCGCTCTGTCGGCGACGCGTGAAGCCACACGCAAAGACTTTTCTCGACGCGTGACAATGTGTTCGACATTTTTTGACAAAGTTCTCTTTAGGGAGTTTGTTCTTTATAGTTTTTTTGACATTTTATCGGTGTTAGTTTTTTTGTTTTCTAGTTATATAGTTTCCTTTTGATGTTCAAGATTCAATTTTTGACTGATCTTGTCATTGCATTTGCTGAAAATTTAGGGCTAATATTAGTGGCTCTAAAGAAGCAAATTTACACATCTCCTTAATTATGGACTCATAAATTGGTCTACTCAGTAAATTGGCTTATCGCTTTTAAATTCATGTATTAGCAGGTCAACGTGTCGGCTCGGTATTAGGATTAGGGTTGCTATGTGGGGTAAACATTTCCTATTGATAGAATTTAGGAAATATTTGCCCTATTTGAAGTGTTTAAAGTATACTGATTTGACTACTAAAATTGCTTGAAATTTTTTGATATAATTGTCAATTTAGTCACTTCTTGAGATAGAAATATTTTTTTGACATACCTATGTGTTGCATTGATTAGTATGTTAGAATATTGAGACTTTATCCATTTGACTATTCCCTTGATCTGAGATCGCGAATTCCACGAAACCCCGAGAATCTATAACGGTGTATATTGTGACCTTAAAGCTACTTTGTGTAACCTAATTTTGTATTTTGGTTGATCCGTGTTCGAACTGACTATACGTTTTGATTTGAAGATTTTCAGTGAAAAATGAGATTTTTCAATTTGGCAACAAGAAATTAGAGGGATTTTGGTTCAACAAAAGATTCAAAAGCTAATAGATGACAATTTTTTTTATTGATTTTTCAAAAGAACAAAAAGAAGAATATGATGAACTTGCTTTTAGTTCAATTATTTTATACCGGTGATACTGTTTTGAAAAAAGTTGGTAAACATGAAACCGCAAACAAAATTTTAAAAAAAGTTGAAGGATTTATAGTTGCTCTAGTCTACTCCTAACAAACTTTAACTTTCTCAAGAGAATTTTCAGTTCTGAAATGGATCGTTCAAATAATCTTGATGAAAATTTTGATATTTTTAATGAACTTTTTCAAGATATTGTTAATTGTGATGAAACCATGTCTGAAACCTATAAGGCCTTGCTTAAGTCTATTCCTAACAAACTTTACTTGCTTGAGAGATTTTTTAGTTCTGAAATGGATACTTCAAAGGATTTTGATGAAAATTTAAATATTTTTAACAAATGTGTTCAAGATATTGTTAATTATGATGAAACAATATATGAGACCTATAAGGCAATTATTTTGCTTAATTACATACCTACCATGTATAAGGATGTTAAGAATGCAATTAAGTATGGTGGGACACTTTAGCACCTAAAATTCTCATTGATCCTCTTAGATGTAAAGAGATGGAGATTAGAGCTCGGAAAGAGGATAAGAAGAGTGTTGAAGTACACATGATGAGGGATAGAAGATACTTTAAGCAAAATAGTCATGTAGGAAATTAAGACAGTGGTGACTTGAGTTGTGATTCGAGTGATGAGGGTTGTAAAAAGAATGGCAGAAGTTGAGATAAGTCTAAGTCAAGTACGAGTGGTAAGCGGTGCTATAGTTGTGGTAAGATTGGACATTTTATATGGGATTGTCCTAAGAAAGGTAAACAAAATGATAAGATGAAAGGTTAAGCAAATGGTGCCACCAGGTCTAGTTATGACATGGGCGAGGTTTATTAATAGTAAACCTGATTAATGCATTTCTATGTGTGTGAAATTCTATTTACATAAATGCTTGCTTGTTTTTGGTACATTGTTTTATGTTATATTTCAATACATTTGATGTGTGCAGTTGCATAAATTTGGAATGCGTTATTATGTGTAATGTGTTTGCATGCGTAGTAGTTAGGATTACTATTTGGAGAATTGACACTTAGAGTGTGCTAGTTTTAGTAGGTGCATTAATAGTATGTCATTGGTAATATGGAGTACAGATGTTTGATGGTGCATTGGTGATATGTACAGGGGATGTGGAGAATAAAATTTTGATTACGAGAGGTGAGGCGATTACATATTTGAAATGGCACTCATAACTAGCCATGTCAATGGGTCGAGTCGAGCCATGAGCCGAAACTTGAAACTACGGCTCGACTTGAGCAAAATAGGTCCGACCTTTTTTAGACTCGATTCGAACTGAGCAAAAGCTTGGTAAAGAAAATGAGGCTTGGCTTGAGCTTTCAGTTTGAGCCTTAGTGGACCGAGCCGAGCCGGCTCAAGTTTTTTTTTCGTGTCGAGCTGTCCATTGCAAACAGATGGTTAGATGCTTGCTTGCAGAATTTTTAGCTATTTGCTAGATTACTTTTTAATATATATTTTTTACAAGTAGGCTCGTACGGGTCGAAAATGGCACATGACTCGAGCCATAGGGTTGACCTAGGCTCAAGCCGATGCCCCAAAATATGGCTGGCCCGAGCTTTGGTTTGGTGGAATCAACCCTCGAGCCAGCTCAGCTCGGGCTTTTTCCGAGCCGAGCTCGAGCCGCCCGAGCCAACGAGTTTTTTTTTTTGCCATGGCTACTCATATCACTTCTATTAGGTAGAGACCCATAATTTACCTAGGTTGAAGGATGGGAGGTAGTGATAGAAAAACATCCTTTGGACTTAAGATATGTTGCGGTTTACCACTTAGGCGTAAGGAGACATCAATCTAGTAAGAATTGTTGGCAATGAGATGAGATATATGTGTTCTCAATATACAAACTACATGGAATGGGGTAGGATGATTGTTGTGAGACCTCTTCTTGGGTCATTTATGCATTGGTTATATATGTTGGCCATTTACTTGATTAACTTGGTATTAGTATGATGTTTTTTACATGTTGAACATATTGAAAATAAGTGTGTATTATATTATGGTGTGTCTTCATTGCATGTTTTATAACTTTATGTTATTATGTGCTCTTGATTTATTATGTATATCTATTTCTAATGGGTTCTTGACCTTAGTATTTGGTAAGTACATGAAGCAGGTATATCATGTGTCTCGAGTTCGAGACATAGGAATGTCTCTTATTCCAATTTTATTTAGCTACCTTGACTATCCAAGTAGAAATTTTGTGTTATTTGCTTGAAGGTTCACTGGGTATCAAGATAGAGATTTATTTGGTTTTGATACCCAATAATTCCAAGCAATCTTGTTCAAATGGTTTGAATTAGATTTCATAAGCCTCCATCGATGAATGAAATTATGATCAGTACAACAATTTGTTAAATTGACCCGAAAAAAACGTGAACTATTAGAAGCAACCAAATTAATTAAGTTGCTCACGCCCCAAAGTCACTTATTGGAGGACTCGTAACCACTAAATTCTTGTCCTTCGTGGGTGAAAGAAAATAGCAACCGAAGTAAATCTTGAGTTTTGGGTTGAGCCTTTTTTATTGATTGAAGTTTGATATTGGTAGCGTGAAACCGAACCCAGATTACGTCAAATCAAAGATCTTGGAGCGTACTTCTACGATACATAGCCAGTAGTCCATTTTGAGGCTACCTTTTTTTCTACAACTGTAACATTTAACGTTCTTCTTACTTCATGACTTCAACTTTACCGTGACTGCCACTAGGGCCATGTTCCGCTTATCTCTCACTTGTTATGAAAAAGGCCTCATCTTGTAGTAAACTGCATTGTCTACACTATTTAATTTTACGTCTTTAATCTTCTTTAATAATACTTAATACTGTCACAAACAAGACTCCTTATAATATTGATGCTCGGATTTATAACTCGTTGATCATATGAATCATGATGACTTCGAATTAGGATCTCACCACATTCCGCATCCTCGATAGTGACTCTCACATTTGTATGGTGAGTAAATAAGGTATTAATGGTGTTGATGTAATTTGTCATTGTTGCAAATTTCGTAATACAAGGAAATTAGAGTCTCATCTTTAATATCTTAGTGGCTTAACTTTACATGATTTTTTTGAGTATCATATGTCTTATTTGCCACTTTCTTCTCCATTAGAATTGGAAAAACCGAATCACTAATGCAAGAGATATATTGCCAATAGCATCATCATACACAAACTTTCACTAGGATCATTTTTTGTCATTTAATTTGAATATTAAATGTACGTGTGTATAGTACAATGACAATTCAAGGGCTCTAATATTTACAGTGTTAGAAAATTGATTGAGAAAATACCCAATTTAATTTTGGGTAAAACTCACAAGTATAGAATGATTCCACTATTGTAGAAGAACTACAATAATTTTTTTAAATAGAAATAGATAACCCCCAATTTAATTTAGAGTAAAAACTCCCAAGTACTATTGTAGAAGAATTATAATAATTTTTTTTCTCTTTTTAAATACAAGGAGATAATAGCTAACATGCATGAGTCTCTATTATTTTTTACGTCTCTCTATCATCAATATCTCTCAAAGGCTTATAAATCTCTTACAGTACGGTCCAGACCCGTCTATCTTGTAAAACTTTTGACTAGAATTCTTGCAGTCTCCCTTGATCCTATTGAAGGTGTGCTCTTTTAAAACAAATCTCGACTCATAGTTTATACCTTAGCCTTCTTAGATTTCTTGCTCCTGACGTCAAATCCTGACTCGTGGTACCTCACCTTAGTTCTCCTCAATTTATGCTTCTACAATAGCTCTCGATCCATGATATTGATTTATCTCTGGTGGGTTAAATGGTTTGATGTTTGATCAAAAGATTTTGTGTGTTTTGATATGTGGTTTAATATGAAACAATATGGTTTGATCAACAAAATATATTTTGGATGAATTTATGGATCAAGTAATATGTGGTGGTTGAATCTTGAGATTAATGAATGTTTTGGATTTTCAAAGGAATGATCTCTATGGAATAAATATGATTCAACACACGTTTAGAGGTTCATAAGGTAGGATATATATAGGGAAAAGTGTTTGGATGAAAATGGATTGAAAAACCAAGTGTTTGAAGCAAAATAGATTTATGAACGTTGACCCATCGTTCAAGCACCAAGCCAGCAACAATCAAGCAGCAGTTGAGCAGTCGTCAATATGTTTATCATATCTTTCTTTCCCAATGTCCGATTGAGGTGATTCAAAATGTGTTGGACATATAACTCAAATGGATACAATTCTTCTATAATAGCCTTGTCCAATTTCCAATTTTTTTATGTGAAAAATGCGTTGCAAGTTGCGACTGAGAATTTGGAGCATAACTTGTACGGCTCTTTAACACTATTTAAACTTCTAATTGCATTCTCTTGGCCATATGTGATCTTTTGGGACATATTGGACTCCTTCAGGGACTATACTACCAACCCAACTCTTTTGACTTTAATTAGGACTTAATAACTCATATTTTGACTTTTATTACAACTCGATAAACTCCTAATACAATTCAACTAGGACTTGACTTTGATTAAGGAAATTGTCAATTACAAATTTAGAAATTCCCAATTATAATTTGGACTTAACAGATTCATAGCTCATTTTTATGGCATAAATAAATTTGACTATTGTTGAATGCGATATGTTATACTTGCATGTAATAATAAGCGTTGACATTACATGTTATTGTACTTTAATCCATATCTTTTATGTTTCACTAAAGATTATTTTTTTTTCTTTAGTTTGTTGGTGAGAGGGTTCAGTGAATGCACATTGACATGGCTGGCCTAGCTTGGAATGGTAAGAATAAAAGAGAACTAACCACGCTCCACTACATTTTAATTCGGAAGTGCATTGTCGAGGTTTTTCCAGAACCGAAAGCAATTTCCTCTAGTGATCGAAAGCCCATTCTTGATCCAATATTGGGTAAAAAATTGCGGAATAGGATTCGATGCGGTGGTTGCTAAACTAAGATGATCCTCAACTAAAATAGAAACTTAAAATATTCATATTATTGTTTTATTAGAGCCCATTCTTTTCTAGAGGCTTTTGATTGTGACCATTGTTTTGTGATTTTGTATATTTGTTGATTTTTAATTCTTGCTAGTGCATTATGTATGAGCATCTCAATTCCTATGCTTAATATAGTTTTGAATTGGGCTTTCAATTTTTTTTGGAATTTTGGTTGTTGCACAGGTTTAATTTTTTGAAAAATATATATTTTTCAAAAAAATTAGATTTACCAACTAAAATTGCTCTGGAAAAATGTTATTGCTTAAAAACTAACTCTGTACTAAATTTTTCTAGGTCAGTAAATGGTGACTTTTCCCGACCAATTATAATGGTCTGCCAATGTTTACTGCCGCTACTTTTAGGTTCTCGCGTATGTTCTTCCTTTAAAGAGAAAACCTCATTATTACCTAGGGTTTCACATTCTTGAGTGTTTAGATCGTGTAAACTGTATAATCTCTTAGATCTGCTTCTAATTGTTGAGAAGTAAGGGTTTTTTGAGTGTTTTGTACTCTGAATCTTTGTGATTTGAGTGGCTAGTGAGGTGTTTGACAGAACTTTGTGATCTGTCTTGTTTTGTACCCTAAGGGTGTGTTCGATCCAAAGCCTTGTGTAACGATAAGTCTATGTGGCTTTGATTTTGTATTCTTAAACTGTTTGTACTTTTTGGCTGCCATATTTTTTGCTATTAGTACAACCGAGCAATGTCATTTTTTTGGATGCTCAACGGGGAATGTAGGCATTAGATTTGGTCGTCGAACCTCCGGGGCTTAGGCCAAAAGAAATCTTGTGTTCAATCCTTTTAATTTTTGCAATTTACTTTCTGTTTGAGATTGATTATTTTATATCTTGTTTTAATATCGTGTGACTTGAGCCTTTTCAGTGGTATCAGAGCCATGAACTGAAAGAACGAAATGTCTGGATCTTCACAGAAAGGTTCGATCTATTGTAGATCAAAAAATTTTGGAACTGCTATAAAGCACATTAAAGAAATCGAGTTTTTGCTAACTCGCTCGGTGAGATCCTTCCTTTTTATTTCTGTACAAGCTTTTAAATTTTTGGGTTTCTTGATCATATCCTTGATTTACCAAAACAACATTGAAATCCTATTAAGACTAATCTTTGCCTAGTAGCTCCTACGAGACTCCTGGAATCTGAGATAAATCAAGTTTGGGTGTGTTTTTGGGGAATCTTGCTGGAGTGATCTGTGAAACATAGCTTGTGATCTCTATTGTGTTCTTTAATTGAGCTTGTATTGCATGTTTTCATTGGTCTTATGATTGAAACTTGAAATCTTGTATTACTAAGTGTGCTATTGTGATTTCTTGAACTGCTGAAAATGTTGTAAGTCGTTTATTATAATTGCTATTATCTAGTGTCCTTACTTGTACATCATACTTGTTTTAAAATATGGCTTCTACAAAGTTTGAAGTTCCTCAATTTGATGGTAAATGTGATTTTAACATATGATGTCAAAAGATAAAAGCAATCTTAATGCAAATGAGAGTTGCTACGGCTCTTGCTAATAGTTGGCCTGCAGACTTACTTCCTGTTAAGAGAACTGAACTTGAAGAGGTTGCATGAAGTACTATTTTTTTGTACTTATCGGATAATGTTGTGAAGGAAATTGATGAAACCAAAAATGCTTCTTAACTGTGGGCTAGACTCCAAGCCAAATATGTGACTAAGACTATCCCTAATAAATGTTTTCTGTTGAAACAACTCTTTTATTTTAAAATGGGCCCCTATGTTGACTCGGATGAAAACTTGAACAGGTTTATTAAACTGACCATTGACTTAGCCAACTATGATGAAAAACTTTCAAAATATGAGTTGGTTGTAGTTTTGTTAAACTCCATTAGTGACAAATATAGTGACATCAAGGTTGCTCTTGAATATGGTAGGGCTCATATCACTACTGATGATATCAATAGTGTTTTAAGAAATAAAGCACTTGAAATTAAATCTGAGACTAAAATTCACAATGGGGACAACTTAGTTGCAAAGGGAAAAGGATTTAGTAAAGCGAATTTCTATACTAGTTCACAAACTGAAAATAGGAATAAGTGGAATGACAAGAATAAATCCAAGAATAAGGCAAAAGGTAAGAAATGTTATCATTATGGAAAAATTGGTCATTTTATTAAACATTGTTATAAGAAAAAGAATGAAGCAAAAGATAAAAGCTTCACTGATGGGAATGCTGCCTTAATATATAATAAGAA
The DNA here is from genome assembly GCA_019097785.1 of Fraxinus excelsior. Lineage (NCBI taxonomy): Eukaryota > Viridiplantae > Streptophyta > Magnoliopsida > Lamiales > Oleaceae > Fraxinus > Fraxinus excelsior. The sequence continues at coordinate 32,575,118 of CM032625.1, read as the reverse complement.
TAATTTTGAAGATGGTTTAATCCTCGTTAATAATGAGAAGAAGCTATGTGAAGAGTGGATTTATGATTCTAGCTATTCCATTCATATGTGTCCTAATAAAATTTGTTTTGTTGATTTGGAAACCACCCCAGGGGAACAGGTAATAATGGGGAACAATATGACTTGTAAAGTAAAAGAGATAGGAACTATTAAGCTGCTTCTTGAGAATGGCAAAGTACTCTTCTTAAATGGAACTAGATATGTGCCTAAATTAGAGAGAAACCTGGTATCTCTAGGAATGTTGGATGACATGAAGTTTGACATAAAATTGGGTCAAAGGCATATCAAAATTCTTAGGGGTAATGATTTGATCATTAGCACCCCTAAGAGACATGGTCTTTATTTTTTTAAATGCAAAGCCTTTACTTAGTTTAACTGCTGCTGCTTTACCTGACAACTTTACTTTAACAAAATTGTGGCATGAAAGACTTGGTCATATTGACAAGAAAAGTTTAAAGTCTTTACAAAATAAAGAGTTTTTGGAAAACAAATCTTGGTGACTTTGGTTTATGTGAACATTGTGTTATTGACAAGCAAGTTAAATTACATTTCTTACCTGGAACTTATACATCCAAACAAATACTTGAATATCTTCATGTTGATCTATGGGGTCCTGCCTTTGTGTCTACCTTAACTTGTGTTAAATATTATCTTTTGATCATTGATGATTTTTCTAGAAAAATCTGGGGTTTCTTATTAAACTCAAAATATGAAACTTTTTCTGTTTTCAAGAATTGGAAAACACAAATAGAAAATCAAACTGATCATAAGATAAAGACTCTAAGAACATATAATGGTTTGGAGTTTTGCAATTATGAGTTTGACCATTTATGTAAAGAATATGATATTTTAAGACGTAAAACAGTTGTTTATGCACCTTAGCAAAATGACATGGCTGAAAGAATGAATATGACATTATTAAGCCTATGTTTGACACCCATTTTGGGAGAAAAATTGGTTTTTGAACAGTGATTGATGGAAGAATTTGTGGTTAAAAAGTAAAGAGAATTTTCGGGTTTATGTGTAATATTATTTTATTAATAGAATGTGTGGTTGAAATGAAGAAAGAGAAAAAGAATGAGAATGAGAATGGAAAAAAAATAGGTATCAAACATAGGCTAAATAAAGTGAGATGCATGCTTCTGAGTTATGGTTTGCCTAAACTATTTTGGGGTGAGGCTGTAAAAACTGCTTCATATCTTGTGAATAGAACACCTATTAGTGCTTTAAATTTTGATGTACTTGAAACGGTTTGGTCTAAAAGTCCTGTTGACTATTCTCACTTGAAAATATTTGGCTGAGCTGCATGTGCTCATCAAAATATTGGTAAATTATAACCTAGATCACTTAAATGTGTTTTCTTGGGTTATGGTGAAAATGTTAAGAGTTATAGACTATAGGTTAAAATTGAGAAAGGCTATAGGGTGCTTAGTAGAGGAGATGTTATCTTTAATGAATTTATTATGCCATGTTTATAATGAAAGGAAAATAATTTGAATGAAAAGGATGTTCAAATTGAGGTGGAGTCTTCATTAACTGATAAGGGCATACCTGCACCACTTGAACTTACTGTTGATGATTCTGATCTTGATGATAATAATTTGCCTGTTGAAATTGACAATATTTCTGAATCTGAAGAACAAACTGATTTACCTAATCTACCTCTTGATGAATATCAACTTACAAGAGATAGAGAAAAGAGACAAATTAGACCATCTGCAAGATAAAAAGTTATACATGAGACAACCTATTGGTTTTATTAAGGGAAATCCTGAAAATGTTGTGTGTTTGTTAAAGAAATCACTTTATGAGCTTAAACAAGCCCCAAGGCAATAGTATAAAAGGTTTAATACCTTTGTTTTGAAACATGGTTTTCAAAGGAGCAATTATGATGTGTGTTTGTACTATAAAGTTAATGGAGGTACTTGAAGCAAATGAAAAATAATATGTGATGTTTACTCTTGGCTGCACTATAACCAAATTGTTGAAAGCAAGGTGGAGATTGTTGTGACTCGAACCTGTGACTTGCCTATTAAAAGTGTGCTTCCAACAATTATGTGATGAAAGGCATGTTTCTGAAATAACACTTTTCTTAATTGAAGTCATTGGCTGGATTGTTGACACTTGGAATTTTGATCACCGTTGGATCATGGTTCAAGAGGCTTCTGATTTATATATTCACATTTACATTTTGTTAGGCTCATTCAGTTCATACTCTCTGGCTTTTGGGTTCTCACGTCTGTTCTTCTTCCTTCAGAGAGAAAACATCATTCTTACCTAGGGTTTCACATTCTTGAGTGTTTAGATCATGTAAACTCTATAATCTCTTAGATATCCTTCTAATTGTTGAGAAGCAAGGGTTCTTTGAGTGTTTTGTACTCCTAATCTTTGTGGTTCGAGTAGCTAGTAAGGTTTTTGACAGAACTTTGTGATCTGTCTTGTTTTGTGTCCTAAGGGTGTGTTCGATCCAAAGCCTTGTGTAACGATAAGTCTCTATGACTTTGATTTTGTATTATTGAACTGTTTGTAATTTTTGGTTGCCATATTTTTTGCTATTAGTGCAATCGAGCAATATCCTTTATTTGGATGCTCAACGGGGGATGTAGGCATTAGATTTGATCGTCGAACCTCCGGGGCTAGGCCGAAAGAAATCTTGTGTTCAATCCTTTAAATTTTCGCAATTTACTTTCTTTTTGAGATTGATTATTTTAGATCTTGTTTTAATATCATGTGACTTGGGCCTTTTCACTGACTAATATGTATTCTAGTCGGTGAAAACTTTTGCTAGCTGGCTTTTGGTGATCAACTGCCAACCAATATTTTCTAGTTAGTGAATGGTTTTACCGACTATTATTGGTCTTTTAGCGACCAATTTTTTGGTCTGTACATATTTCTTGTAGTTTTCGCTCATAAATAATCTTTCGGTATTGAATATATATATCCTTGTAATTCTTCTTTTCAATTGTTTTGTCATATAAGACTTAACATAATCTGTTTGTGGAATAATGAACAAAATGCAAATAAAAATCACTCATGTCTATTGACCAGACAGAGAGTGTATTATATTTTTCTATTTTTTATTTCAAACAATATATGGTGCAACAAATTTATTGACGTCACTGCATCGAGTCATTAATTCATTGCCTTTGCTACTATTTCTACCGCACATTCTCCAAACACAATAACTATTTAAGCGAGACGATAGGCTACACACCACGAATTGTAGCGTTATTCATCATTTGCGCATTTTTTAACTAATGGGACGGTGCTCCAATAAAGTATCGTCAAAGAGTGTGGAGTTGATGAACTCTTCAAGTATTGGGAGCTCTTGGTTGTCATCGTAATTGTACATTAGAGGAACCATTCTTGCAAGATTAAGAGAAGCTTTTGTGAAGGATGAACATGATGAGTTTTGATTTAAACGCACACACTCCTTGTTAAGATGTTTCCATTCACTTGATATAATATCAACAACTCGCTTTCGCGCAATCTCAATGGTTGTTCCTGGATTCTCTTTCACATAGCACTCTATGTACGAACCATCGTTTCCATCTTGCTGCTCATCCTGTCATTAGGTTGATACGAAACAAATTAACAACAAACATGTAATTAATTAACATGGAAGTATCAATCTTGTTATTTAAAACTCTAGATGAAGGTCTATGGAGTTATAATCTAAAATTTCAGTATGTAATTACCTTGGCACTTCCAAAGTCATCCCAGAGACGAAGAATAGCGGCCACAGAGGACATAAGCACTGATATATCATCCACTTGAACAGCCCCTCTTGTTCTTTTATTGATTCCCAAAAGAAAGAAGAGGTGGACGAGCACCACATGTACTCCTGAACTCACCTTCCCATTTTCTAGGTACTCATTGGAGGTTGGAAAGTGCCTTGAAGCAAACCATTTAGCGTCTACTAGGAATGCGTCACACAGACTTGCCCACTACAATAAATGAAGGATATACCATTAATGTGATCTTGTTTAGTTTAGCAAAAAATTTTAGATTTTAATCTGAATCAAAATCAAGAATTAATTTTAACCATATATTGACTTTTTGACAACACATATCAAAATGTAGTAAAAATCTTATATTTATTTGTGGCAAATAGGAGCCGCATATTGGTACGGATGGAGAAGGCTAACCATCTTACCGTTGATTTTAGGGAATCAATGGGATTATATCCGTGCTTTTTGTAAATCTTGTAGCCTATATCATTTGTGGTGTCAAGAAGGGCCTTGTAGCACACCTTCCAGGATTTTGGTAACATGTGAAGGGCCTCATAGTCCCACCTGTACACAATTTAAATATTCAAATCATCAAAAGATATTCAAGGTAAAATCCTCAGTTAAACATATTGCATGTCCACTCTTGTTCTCCCTACTAAAACTAGGAAAGAAAATAACACAGGCAAAGAAGATGAGGATAGCCCAGCATGTTTTATACATGTGTACAGCACGGGTAAAGGCAATAAGTTCTTCTGGTGTCCCATAAAGATCAAAAATGTCATCTATTATGTATATAAACGTGATGGATTTGGTGAGCTCAAGTCTTTGCTCCGACATGCTTGGATCACTTAGGGTGGCCATGGACCATGTATACCATTTTAACGGTTGGTTCCTAGCCTGCTTAAATTCCTGAGCCAAGCCAAGATCTTTCCACCACCTAAAATTCCAAAAGATTCCCTTTTTAGTTTTCATCAAAATAGTCAATAAAATTTCAAAGGTGTAATGTCTTCTTACTTGGAAATTTGGATCAGTTCTTGTTGGTTCACGGTCTGTGCCATGGAAATATCCATTTTTGCGAACTCTTTCAACGTTTTTCCCCATCCATTTATGCCTTGGAAATCTCTAATATACTTCTTTGCAGTAAATCTTGCAATGTTCTTGTGATAAGGATGCTTCAATCTGTTACTTACAATTTGGCTACTAAATTTTGCTGCTTCATCAAGAATATCTTCTCCTTCTGTCACTAGCTGAGCAGCTTCATACAATTCCATCAATCCTCTAATATCATGCTTTAATTTCCCTTCAAACACCCCATCTTTTCCCTTGAATTTGTTGAATATGTCTGTGGCATGCAATTAATTATCAATACATTTTTTGCACAAGTAATTATCAAAAACAAGCACAAAACAAAGAAAAAAAAAATTCAACCTGCGGGAATGAAAAAACCATGTTCTCTCAAGAGTCTGAAGAAAAGTGAAAGATCATGAAGACTGTAATAGGAGTATCCATCAAAAGAAGTGGTGGCTTCCATATAATGTCGCTGAAGAACTGCTTCAATCTCTTCCTGAAAATGGTAGTCAACACCAAGTCGCTGGATAGCATCCACCAACATTAAGCTTTCTATTTGATTTTCTAATTCCTCTGATTTCAATAATTCCCTGACATCCTTAAGTTTTTGTTCATATTCCGTGGAAAATTCATCCTGCAAGTAAGACTGGTTTTTGCTTTGCGTGAATATGCATCGACACGTAATCTATATATAATAAAAAATAGTTTTAGAACATGAATAACCTTAAAACTTTGCCCATTCAGAACGGTTTGACAGGGTTTAGAGAGGTCAGAAGTTTCCTCAAGAATGGTCCACTTCTGAGGAGTAGCTCTGCACGCAACAAGAGATGGTCTAATATCTCCATTATCTGCAATTTTTTTATGAATATTAAAACATTGGATGGGTAAAGACGAGGAGCTCTTGTAGACTGCCATGGCAGAGATAAATGTATTTTTAGATAAAGAGCTATGCTTATTAATTAGAAGACGTTTGTTTGATAAAATTAAGAATTGATTGTGGGATTTATATAGGGTGCAACACATGCATAATTCCTGGTCCAATATGTGAAAATGAATTTTTACCAAATTACGCCGGCCATTAGTGTTTGTGTGGCGCATTTCATTGTATGGGACCGCCAACAAAATGTTGATTATGGGATTTATATAGGGTGCAACACATGCATGGTAGTTCCTGCTCCAATTAGTGTTTGTGCAGCACGTTTCATTGTATGGGACCGCCAAGAAAATGTTTAGACGACCATTAGTATTTCATTATGAATATATCAACAACTAGAGAGGTTAAGAACATCTTCAAAAGATTCTATAAATATAAAATGTTTTTTTTAGAGAGTCCATACTTAAAAATAAGTTTTAAAAAACTCTCTATTCAATTTTTTTTTAAAAAAAATAGAGTTTCAATACTCTATTTCTTAAATTATACAAATTTTATTTGAATTATTTGGCCATTGACAAATAAAAAAAAATATGTTAAATTAAAAATGGGAAAAATCATTAAATATTTCTTTCATAAAGACAAAACAATTAACCGAAATAAAGAGCATTTTAGAAGTGTATAAAAAATTTAACTCTAAATTTAAAGATGTTCACTATTATACATGGTGCTCTATGTAAATACCGGTATTCTAAAAAGCGTAAAACAAAACTAGGCATGGAGGTCAAGATTCAAGCGATACGAACTTAAGTGAGGCCTAGACGTAAAGTTAAAAAAAAAAAAAAATCATTCTAAAAATTATTTAATAATTAAAATAATACATACAAAAAAAACTTAAAATTTTAAAATACTATATTTATTTAATAATTTCTACAATTAGTCAATTATATATAGCATGTTTGAACCCCATTTTTTTCATTGGAATGCATTTTGGAATAGTAGATTGGTGGAGAATGTGTGGTTGAAAAATAAGGAAAAGTTTTGAGTTTCGTATAATATTATTTTATTGAAGAATGCGTGGTTAAAAAGAAGAGAGAGAAAAATGTATTTGGAAATAATGAGGATCAAACAAGGGAAAAAATTTCAAATTTTCGAAATACAAAAACTATATTATTTTTCATAGTTTCAACTTTCAACTAAAAAAGTCATACTTAATAGATTTATATGAATTTCGTACACGCTTTTGAAGTTTCAACATTACGATAAGTCTCAAAATCATAGTTACATAATATAGATAGCACTAAAACTTAAATATTATCTAAATCTTTATTGGATAAAGTTATTTTTTATTTTTGTACAAATAGAATCATCTAAAAATATGAAACTAAAGTCAAATAAACACCTTTTTTTAAAAAAAAGAAGCTAATAAATTAAATAAGGTAAAAAAAATTAATAATGCACGCATTAGGCGGTCAACATAGCAGTTGACCGTTTAATTTGACCGCTTAATTCGCGCTTACTATCAAGAAAAAGTGTTATCCGTGCTTCGTGCCTAGTAGGTATTGGGGTTTTGGTCGAAGTAGTTTTGAAGAGTCAAACTATGGATTGAGGAGAAAAAGTTATCGCAATTTTATTAGCTAGCCACTAGCTAGGCTCGAGTGGCATCGTCAAATAATCAGTAGAAAAAAAGTAATATATCATCGTGCATTAACAAGTGAAAAGGAGTAATAAATAAAATTTAATTAAAACAAAGTCGTGTTAACCATTCGAAAAATCTTTAAATTTATACAAATTGATATGTAGGAAAATTAGAAAAATTGATACTTTAAAGTATTAGCATAATTAATAAAAAAAAATTCAATTTCTCATAGAAGCTGGATTTAGAGATTTTCTGAGAAAAATTAATTTATATTTTCTCTAAAACAACTTTCAAAGTAATAATAATAATAATAATTCAAGAAGAATTTCTTTAATCGGAATCAAATAATTTTTTTTTTTTTATAGAATCAAATAATTACTTATTTGCACTGAAAGTGATTTAATCACTCTAAGTACTTTTCGACTTTCAAAAAGACTTCGTTAGACATCTTTGTCATGTATACTGGAATATATAGAATATATTGATGGGGGCCATGTTTGTAGAAGGTAAGATGAAGAATAGTGTGTTGCACACATTGGGAACCTGTGGTGAGTGCTTCATTTTTAAAAAGTAAGATTAGTATATTTGTATACAAATTTAAATTTATTTTAGTGGACCAGTAAACTGTTAATTAATTTAAAAATTACTTATAGTATATCATTCAAATGTTAACCTTTTTTTTATTACGTTATACAATATTCTTAATAGGAAATTAATTCATTAAATAGAATTACTCAAACAATTTTTTGGATATAAATAAGAATAATAAATTTCCTTTGCTTACAAAAATTAAAATATATATATATATATATATATATATATATATCTTTAGATTAATTTCCATGACATAAGATTGGGTCCCACATAGACAATCCACAACAAAAGGATGAACAAATGTCCTTTCATTCATGTGACCATGTCCCCTTTATTGATGCCATAAAATGTCAATTTTTTTGAAAATAAATTAACAATTTCTTTCAGAGTTTAAATGTTGTTTTTCAATCATATTTACACCTCATGATTTGTTACGTTAGATCTATATCTCAATCACGATTATTTAATAAAACTGACAGTCCATTGTATAACCATACAAGAGCAAAAAATATCTCATCATAAAAATTGTGTGACAATTGCTTAAACTCAATTACTTACAAGGTCTTTGAGAAATTAATATTAAGTCCTTGTTTGCACTAATCCAAAAAAGAGCTTTTGCAACGGTCAAAAAACGTTGCAAAAGTATTTTTGCAGCGTTTTTCTAAATGTTGCGGAGGTCGGTGTTATCGTTGAGGGAAGACTTTTTGCAGCGTTTATTCACCGTTGCGAAAAAAATCTTTTGCAGCATTTTTTAAACATTCGAGGTAGACCCTTTTGCAGTGTTTTTTCAACATTGCGGTAAATCCTTTTGCAGCATTTTTTAAACGTTGCGGTGACCCTTTTGCAACGTTAAAAAACGTTGCAGTAAACCCCCTTTTGTAGCATTTTCTCAACGTTGCGATAGACCCTTTTGCAGCGTTTTTTAAACGTTGCCGTAGACTTTTTTTTTTTTTTTTTTTTACAATTTTATATGGTAATTGACCGACAAAATTGAAAATGACACTTTGTAAACAAATTTTGGAATTGCATAAAAATTGATAATTTCATTACAAATTTTGGAATCAATACAACATTTGGATTTCTAGCAGGCACAACATTTGAATTTTTGAATCAATACAACATTTGAATTTTGAATCAATCACTCTAACCCATTTGCTTGATGAAAACATCCCTCAAGTGATCAGATCCTGCAAATCATAATTTAAGAAAACACTTCCCTGTGAAAAACATTTTGATAAAACTAAGAAATCAGGTCGAGATTAAGATTCTTATTTACCAACACCG
>CM032625.1:32252311-32565882 GCA_019097785.1 Fraxinus excelsior | reverse complement strand
AAAATATCTTATAATTCGTGTGCGATGGTTGCTTTGCACCTTGAAAGTAGGGGCATCTGTAAAGCCATAATAATTTCTTCAAATAAGATGTGTTAAGAATATCATCAAGTTAAATCGATTGTTTGACCGAGGGGATGCCACATACGATTTTTTCAAATGACACTGCACCAACGAGGTAGATTAAGAGCACAATGTTCTCAGCTTCTTGTGCATCTTAACCACGGTTGGTGTAGGAAATCCACTCATACATGCACAACGAAATTTTAAAATAATTTCTTATTCCCGTCATGGATTTAGATAGAAACTGTGATTAGAATGTTACCTTTAGAACATTCTCAAACTTCTATATGAATATAAACATGATTTACCATGATTGATCACCACAGCTGCCCAAATGTCCAGTCTATACCGTTAATTCACTCGAAGAGAATAATAATGAAATGATTAAGTTTTCTTTTTTTTTTGTGCTAACAAGAATAGGAATGAGTTAATAAAGGGGTACTTACAAAAATACATTTATAATTGGAGATGTTTTGAAAAATCACATGAAAGATTTTTAGGAAGTAAAAAATAATGTGTAAAATAAAAAAGTGACAATGTGTCACTTTTTTTACCTTTTTAAAAAAAAAGTGACACGAACTCAAAAAAAGTGACAAATACCAAAATAACACAAATCCACATGCTGATTAAAAAGTGATGTTTGTTACTAAAAAAATTGACAAATTTTTAAAAAGTGATAGGAAAAAAGTAACATAATAAAAAAAAGTGACATGAATTAAAAAAAAAAAAAGTGACAAAATGTTCTAAAAAGTGACAGTTAAAAAAAACTGCGAACATTCAAAAAAGTAACAAAACACGAATCGAAAACATTCAAAAAGTGACGACACTAATCGAAAGTAACAAAACTAAAAAAAAAAAAAGTGACAATTTAAAAAAAGTGATACAAACTCAAAAAAAAGTGACAAATACCAAAATAGCACAAATCCACATACTGATTAAAAAGTGATGTTTGTTACTAAAAAAAGTGACAAATTTTTTAAAAAGTGATATGAAAAAAGTAACACAATAAAAAAATGTGATAGAAAAAAGTGACAAACACTAAAAAAATGACATGGATTAAAAAAAAGTGACAAAACGTTCTAAAAATGACAAAGTTGAAAAAAAAAACTGCAAACATTAAAAAAAGTAACAAAACACGAATCGAAAACATTCAAAAAAGTGACAACACTAATCGAAAAAGTGACAGAATCATTCATTCACAACTTTTCTTCTCACCCAACCACCAATTCTCTCTCTAATTTCCATATTATTTCATTTTTATCTTCTTAAAAAGTAACAAAAACTTAAAAGGTGACAAAATTCAAAAAATTGACAAATTTTAAAAAAGTAACGAATTCAAAAAAGTGGCACAAATTAAAAAAAGCTATACAGATTTAAAAAGTGACCGACAATAAAAAAAAAAAGTAACAAACATTAAAAAAGTGACAAAATTCAAAAAAAAATGACGAAAATTTTTAAAAAAAAGTGGAATTTCTTTTATACTTTCAGGATTATGCAAAAGAAACATTGGAAATTTATATATGTGCTTTATAATTTGCTCCATCCCTACACTACAGCTCTTTATGAATTCAATATTGGATACCATAGTCTTCTCAAAATCATTTTTCAAAACCACCCAGAAATCTTTAAAACCTTAGCTACCTCTGCACTGGATCCCAACAAGCTCTTCAACACTGATAATGAAGGCGTGACCCTTTTATCTGCCCTTCAATACAAGATCGTTGGATCGTTTGAGATTATCTCAGCAATGTAATTAGCAGAAAAAGCCAAATCTTGGAAAATCTTGATTTTTGGCTTGATGGTGTTGTCAATACTTGCAGAGAGAAGCCCAGACCGAGTTTTCACAACTTTCTCCAACTACATCTTTGAAAAATCACTCTTTAAGGAACTGTAATATTGAATCAGATTTTTCTAGATCCTTTACGTGGTTTAAACAGATGCAACTTGTGAAGCCATTTTAGGAGAAAACTGGTGTTTGTGTAGTAGGAAATCAGATACCGCAGGAGCATTTTTCGCTTGCTTTTTGGTTGATGTCGTTTTCGGTGATGATTTGCTTGAGTTTGGAATGAATTAGTGATTGATGATGCTTCAACTCCTGTATTGATTTAGTGATTGTACATGTTGGGCTTTGGTTTCATGATTTAGGACGTAGTTAATACATTATTAAAATGTTTAATTAGTTTATGGGTTATTAATCAAAACAGTGTAAAAAAAAGCGTATCGGGCCTAATTTCCTCATTAATTAATGTCTCTATGTCTAACGGTTTATTTATGGGAGATTATTTAAACTAGCCTGTTGACTTAGTCTATTTGGAATTTTCGTAGAAAAGTCTATTTTACCCTTAATGAAATAGGTTTCTTTATTGCAAGACATGTCCTTTTATTTTAAAGTAAATTTCGGATCTGTTCTGTATTTCTTATATTTTGATTTTTAAAGTATAAATCAATTCTTTGATCAATATATTAACATAATCTGCTATTTTTTGTTCACATTCTCTTATAAATTTAATATATTCCTCAGATATTTCATCTGTACTTTCTAGTTGGGATTTAATATTTTCTATTTTTTCAAATATTCTTTCTAACAAATCGTCTAATCCTTTAACTGTATATCTTGGCATGATTGGATACTATTATCATGAGAATTATCATAGTATTAAACATCATGGGAGACAGTAATCCAAACATCATGAGTAATCATAAACATTTATAATTCCTACGATTCTCTAAAATCTTAAGAAATTCTTTCAAAATTTAACAAGAAATAGTAGTTCTACCTTAATTTTAATCTGGATCTTTATTCTTAGAATTGAGTGACCTTCAGGCTCTGAATGTACAAATTGTTTCCTTCAACGACCTCATGCCTTAACGGAATCCTTGCTATTCAGCTTCTTGCCTTCACCGTATCGTTTTCAAGGACAAATCCCTAGACTTGGATTAAAGAAAAACTGTTTTTGTTGTTAAAATAAGAAAGAAATTTCTTATTAGATCTATTAAGAATCTATGGGAATGAAATTTAGAAACTCATTCTTCTAGGTAAGAAATGGAATATTATTGATATTCTGAAATTGGTACAAAGATTATATCAAAAGACAAAAGTATTTTTTCTCGCAATTTGAAAGCTCAAGTGTTTTTTCTCAACTCATTCTGCATCTATCTTAGCCCAAAGGCTTCTATTTATACAACTACATGAGGCTCGATTATTGGCCTCTTACATCATCCATTATCTCATACTTCACTAATGGAGTTCTATTATTACAATAGTTTCTCCACTACATAATTGTAGCTCTATTATTTCTTCCAGCTGTCCACCTTTCTTTCACATCTTCTTTTCCTCTATTGTCTTCATATAGAGTTTGTCAAGATTCTTCAATAATGTTTTAGTATAGTGGCGGGACCTCTTATCTCTTTATATTTTTGTCATCTTTTCATTTGGATAGCATGTGGGACATTCCCTTAATTGACACGATTCTTGTATGGTTGATGGACTTCCATGAATCTGATGGATATCAAATTTTTGGATATATTCTTTTAAAATTGAAGACTTATCCTTTCCATTATTTGTCATAAGTGTCCATCCTTCATATTGGCATAAACATTAGAATTTTTTATCATATAAATTTTTTGTCATATTGTAGAGAACTTTCATTCCTAGAATTCTTCGGGATCTCATCCATGATCTGTTAATGTTTGGCAATGGCTTTCTATTTTGGCCTACTTCAATGTGAAAATTTCGGCCTACATATCTGAATTTAATAATATGTTCTACAGGATAATATATCCTTCCATCAATTTCTGGACTGACTGAATAAAATTTAAGATATATTGGTCTTCCTTTGGCAAATTTTGAAACTTATCCTCGGAAGATATCATCAAATTTCTCAATTTCTTTTAAATCTTTTCCTGGATAAATTAAGTCTAAGAATCCATAGTCTGCTATCATTTTGACCATGTTAGGGACTCCATCGTTTGTAATGATCATCCTTGGGTAAACATGTTCTCCTGGGAAGATGAAATAGGATTCTTCATCTTGTAGTTCATAGACAAGTTTTGCAAAAGCTTTATATTCTTCTTCTCTTGGTGTTAAAGGGGTCTCATCATCTTCATCTACTCTGATTTTGATCACCCTTGTATGCTTATCATCATTTTTTATTGTCACCTTTCGGGGACTTTCCATGATTGTATCTCTTTTTATTTGACTGGGTCCACTGTTGCTTCCACTTGGTGTACCTGTTTGTATTCTATGTTTGGTATTTTGAGATTGTGCTAAGGCATCAATCCCTGTATTTTTGGTATTTGTAGACTCTAATTGTGTTTCAAGAGCATCAATTCGGTCTTTTAATTCATTGGTAACTTTGGTATTAGACGCACTGATCTCATGTAATAATTTGACATTATAACTTAAGGTCTCAGCTAATGCCTCCATTCCAATTTTTATATCATCAGCTTCATCTTTGGCAAATGCTGCCGCAAATTTTATTTCTGATATCTCCTGCTTGATACTATCCATCTCCAAACTCGATATTCTTGCTTAAAAAATCAGCAAGATAATTGTTTATACCTTTAATATGAATAATATCGAAATTATATGATGACAAATATGCTTGCCATCTGTGCAATCTCCTATATTGAGGCTCCATTGACAACTTATTTTTTATTAATCCTGTAACATTAGAATTGTCAGTTTCAACAATAAACCTTTTAGATAATAGGAATAATGAAAACTTTTTTATTCATCTAATAATTGCTAACAATTCTTTTTCATGAGTAGTATAATTTATTTCTGTTTGGTTAAAAGTTTCACTTGAATACCTGCAAATTTCATTTAAATCTGTTTTTAATATGGCTGCCCAATACTTATCAGAAACATCTGTATTAACAACCAAATTATCCTTTTCATCTAACAATCTTAATTTTGGTAAATTTTTGCATTCTTCTTTTAATAATTTAACTATTTCTATATGTTCTTCACCCTATCCTTTAGTATTCGTTTTTCTAAGTAAAACTTGTATTTTATGTCTCTTTTTTGAAAGATTTTCAATAAATCCTTCTGCATAGTTTAAACATCCTAAGAACTTTAGTATTTGTTCTTTTGATTCTAATTTATTTGGAAAATTTTCTATCTTTTTGAATATATGGGTTTGCAATTTTATTCTTTTTTTATCTATTGATAATCCAAGAAAATCAATTTCTTGTTTTTCTATTATAGCTTTCTTTTTTGAAAGAACAATTCCTTCCTTTTTACATTCATTTATAAATTATATCAAATGGTTTCTATGTTCTTCTTTAGTATTAGAACATATTAATAGATCATCAACATATACTATTAAAAATTCATCAAACTTTCTAAATATATTATCAAATTTTCTTTGATATATTTGTGGTGCATTTTTTAAACCAAAAGGCATTACTAACCATTCATATTTACCTTGAGGTGTACTAAATGCAGTATATTGTATACTATCTTCTTCCATTTTAATTTGCCAAAAGCCTGATTTACAATCAAACTTGGAATAATATTGTTTTCCTTTTGCAAGGTTTATTAGGACTTCTTTATTTGGTAAAAAGTATCCATCAAATTTAGTATATTTGTTTAATTCTTTATAATTGATTACCATTCTGGCATTTCCTCTAACTTGCTCAGAATGTTTCATAACCATAAATGTTGGACTACTATGGGGTCCATTACTTGGTCTAATAAGTTTTTGTTCTAGTAATTCTTTTATTTGGATTTTAAATTCCTGTGTATCTTGTATAGTATACATTATTGGTCTGACTCTAATTATAACATTCTCTGTTAGTTCTATTTTAGGTTTAGGATGGTATGGTTTCCAAAATAATAATGAATTTTCTCTACATGTCTTTTCTAATTGTTCTATAAATTTTTCTATACTTAATTCTATTTCTGCCTTTAATACTTTTTTGTATAGATTTTTTGTATTTATATCTTTATCTATAATTGGTTTTTTCTCCCATTTATCACCACGCTGGGCTGGCTGAACTCTATAGGGTCTAAATTCTCTAATAAATTTTTAATAAGTGTGCACATAGTGTTTGTAACATTATCATATAATTATTTTGTTTATAATATTGAAATTGCTGGATAAAGTCATTTCCTAATAATATGTCACAATCTAATTTATTATAACTATATATATTGTTTATTATTACTTGTTTACTTCCAAGTATTATACTGACTTTATCGGCGCTATTAATTATTTGTGTACTTTCTCCTGTTATTCCTGTTATTTTTATTTTACTATTTTCATTCCATGATTTTATTAAGAAGTTTTTAAATATGGTTATATCATTTCCTGTATCTATTAAGGCACATGTTGTTATATTTGTTTCTACTATAGTAACTTGTATATATACGGCTAATGGAAAACTTATTTGGTTATTCATTTATCTTTTCTCGCATAATATAGTTTGACCATTATGTGTTATATATAATCCTTCTCTTTTTATACTATAGTCTTTTAATCCATTTAGAAAACTTATTCATAATAATATATGAGGATTTGTATTCATACTATTATCCATATAACATGGTACTACCATTTTAATTTCTCATATTTTATTGGTACTTTGACTTCTAATTCTGTAGTATGTATTTGTCCATCAAAATTTACATATCTATATGGTTCAACCTTATGAGTCATTAATCCTTTATTTCTAATTGAAGCTATATGGCATTCACTTGCTCCTATATCAATTAGTATATTTGGTCCTTCAATATATTCTCTTCCATTATAATATTCTCCTTCTATTTTCATGTTTCCAGCATTTCTATGAAGTTTGATTTCTTTTATGTTACTAGTTCCTTCTAAATGTTTTCTAGGTAATTTAAGACTTGTTAATCTCTTAATTAATCTTCCATCTTTAAATATTATTATCAGAATAATCATCTTCTTTATCTTCTGCTATTTCAGGTTTATCTTTGAGTATACTAAATTCATATATTCTTTAGGAATTAAGCTTATTTGTTTACTTGATTCTATTATTTTACTAATATCCTTGCATTCCTTGTGAACTTCTACATATGGTTTTTTAGAGTATATATTTCCATAATTGGAGTTAGTAAATGTGTACAAAGCTCTATATTCTATAGTAATAATTTTGTCTCCTGGTTCCATTATATCATTTCTATGTAACTTAAAATGTAGTCCTAAGACTTCATTGAAGTTCTCATCTGTAATTGAGACACAATATTTTGGGTAACAAGTAAATATTAATTTTTGGTATGCCAAGTTTCCTTCTATAGTTCCTAAATGACTATCGTTTAAATTTATTATTCTTCCATCATGTAGACTTACTGTTAAAGGTGAATTTATTCCTTCTCTAAATAAGGATTTAAACATTATTTGTATTCCTGCTAAATAAACATATTGATTTTTTTCTCCTTGTTTTATACTAATCTTTGTTAATAATTCATCTACTTTATTTCTTGTTAAAAGATTTAATTTATGTGTTCCTTGTGTTATTCTAACATTTATAGCTTTTTCGATTTTATGATACTCATTTATTGCTATTCTTTCTTTTTTCAATATTCTATCTAAGGCTTCCTATTTTCCTATTTTTAAATCTAAAGATAATTTTCTCATTTTCTTGAATTTGTTATTATCAAATGTTACTTTTAATCCATAACCTTCTATTCCTTCATATTCTTGCTTATCTATATTATCTCTTTCTATTTCTTCAATTTCTTTATTCAGATTCTGACTCATTATCTTTTTCTGATTCGCTTATATATACTTTTTGATCATAATATTGTTCAATATCTGATATTTTACTTAATTCACTTTCTATTTCTAAATATTCTTTTTCTAATATTTTAACCTTTTTCTTTTTACAATCAGGGCTTATATGTCATATTTCTCCACAATTCCAACATTTGCATTGGCTTTTATCTTTTTTATAAGGTCTGTTTTTATGTTGTTTATTTGGATTGTATTTCCTTTTACAATATCTTCTTCTAGGCTTTATATATTTTTTCTTAAAATTTCTAAATTTTTTAAATTTTTTATTCTTGAGTTTTCTCTTAATATTTTTTCTTTCAGGATTACATCCCCATTATGTAGGTTTTTCCATGTCTTCACAACATATTTTAGTTAATCTTCCTGATTTTTTCATTAATTGTCTTTGTTGACATATATATGCAAATCTTTCAAATAAAAATTTTATTCTTGATCCTAAAGATTTAGGTGCTTCAGGATTTTCTTTAATATATTTTTCAAATTCTATTTTAAAATAACTGGTAACTTATTATAGTACATATCTTTATATACATCTTGGTTTTCATTACTATAAAATTGGGTATAATAATATTCCTTAAATTCACATGTATATTCTTTGATTTTACACATATCACATATTGTTAGGTTTATTAATTTTATCCTAACATTTTCTTTTTCTTTTATTGTTTCTCCATCAAAATTTCTTATCCAATCTTTTCCTAAGAATTCATCTGAAATATAATTTACTAATCTTTCTATACCTTCTCTATCTGATTTTATTATTTCTGTTTGTACATTTCTTCCTATTAATGTTTTTGTATCATTATTTATTCCATCCCACCAATTTCTAACATTTCCTTCAAAAGATGCTACTAGAAAGTCTATCATTCTTTCAGTACTTTCCCATGTATCATCTTTGTTATATAAAAAGAATAATATCATTGAATATGCCCAAGTTACTAAGGCTTTTTTAATATCTATTTTACAGTCTAAGTCTAATTTTGCTCCTCCATGATTGACAGGTTTATCACAATTATCATTTAGTTCAAATCTATTACTGCATTTGTTTCCTCTTGGTGGTTGTTTATTTCTTTTTTTTTTTTCATAATATTGTCTATATGGTTTAATGTATATAGGTGCATAACTTTCATCTGTGTCTAATATTTCTTGTTTATTAGAGGATTCTGCTTTGTTTGGTCCTCCTCCAGTGTTTATTAGGACTTGATATTCATCTATATTTTCTAAATTTAATTGATCAAAATTTTCTATAAGTAAATCTAATTCTTCATTCATTTTTATTTTCTATATTATCCTGATTTTCTTTAATCTCTAATTTTCCTATTACTTTTTCTTTAAATTTTTCCATTTTTTCTTCTTCTTCTATTATTTTGGGTAAAATCTTTTTCCTAAATTCATCATCCATACTTCCTGCTTCTATTCTTATATTTTTTTGTTCAGTATGTTTTTTCCCTATTCTAGACATTTCTTTTTCTATAAGTTTTTTGTCTATTGTTTTTTCTTTTCCTTTATTATTTTCTTTTATTTTTCTTACTTCAATTTTTAGAATATTAATATCATTTCTTACTTCTTTTATTTTATTATTTATGTTTTGAACATCATCTATTAATATTTTTATTAGTGTTTTTAATTCTTCTATATACTCACCAATTGACATTTATCTTTTCTTTGATTGACATAAATAATATGCTCTACATTCAGTATCTTTACAATCTTTTATTACTTTATCACATTTTTGTCTTACATAATTATTATTTGTTAATTCTTTCATTTTTTCGTAATAATTTGCTCTTATTTTATATCTTTCTTGTTTTAATTTTAATATTTGTTTTTGTTGTGAGTTTGTTATATTTCCAGGTTTTAAAAGTTCATCTTGTATTTGTAGATTTATTTCTCTTATTCTTACTAATTTTTTATCTAGAATTTCTTTTATTTCCATTAATTCCATTAACAGTTTTTACAAATCATCTGATTCATATTTTTCTTTATAATATAAATTGATTTCTTCTTTCTCAAAAGTTTCTATTATTTTCTCATATATAAATCTTTCTTTTATTGATTCTATAATTAGTTTATGTAATATTTGTGCTTTAATTTCCATAAGTAATTCTCTGATTACTCTTAATGTTATTATTTTTAACTTATTGGGTATAGGTTCTAAAAATATATAACTTCCTCTTTCTGTTTCTAATGTGTAATAATTATCTATTTTTATAATTCTATTACTCATAATTTTTGCAATATAACATCATTTCTTCTTTTTCAGGTTCAATAATAATTTTTTCATATATATATTCATCTTTTAATGTTCCTATTATGAGGTTATCTATAATTTGTTCTTTTATTTCTTGAGGTAACTCTTTAATTATTATTAACGTTATTGTTTTTATTTTCTTAGGAATATGTTCTAAAAATATATTACTTTCTTTACTATATTCTATTTTGTAATACCAATCTGTTTTTGTAATTGTAATGTCCATGATCTCTATGGCTCTGATACCATTAGTTGGGGGGCTACTTAGAGCGAACAAAAATCAAATAATACTTAAAATCTAAAATCTAATTAATTTTTAAATAGTCGTATATTCTATATATTCTTTTAATTTATCAAATTCTAATCATTATTAGTTATAGATATATAAAATCTTAAAGTTAAATTGAATCTTAATTTTTTTATGTTCTTGTGGTAATCTATTCGTAATAGGTTTCCTCATCTATAGATTTTTAATTAAATCTTCAAAGTCTAATAATGTTTGAGAATTCATAATATCAAGATCTGTTATTATATCTATATTTGATTCAAAAGGAATATTATACTTTGAAATATTCTTTTTCCTTTTTTCTAATTTATCTATTATATCTTGTATATCTTTTACAATTATAGATCTACCAATTTCTTTGGCAAAATTTTCTTTAAAACATTTTAATATTTCTTGAGCAGCATATAATTGTTCTTGATATCCTATTTTATCAATTTCATTTTCAAATTCAATCTCTTTTTTATTTTTTACAATTGTTTTAATCTTATATGGACCTCTTTTAGATCTAGGTCTTTTCATCTTATAATTATTAGTCATAGTTTAGTTAGTTTTTTGAAAAGAAATTATTGTTTTAAATCTTTTAGGACTAAATTGTTATTCTTTTTATATTATGATTACTTTGGTTGTAATTCTTATACTTATGGGTATTTTTGGTAATTTGCTACTTTTGAATGGTCAAAGGCCAAAGTGTATAAATAGCCTCCTTATTTAGGCTATTCTTATATATTTCCCCTATACAACGAGGATATACGTGTGAATGGCTTGTTGAAAAGGTCAAAATTCCATTTTGGCCTTTGACCAATAAATAACATAAAAAAAAAAAAAAAAGGAAAACCCGAAAACACAAGTTATAAGGTAAAACTCCAAAAATACCCTCATTGGAGGAGAAGAAAAAGTCTAACCACGTGAAAACCGTCCAAATATTTCCCAAAACCGACCATTATTCACAAAAACCGACCACTATTCACAAATGATCTGGCCACCCACCGACAAAGATGACCCACGCAGAACAAATGTTAGTTTTATTTTTTATTTTTTATTTGAAAACACACTCCTTGTATATACACACTTAAAACTCGAATTTTTTTGTGTGATTATGAAATGTGTGAGTAGATCTAGGCTATAGGGGAATTTTTTGGGGTGTATATTTTCAATTTTGGACCTTGAATCGCCGGAAATGGTGATTTTCAGGCGCCATTTCCGGCTTCTGCCCGACTGCCGTTTTGGACGATTAACAGCCGGTCCAAAAATGGATCGGCTGTTAACCGTCCAGTTTTGGGGGCCCAATTGGCCTCCCATTGGACGGGCTGTTAACAGCCGGTCCAAAACGGACCGGCGGTTAACCGTCCAGTTTTGGAGGCCAATTGGGCCCCCAACGAATTGGGTCGGCTGTTAAAGTCGGCCTGTTTAGTTTTTTTATATATATAATTTAATAAATGTATAATTAATATATATATAATTATATAATTTTATAATATATAAAAATTTATATTATTAATTTTAATTTTAATATGATAATTATTAATATAATGAAATTAATAATTGTAATTGTTAATAAATAATTTTATATTATTTATTAACAATATATATATATATTATTTATATAAAATAAAATTTCTTCAAATTTAATTTAATTTAATTAAATAAAATTTATATTATTTATTTAATTTTAATAATTTGCTTTATATATATTTTGTAATTAAATATTCATTGTAAAACAAGTCTTGAATTTTTTAAATTTAATTAAATAATATTTATATTCCTTATTTAATTTTAATAATATCTTTTTGTTTGAATTTTTTATATATAATTAAATAAATAAATTGAAATTGATAATTATTAAATTGAGAAATTTTTTTTATAGATATTTATAGAATTAAATATTTTACGAAGCCGATTAAAAATTTTATAATTAAATAAGTAATTTTAATTTGATAATTAATAATATAATTAAATAAATAATTGTAACCGTTAAATATTATATTTTAACAAATTAGTTACTTCTTATTTTTTCCTTTAATTTTTTTGATAATTTAATAAATCAAATATATATAATTAAATCTTTTACACATTTCATTACGATTTATATATTTAATAAATAATTGAATATTAAATAAAAATTTATATAATTTTATGCTTTACGTAATTTAAGCAATCGAATATCAAATAGATATTTGTAGAATTAAAAAATTTATATGGTTAAATAATAAATTTTATTTTTATTTTGATAATATAATAAAATTTATATTTATAATTTTAATTTTAATATGATAATTAATAGTATAACGAAATAAATAATTGTAATTGTTATATAATTTTTTAAAAAAAAAATTAGGAACTTATTTTTTTCGTTTAAATGTTTTTCATAAATGAAAAAATAAAATATTAAATAAATATTTTAGATAATATAATAAATTGAATATTAAATAAAAATTTAATATACTTTTATATTTAACGTATTTTAATAACTCGAATATTAAATAGATATTTATAGAATTAAATATTTTACGAAGCCGATTAAAAATTTTATAATTGAATACGTAGTTTTAATTTGATAATTAATAATATAATTAAATAAATAATTGTAACTGTTAAATATTATATTTTAACAAATTAGTTACTTCTAATTTTTTCGTTTAATTTTTGTTGATAATTTAATAAATTTAAATCAAATTTATATGTATAATTATAATTATAATTTTAATATGATCATTAATAGTATAACGAAATAAATAATTGTAATTGTTATGCGATTATACTGTATTTCATTATCTTATGTTCGAAGTGCTGATAGTTAAATATTTTTTTTTTCAATTTTGCAGTATGGAGTATCACTTGGACGTGACGTTGAGACAGATTCCGGGCAAGGCTACCTGGAACGGTAACTTTGGCAGTTACACTGCCGTGTTGGAGCTGTTTGATGAGCATCATGCAGATATGCTTCGACGTTCATTTCTCTAGCCCCTGTACGAGTTGAGAGACGTACAGTTCTCCGGGCAGATCCTCGATGCACTACTGTGCCGATTGCTTACTCCAGTCGACGGCGATACCCTCCACTTCGACCTTGGGGGCAAGGTTCCGAGTTTTTCATGTTTGATTTTGCTCTCATCACAGGACTGGAGATTACGGGTGATGATGCAGCTCGTACTGATACTCAGAGAGGCAGATTGCACGACACTTACTTTGAGGGACATGGGACGGTGCTGCTGTCGGCTCTGATGGACGCGATCACTAGATGTGACGACATGTTGGATAGACTGAAGCTCGGCCTGGTCTACATCCTTGAGAGCGTGTTGCGATGTCACCATCGGAGGACTGGGATTGACCTATTCCATCTGCAGATCGTTGACGATCTTGATGTGTTCAACACATATCCGTGGGGCCGGAGATGTTTTGAGGACACGGTGCACGTATTCACCAGATCACACTCGAGGCCGAAGGGGACCATGCGTAAATACGATACATACGGATTACCCCTTGCCGTGCAGGTAAATGTTCGACATACTTTATTATAATATTGTTTACAATAAATATGAATATAATAATTGTATGTGTTGCAGATCTGGGCGTACGAGACGGTCCCCCTCCTAGGTACCCAGTTTGCGAAGCGAGGGGAGACACGCTGCCCTCGGATGCATCATTGGCGAGCAGAGGGATGTCCGACTAGCAAAAAGCTATCCACTCTCTTCGACGACCCTCAGGTTAGATAATACATTTGCAATTTATGTTGTGTGTAGCTCCAAAATATGATAATGTGATCATTAACAAATGTTGTTATGCCAGATTCGAGTCATAACGTAGTTGATGCTGTCGATGGAGGAGGAGGGACGTGGATATGTGCGTGAATTGGCCGCGATGCATGATGAAGCCGCTCGAGATGAGGTACGTGAATTGAATATAATCAATTTGCATGTGTTAATCGAATTTTCATTAAATACAATAATTTTTTATGTTCCAATCCGTGTAGGGGGGCGGTCCGACTGCTTCACCACCGTCGGTGCCGAGGGCTTCACCGTCGCCGCCACCGCAGAGGGCATCACCGCCCCCGGTGCCGAGGACTTCACCGCCCCACTGCCGCAGAGGGCTTCACCTCCGAGGGTTTCACCGCCCCCACCGCAAGGTGCCTCATCGCCCTCATGGGCATCACCGTTGCCGCGGTCATCACCACTTGTAATTGTTATGCGATTATACTGTATTTCATTATCTTATGTTCGAAGTGCTGATAGTTAAATATTTTTTTTTTCAATTTTGCAGTATGGAGTATCACTTGGACGTGACGTTGAGACAGATTCCGGGCAAGGCTACCTGGAACGGTAACTTTGGCAGTTACACTGCCGTGTTGGAGCTGTTTGATGAGCATCATGCAGATATGCTTCGACGTTCATTTCTCTAGCCCCTGTACGAGTTGAGAGACGTACAGTTCTCCGGGCAGATCCTCGATGCACTACTGTGCCGATTGCTTACTCCAGTCGACGGCGATACCCTCCACTTCGACCTTGGGGGCAAGGTTCCGAGTTTTTTCATGTTTGATTTTGCTCTCATCACAGGACTGGAGATTACGGGTGATGATGCAGCTCGTACTGATACTCAGAGAGGCAGATTGCACGACACTTACTTTGAGGGACATGGGACGGTGCTGCTGTCGGCTCTGATGGACGCGATCACGAGATGTGACGACATGTTGGATAGACTGAAGCTCGGCCTGGTCTACATCCTTGAGAGCGTGTTGCGATGTCACCATCGGAGGACTGGGATTGACCTATTCCATCTGTAGATCGTTGACGATCTTGATGTGTTCAACACATATCCGTGGGGCCGGAGATGTTTTGAGGACACGGTGCACGTATTCACCAGATCACACTCGAGGCCGAAGGGGACCATGCGTAAATACGATACATACGGATTACCCCTTGCCGTGCAGGTAAATGTTTGACATACTTTTTTATAATATTGTTTACAATAAATATGAATATAATAATTGTATGTGTTGTAGATCTGGGCGTACGAGACGGTCCCCCTCCTAGGTACCCAGTTTGCGAAGCGATGGGAGACACGCTGCCCTCGGATGCATCATTGGCGAGCAGAGGGATGTCCGACTAGCAAAAAGCTATCCACTCTCTTCGACGACCCTCAGGTTAGATAATACATTTGCAATTTATGTTGTGTGTAGCTCCAAAATATGATAATGTGATCATTAACAAATGTTGTTATGCCAGATTCGAGTCATAACGTAGTTGATGCTGTCGATGGAGGAGGAGGGACGTGGATATGTGCGTGAATTGGCCGCGATGCATGATGAAGCCGCTCGAGATGAGGTACGTGAATTGAATATAATCAATTTGCATGTGTTAATCGAATTTTCATTAAATACAATAATTTTTTATGTTCCAATCCGTGTAGGGGGGCGGTCCGACTGCTTCACCACCGTCGGTGCCGAGGGCTTCACCGTCGCCGCCACCGCAGAGGGCATCATCGCCCCCGGTGCCGAGGACTTCACCGCCGCCACTGCCGCAGAGGGCTTCACCTCCCAGGGTTTCACCGCCCTCACCGCAAGGTGCCTCATCGCCCTCATGGGCATCACCGTTGCCGCGGTCATCACCACCACCGAGGGCATCACCGTTGCCGTGGTCATCACCGCCATCGAGGGCATCACCGCCGCCGTGGGCATCACCGCCGATCAGATCACCTTCTCCACCGTCCACTGATCTGTACGATCGCCTGACAGTATTTATAGCGGGTCAAATGGACGAGATGCGCCGAGAGTTTAGGGGTCAAATGGACGAGATGCGCCGAGAGCTTCAGGCTGAGATTGCAGCCATCCGAGGCGATATCATAGGCATGAGACGGGGTGATGGAGGGGGTCATTTCTGGGCGGATGATGCCACGTTGGCTTCGTTTTTTATGTCCCCGGAGGAGGGTAGGAGAGAGGCAGTTCCCCCGGAGGAGGGTAGGAGAGAGGCAATTCCCCCGGAGGAGGGTAGGACAGAGGCATTTGCCCCGGAGGAGGTTGTGGTGGGGAAGACAGAGGCAGAGGGTAGGACGGAGGAGTTGGTGGTGGTGGTGAGCCCGGAGGATGTTATTCCCGAGGTGGAGGGCGAGCGTACACCTGACGTAGCGGCGGGAAAAAGGCATGCCGCTGACGCCCCGGAGCAGGTGGTCGGCAAGAGGGTCAGGTTGCCTTCGCAGTACGTCGTTTCTCCCTTTACGGCTGAGGCGAAACAGGAGGACGTTCGTTGACGGGACGTACCCCAATCTGTTTCGGGAGGTGGACGCAGCAAAATGGAAAGTGTTCGAGGCAGAGTTGAGGATAATTAAGCCCCGGTAAGTATTATAGAATTTAAATAAAGTACGTTACGCTAATTCATCTATATCTTTTTCAATATTTTTTCAATTTTTATTTTCAGACAAAGCTGCCAAGTTGGGTCGAAGATGATATTAGATGCATATAAGTGGTTTCGCGAGATCGCCACTTCAGGGACGTGGCTCGCCGACGATGTAAATGAAATATTCATTTTGTTGTTTATTATGTATACATTATTTTTTTGTTTTTTGAAATGAAATAACTCGCTAAGTTTTTTATTGGTGTTTCCTGATGTAGCACATCGACCTGGCCATGGAGTTACTACGAGATCGAGCTCGACGATATCCGCAATCATTTAATATGCCCGGCCGACTCATACTGAGCACTGAGTTTTTGGGAGCTGTTACCATTGAGCATGAGTCGTTGCTATGTATGGGTAGTAAGTACGTGCTACCTGAATATATGTCCGAATGGGTCGTAGGGATATTTCCGAGGCTCGGGGGAAAGGCATGGGATGCTTGTACACATATATATGTTCCAGCGATCTTGAATCATCATGCCATTGCCGTGGAGATTGTTTTTGCTGACTCCACGATGTATGTGTACGACTCCGATCCTTCGTGTCTGACATATGGCCAGCTCGAGCAGCAGTTGGAGCCGCTTGCTGTGATCGTACCGTTGATGGCCGCCCGAGCAGGTGTTATTGTTAATGACAAGCTAGCCATCGTGTGGGACCAGACGACGGCGAGACGTCGAAATCGTAAGTATTTATATTTTGTTTTGTACTTTCAAACTTAGTTTTTTATCTAACACGTTTTCGCACTAAGATTTTTCTTCAATTGTAGGGGTGATTGCGGCATTTTTGCAATAAAGTACATCGAGTTTTTGAATGTAGGACATAAGGTCGATGGAATCAACCAAGCATGGATACAAATTTGGAGGAATAAATTAGCGTACGATTTATACGAATTCGAGTGTGATCCGTAAACGTTATACATTTAATTGTTGATTCATTTATTTAATACTTGTAAATATTGTAAAAATATAGTACGTTGAATTGAATTGAGTAACTCGTTTATGTATGTGTGAAATAACTGTACTTATGTATAAATAATTATATTATGAAATATTGTGCACTTAACTGTTACTATTGTACAATTAATCAAATTAGCAAATTATGGTTAAATAATTAAATATTGTTCATTTATCAACAATACCATTACATATTTGACTAATTGTTATCTAGGGGAATTTGACTCGTACAATTTTGACGAGTATGACCGACTGCTCTACATCTGCCGCACCGACGCGGTCGAGAAAACTCTCCAGTAGATGGTATTCTAGAAGTTCGTGGACGTTCGGGCCACGCGGTTCAGTTACCGGTGGCGACAAACTATTAAGTGGGAAAATATGGTCAAGAACTTCCCAATCAGATTCGTTCGGTAAGGGAAATATAGTCTTAGCATATGCAGTTCTCCAATACTCAGCCGTGTAATACTGAGAGCATAATGTTCTCGCTGCAAAGCCTCTGTTCATAGATACCGCGACTGCATGCTCACATGGAAAACTCTCCAACTGAAATCGAGCACAAGTGCATGTGTCTTCATTCAGGTCCACAATGTATACCAGCTGACGTGTATCTTGTACAGAGAAGCGCGACTCATCCAATGGTTCCACATTCAACCTCTTCGCAACCTGTGCAGCCTTGAACAATTTCTCCTCTTGAGCCGGAGCTAGCCAAGTCGAGCAGTTCTGCGATTCAACACGTCGGTCGTGAAACCACTGCTGTAGTTTCGTACGAATGTTCTCAATCAATGTGAGAATTGGCAACTCTCGATCCTTCTTAAACAGTGAATTCATAGACTCCACGTTATTTGACGTCATCAAGTTGTACCGACGTGTTGGAAAATGTGAACGCGCCCAATGTTCTATCCCCATCTTTGTAAGATAATCCCATGCCGATATCGACTTATTTCCTATCTCGACCAACCACTTATTACATTCCTCGACACTGTAAGCTTCGGCCGCCCTCCTGAACAATGAAACGATATCTTGGCCTCGGTATCTAGTCTTCAGATTACCTTGTATATGGTACATGCAGTACCCATGATGTGCCTCGGGGAAGACTTCAGCGATAGCATTTATTAGAGACTGACCCCGATCTGTTACGAATGCAAGATGAGGGACTTCCCCGATCACTTCTCTGAGCTTCGTAAAGAACCAACTCATTGACCGATCATTCTCGCTGTCGACTATGCCAAATGCAAGTGGGTAAATCTGGATGTTGGGATCTTGACATGTAGCAATAATCAACGTACCCCTGTATTTCGATTTCAGAGTTGTACCATCGACTAAAATTACTGGTCGCATCGCATTTGTAAATCCTCTAATGCATTGTCCAAGAGCCATGAATAAATACTTAAAACATTTCTCGCCCTCCGTCTCAATGAAAAAAGTGGAACCGTGATTCGTTGTCCCCAAATTATGACAGTATCTGGCCAATTTAGCATAACTCTCATCGGCCGAGCCCAATAAATCCTCCAACGCACATTCTTTGGCCTTCAAGGCCTTCTGGTAGCTCATGACCACTCCGTACTCTCGTTTAACGTCGTTAATGATGTCTGAAGGTCTATAGATCGTCCGTGGGTTCTGATACTTGTGCATTATCTGTCGTCCAATAAACCATGATCGAGCTTGTCTGTGATCATTTTGACGAATCCCAAATTCACAAGTATGTTCCCGTATATATTTGCGAACTACAAAATTCTCATTCGTATCCATCTTAGTCCCTCTCAACCGCCAACGGCAACTGTCGTCAACGCAAACAAGAGTCAACAATGATTTGTTTGATTTCTTTACCTTGAACTTAAAATTGAATTTCAATGCCAGGAGGTGCACAGCTTCCTGTAAAGCTTTCTTCGTTTCAAACAGTTGCTCAACATACAAATCTTCTTCATCGGGAACCACACGTGAAGAATTAGATGAAGGTTCCCACTCATGTCTCTGACGGGATAAAGCAATTAAATCCTCATTTGTAAATTCATTTACATTCTCGCTATCCTGAACTACCGATTGAATTATGTGCGTCTTAGTGATGTCATGATGATGAACAACTGTCTCGGGAATATTAGTGTCATCTTCGCGAGCTATCTCCACAGTATCCCAAAAATTATTTGCATTGTCATCAGCTCCACCCGAATGTTCATTTCTACCTTCTAAGTCGTCCTTCATCACTAAAGTCACGCAAATTGGTGTCATTTGCGTTTTGTTCAAATCATACAGATAACTCACGTCAATATCAGATGTAACTTTTGCAGATGGAATTGAAAATGGCAAATGCTCTTGGAATTGATATCTCAGTACCATATTGTATAGAGATAAATCGACGTTCAGCTTCTTCTGTATATCATGATACAGTTCGTCGTACGATGTAGTCTCTGTTATATGTGTTGGCATATTACGTTGTCCGTCACTTGTCCATTTCCATATCCATCGATTATTTTCATCCAACTCAAAATCACCAAAATAACAAACCGGGAGTATAATCCTCATATCTGTGTGGCATGACAAAATCGAATTTGTAAATATTTCAAATAGAAACTTATTAAAAAACAAAACAGCACCTAACAGTCTAACATTCCCAATTATTGCATGTTAACAGCCGATTTTTTAGGTTGTTAACAGCCTAAAATATAACCAATATTTTAGACCGTTAACAGCCCAAAAATGGGCTGTTAACAGTCTAAAATATGGGGCTGTTAGGCTGTTAACAACCGATTATTTGTATGTTTTGTTAGTCGATTTTTTAGGCTGTTAACAACCATTTTTTTGGATATTTTCGTTATTTTTCGTAACAGCCTAAAACCAATCGAAAAGTTATGCAGATGAATTCTTTTCCCATTATGCTTAAAATAAATTATATACATCTGCTAAAAAAATTTATCTGCCAACTCCTACGTCGAATCTTAATTTATCAAGTAAAAAACATGCACATATTTAACGAAAACGAAATTAAACATATGTAAATGTACTTACTGATTTGAAGTAATTGATCGAGAATTTTTTTTTCTTCAGCTATGAATATTTTTGAGATTTTCAGAGTGTAGAAGATGAGAGAATTTTTATCTGTATTTGAGTTGATTTTGTAATGTTATGTAGGGAGTGTTTGGTTTTTATTTGTTAACTAAAAGGGCTGTGTTGTCTTTTTAACAATATCATATTTTGTAATTATATTATTCACTTAAGGGTATTTTTGTCTTTTAAACACCATTAGGCTATTTTGAAGTTATTCACTTGTGAAAAGGTCAAAAGGGAATTATGGCCTTTTGACTAGGCCAATTTTAAAGTTACCCCATATACAACGCGAGAAGAAGAAGAGGAACTAGGGCAGGGTATTCCGTGCCAAGTCCAAACTAAGGGAAACCCATTCATGGGTAATTCATACACATTCGCACACAGACGAAAGAGGCAGGAAGTCACAATAAGAATAATAACAACAATTCAACTCGAGGAGAAGAAGAATAACAAGGCAGGGGCGAGAAACATGCGAAAAACATTGTTATGTATGAATATTACTAGATCTTACTCTCTTTGCTCTTCAAAATAATCAGTCGTCAATAGAGCAAGCCAATAAACGATATTGGAGAGAAGATGAGACTTAACCATTATATATAGGAAATTATAAAGTCGGTCTATTATCGATTCTAACCCTAATTAGGGTTTACATAATTCTGGCTCATATGCTTAAAATTACCACATTTTAATAATAAAGTCGTAAGGTTTACAGTGGCCTAAGTAATCACTAATTTATTGGGCCTAATAACAATATTATTGCAAGGGAAAAATTCATGGATTATGCATTTACTTTACTAAAATCAAAAATCAAGTGCTAAGGTTCAAAATTGAAAAAATCAGGTTTTTATTAATTAATTCCACATCCACCACCGCCACTGCTCCGACGACATTTCCGGTGGCCACTCTATTCTAGAGACTATTCCGACGACAATTCCGACTACCGGTGACTATTCCGATGACTTTTCCGATAACCGTTCTACCGTCGCTTAATTCCAACGACTACTCCGATTTCGACAATTGTTAAAGTCACAGTCATATGCAATTTGGTCACAGATATCTTATTAATTAATTAAAAATTAATTTTCAGTCACAGCTTATCAAATTATTTGGTCACAGATTATTACGAGGTCACAAATAAAAAATTTATAAGTCACAATTGACTTTATTGGTTACTGATAAACAAAACTATAGGTCACAGATTTTTAATATGTCATAAGTTAAAAAATTTATAGATGACAGAAGTCACATATTTCTAAATTAGTTGGTCACGGATTATATTTTTAGTCACAGATTATCGAATTTTAAGTTCATGGGTTAATAGTTTGGTCACATAAAATCTAAAGTGGGTTACAGACACCCAAACACTCGTCCCCGATTCCCATCCACCACCAATACTTGGTCACAGACCCATCAAATAATTGGTCACAAACTCTTCTCCTACCACAACCATCCACACCAACCACCACCACAGATCATCTTAAACCACTAACACAGCCACACACCAACCACACCCACAGATCACAAATATAGCCAAGACCACCACCGCCAACACGCACGCACAACCAACCCTCCCCATAGATCCGCTAACACCACAACCACCCCGCACCAGTCACCACCTCCAAAACCACCACCGCCAACACTACCATCCGCACGCACAGCAAAACCCACAATCATTCCACGGACATCACCCACTGCCATCCGCACACACAGATCTGTACCCACTAGAACCACCACACCCACCCAAAAAAAAAGTCTGCGAACCTGGGAAAATGCATTAAACTGTGTAACCGCGTCCGTCGCTTCGAGCGCCGCTTCGCCGGCAAGAGAAAATGGAGAAATCAGCGACTGAGGAGAGAAACAAGTTGAGCGTAGAGAGAGAGAGAGAGAGAGAGAGAGAGAGAGAGAGAGAGAGAGAGATGTACGGAGATGATGAATTTACTGGAGTGATCCCATCGATGAACTGGATGAATGAAGCGGTGAACGGCAGGGAAGAAGAGGCGGCGGGCGGTGGTGGTGGATTCGCGACGCCGACAGTGAGGAGAAGGGAGGGAGGGGCAGGGAGGAGGGAGAAGGGGAGGAGGAGGAGGCGGGCGGTGGCGGGGGCGGCGGCTGTGGGTGGAGAGAAATGAAATAAACAATAGGGTTTGGATAGCTGTAGGGTTTTATATATAAAATGAAATACCTGATTTTTTATAACTCGCAACTTAACACCTAGTTTTGGGTAATTTTCACTTATTGCAAACTATATATCTAACTCATAAAATTCGCAATCAAATGGAAGCCCACCTAATAGAATTATTTTAACACTTTTTAGTATCTGTTAACCCAAATTCAATCATGTTATTTATAATTCAAACATTGTAACTCTACTGAAGAGACGTAACTCTTGGGAAGTGTTACTTTTACAATTTATAAATAGATTAATAGATTCATATGAAAATACTAAGCAATAAACTTTTTCTATTTTCTACCTTTTGCTTTCCGAGGTTCTTGCTTTCTTGTTTTCTTTTCTAAATTGCTTTGTGTCGGTATACTTTAGATTCGGATTATTAAGGCTCCCACGTAAAATAGATACATATTTATTGTTCGCTTTATTATCACTAAGTGCATATTCCTTAAAGACCAAGTAAGATAAAATAATGAAAAAATAAGAATTTTCGAGAGGCAAGCCACCAACTTTTACATGCTATAAATAGGAATTGTCATTTCAATTGTTGTATGTAGAAGTTTAAAAGGATTGTCATTATAGAAGTCTCCTACAATTGTAAAATTCTATTTTTCAATAAATTAAATTTTCCTCTTTCAATTATCTTTTCCAATTTAAAATTACCCCTACTATTTTTATTCTACAAAATATATTTCACATAAACTACCGGACGTTTCCAATTTAATTTACTTATTTCTCCTACCAACTATAAAATATCATCAGTGGTATCATAGAGTCAGGTTCGATTGAAATTAGGCGTAAACATAACGCTTTTCATTCATTAATTCCTATCCCACCATTTAATGGAGACAACTATCATTTTTGGTCCATTAAAATGAAGACCTACTTTTGTGCGCAAAATTTATGGGATTTTGTCAACAACGGGTATACTAACCTAAATGACATTCCCACTTTAACTACTACACAAAAGAAGAAACTTAAATATAATAATGAAAAAAAATTTCTAGCATTACTTGCTTTACAAATGAACTTGACGACACTTATTTTCCTAGAACTATGAGAGTTAAAACAGTAAAAGAAGTTTGGGATATGTTGAAGGAGGAGTTCTACGACAGTGACAATGTACGTACTTGTCGTCTTCAAACTTTAAGAATGAATTTCAAAATCTACAAATGAAAGATTCTGAAACCGCAAAAGATTATTATTGAAGAATAGATGAAATAGTAAATCAACTAAGATCTTATGAAGATGATGTTCTTGAAAAAAAGTTGTTGAAAAAATTTTAATTACTTGCCCAGAAAAATATGATCCAATTATTGCAGCTATTGAGGAGTCTAAGGATATAGATAAATTAACAGATGCATAATTAATGTGTTCATTGGAAGTTCATAAAAAAATATTAGAAAGACATTATGAAATTAATATAGAAAACGCTTTTCAATCTAAAGTTAATATGCGGTTTCAGGAATCTAAAAAAAGGTGGAAGAAACTTTAAAGAAACTCAAAGAAAACAAATTGATAATAACGACAAGTAACCTCCATGTGGCATTTGTAAAAGAAAAAGTTATTTGGAAAAGAATTGTTGGTTTGAAGGAAAACCACAGTGTCGTAGCTGTAAAAAGTTTTGACATGAAGAAAAAATTTGTCATTTTAAACAAAATTATTAAGCTCATTTTTCTGAAGAAAATAATATAGAAGGAAGTCTATTTTATACCTCCGACAAAGATGTATCTGAAGAGAAATTAGATACACAGTATCTAGACATTGGCTACGATAATCGCATGACGACATATGAAATTATTTTCTAGAGTCGTAATAAAATAAACTCAAAAATAAAAATTGGCAATGGGAATTTCATAGAGGCAACAAGCAAATGCACTATTGTCGTTGATACAAAAAAGGGCAAGTTATCTTGGTCCCTACAATAGATCAAAATCTACTAAGTGTAGGTCAAATGATAGAGAAGAGATATATTTTACATTTTGAAGAGGATTCTTGCATGATTTATAACAAGAAAGATAAATTTCCGATACATACATATGTATGCATTCCGATGCGTACTCCATCACATGTGCAAAACACGTATTTCTAACATGCCATTTTATTCAAGTGTGTATCCAACGATGAGTTGATGCTCCATTCCTTCATTTTCACAAAACTTGTTGAATTCATTTGATGTGTATTCTTTACCTTTGTCGCTTCTGATTGTCTTGATATTGCGACCACTTTGCTTTTCGACATAGCTTTTGAAGGATTTCTCGTCCCATATAATTCTCTCCTTTATGAGGATTGGAATTCTCATTTTGATTATCGGAGCTAGACTTGTTAATGGTGAGAGTAGCATTAATAGCATTAACATGACCAAAATCCTAGCACTCGTGACACCTCACGGACCTCCGTCCAAGTATCTCTAGCATCACTCTTGAGTCTTTTATCTTTCCTAGATGTACTACATTCATCTTTAAATTCCTCGGAAGGTCTCTTACTATTCTTAAAGAATTTCTTAGTAAGGTAGGCAAGCTCACATCCTTAAGTTTGTCATCATTAGTGGTGTCACTATTTGTTTCTTTAATAGTTTTGAGGGCTAAAGAATTTTTATTTCTTTTTAGACTGAGGTAGCGAAGTTTATATGTTTGGAGAGATCCTACGATTTCTTCTATCTTAATTGAATCTAGGTCATTGCTTTCTTCAATAGGGTCAATGAATGCAATTAAGCTATGATACCACTTGTTGGGGAATATTTAAACCTAAATATGCAGAATTAATCAATAACAAGTAGCAAGTCAATTATTGTTTCTAGATGATTAAGTTTAAAATCAATTTAAACCCTAAACATCATCAGTTAATCTAGATAAAAGCAATAAAAACTAAACAACACCGGATGTGATCATTGAGGAAAACCCCTTCTTAGAATCAAAACCTCGGAGAAAGCTCACTAGTAAAATTTATTAGAAAAGTTAACTTACAATTAGTTCGACAGTGCTAATTCTTAGTTGACTCTGGCCACCTAACTTGTAAATCACCAAGGAAGACCTTTGGTTGTACGACCTGCACTTCCCAATAATTCTGAGTTATTTTTCCCTCCGCGTGGATCTCCAAGAACAAACTCGTTTCAGAGTATTGAAACTCCAAGTGCCTCTTCTCTAACCTTCGGAACTTTGAAGACTTATAGGTGAAGGTTTGGTTTTTGGTGTTTGATGTAATGATCTTTTGTGTTTTGATCTATGGGCAAGAGATTTATGGATAAGAATTTGAACTTCAATGGATATTCTCTTTACTTAAAACAAGGCTCAACAAATGGAAATATGTTCAGGATGAATTTATAATACAATGATCTTGGGGTTGAATAAAGAGATCTTTGGGATTGTGTAATTGATCTTCCATTAAAGATCTCCATAATGAAAATAATGTTCAACCACACTTTTGGATGAAATATGGCATGTATATTTATAATGGGTAGTGTTTGAGGGTAAAATAGGATTGAAACACTATGTTAAAATCGAATCAGGTCACCTCCCAAACATAATCGCTGCTCGAGCGCTGGGCTTTGCGCCATGCGAGTGCTGGTTCGCTGCTCGAGCACCACCTTGCACCTAGCGAGCAGCGATGCTCTTGTTTTGAGTGCTCAAACACCATCTCCGTAGGACTTTACCA
The DNA here is from genome assembly GCA_019097785.1 of Fraxinus excelsior. NCBI lineage: Eukaryota > Viridiplantae > Streptophyta > Magnoliopsida > Lamiales > Oleaceae > Fraxinus > Fraxinus excelsior. The sequence goes on along the minus strand of CM032625.1, from coordinate 32,539,332 downwards.
ACCCTAAACTATTTTGACTTAAATTGTCACTCAATAACTCATTATTTTGAAAGCGGAAATTACCTATTAAAAATTTAGAAATCACTAATTATAAATTTGGACTCAACAAAAACGGATTATGTTATTTTGAAGAAATAGAAAACCAGAAGTTAATTCCAATTTGGTAGCAATGATCAGTGAGACCTTTTTTTGTGGAAGATTAAAACTACTAATGGTAGATTGATTTGGCCACAAGGCAAGAGTCTAAAAATCGAAGTCTCTTCACCATTTGTGTGACTGTTAAAGATGACAAATTCTCTACATGGGAAATTCTTCCACCACATCCGTTCGAGGCAAAGAAGATATCAAGTCGGATCCAATTTCAAGAAAACCCAAACTATTATCAATGCGTATCATGTACCGAAAGTTAGAAAAAAAAAAATTAAAAAAAATCATGCGTCCACGAGAATTCTAAATAAATTTAGTTTTAAGTTTTATTTGAGTCTAACAATTTTGTATTGCCTCAAGGAGGTTTATCTGTGGAAAGGGATTCCTTTTATGATTATGTTGCTTATATGAGGGATTTTCAAACTAAATATCATCAAGAAAATAACTACAAGTTTGCTTATAATTTCGTGGATTTATTATCTTTATGGCATTCTAGACTAGGATATGTTAACAATAGAATCGAGAAAATTACAAGAAGTTTGCTTATTTCATGGATTCATTAACTTTATTGCATTCTGACATGTTGACAATAGAATATTGCATGCTATGAGTTTGTTAGAATTGATCCAAATTATAAACATAGCATGAATGAAAAATGTAAGTATGTGCTCAAACTAAAGCTACCAAGACTTATGTAGCGCTCAAGCAATAAATACTTTGATTCATAACGAATACCATAAAATATTGGTTGATTCATTGAAAAAATATCGAATATTTAATTTGATTAATAAATCATTGATTTGCATCTGAATACTAATTTAGATTGAAATTTGGAGTGTCAAAATAAGAGAGCTTATGAAAATAAACTCTCTGACAACGTGGGCCTTCTTCTCATTAAATTAACTTTACACCCTTAATCTTAAGGGCATTGAGGGTCTTTTGAAAAATCATATGAAATATATTTTGGAATAAAAAATACTGTATAAAATCAATTGTCACTTTTTTTGATAGAAAAAGTGACACAATAAGTGACACTGAAAAAGTGACTAACACTTTTTAAAGTGAAGTGTCATTTTTTTATTAAAAATTGATATACAATGTCACTTTTATTAAAAAATGATATTTGCCACTAAAAAAGTGATAGAAATCAAGAAGGTGACTGAAAAAAGTAATAAACACTAAAAAAAGTAACATCATTCAAAAAAGTGGCACAAATTCAAAGAAGTTATACAGATTTAAAAAGTGACGGAAAATAAAAAAAGTGGCAAACACTCAAAAGTGATAAAATTCAAAAAAAAGTGACAAATTCAAAAAAATAAAAAAAATATATATGTATGTATATATATATATATAAAATATATATATATATATATATATATATATATATATATAGCCTTAGTTAACACGCAAACATTTTTACATTTTAATTCATCCCATTTACAAAGAAATTGCAAAATGCGATTGAGAAATTAAGAACAACAATCTACAAGTACAATGGTGCTAGGTATAAACAGACTTGCTTACATACCAACAACAATAAATCAAATTACATACAAATAACTGAAAGAGAAACCAAGTCAATTAAATTCAATACTAGTTGTAGCTCGAAGATTAGGCCTTCTTGGGAGATTTAGCCTATGTGACACCTATTTTTTTTTTTTTTCTATTCTCATTTTTTTTTTTATCTTTCTTCATTTCAACCATACATTCTATCAATAAAATATTATTACACATAAACCCAAAAATTCTCCTTACTTTTTAACCACACATTCTTCCATCAATCACTATTCAAAAACTATTTTTTTCTCCAAAAATGAGTGTCAAACATAGGCTTAGTTGCCTTGGTAGGGGATTTCATAGGCTCCTTCCTGGTCTTCTTAGGTTTCTTAGGCAGAAGTACCGAATCGATCACTACACTAAAAATCATCATTTGCAAAACACATAATAGCAACATTTGGTAGTTAAATGTTGCTAAAGGAGTCTATCGCAACATTCTAATACGTGAATGTTGCCATTGCTTAACAAAATTGAGTTTTGGCAACATTTTTAAGTGAATGTTGCTAATGTTGCCTTTTTGCAACGTTTTTTTAATGTTGCGAAATTTTTTATTTTTCGCAATGTTTTTTAAAATGTTGCGAAAAGCGTTTAAATTAAATTATATATGTACTCAAATGATAAAAACCAAAAAATAATGAAGGTAATTTGGGACTTTTCTTCACCATGTTCTCTTCTCTCATTCCATGTTATTTCTTCCACCCAAACCTTGCTTTTGTTCAATTAGGAATCGCAATCCGTGTCTGGGAATTGCTTGCTCCGGTCTGCCACCGTGTTTCCGTTGAAACCCTCGCTATTGTACACATTTCGTCGAGCAACTGGAAGGATTGGCAACTCGATAATTGATAGACGCCCTCCGCGTCATCGAAGATCACGAAGCTCATTTGCCTGAACCCACTGACGGTACCAATTGACAAAGTTCCCAGGAATGACGTTGATTCTGGTAATTTTTGACCACTAATTTCCAGAAAGTTTTAAATTTTATTTATTTATTTAATTTGATGCTTAGTTAAGTTGAAATGTACGGTAGAATTCTTAATTTTTCCTTGGCATTTCTCAAGTTTTTGGGCAATATAAATGCTTGTATTTGGGTTATTATTTATGAATGTAGTGTAAAAAAATATACTTAAGAACAATTCAAACAGTGGGTAGAATTCAATCAAAGCCTATAGGAAAGCTTGAGATGGGTGAGGTGAGTTTTCAACTATGTTGCCGTTTGAAATTAAAAAAATGATTTGAGATTGTTGTTTGAAGTCAACTATGTTTCAATTGTCATATTATATTTTTTCTTTATATATACTTGACCATAATGTAATATCTGATCGACATTTTTTTCTTCTATTTTTCCATTTTTCAATTTTCCATCAATTGAGGTATTCCTCATTTATCAATGGTAGCATCACTACTATTTTTGCATATTTCCTTCAAGGGTTAGTTTCAGCTGGTCCTCGCTGATTAATCTTTTCATGATTACTCATAGGAAATGCTAAACATGGTAAAGATATTGCAAGCTCAACTTAAAGAAGTCCATGAAAGACTAAGGTAAGTCTCTAGAACTATTAGTCAATTATTTATTTAAATTTAGTTCAACTCTTTGATTATGATAGGAGTTCATGGTATTCAGAGTTCCAACTATCTATGCTATAAAAACAAACTAAATGATTCAACCTTCTTAAATTATTGATTTGTCTTTCTTCTGTGAGTAATTGAACATCTATGTCGGATGGAAAGTTCATTAAGGGAATCACTCAAAAGAATTCACATTCAAAAAGTGATTTTTTGGTTCTTAGTTTAGAAAATAAAGAGGTCTTCTGTAATATTTTGGCTTTGATTCTTAATATGATTGTTTTGCATAGCATTATAAGCTATTGAGTTTAATTTCTAGAGAATTTTCACTGCTTTTGGAGGATAATAAATAATATCAATGTTTACCGGATGAAGTTTACTGAACTAGTGTAGATGGAGGCCAAGGACTAATAATTTGCAGCATATGTTCGTGTTACTTGTTTGAGTGGTTTGTTTGGATGTTGTCTGACATTTTCTAATAGAAGTAACTGTCTAGACTTCGTTTTAGCTGGAGAACTTAGGGAATGACCAACTTATGCCATTAGCTTGCAACAGCCAGGTAAAAAAACAATCTTCTAGTGGAGAACTCTCTGTCTCTTTTTCTATCTTATTGTATTTTAGGTTTTTGAATGTGGATGGTAGTTTGTAGAAAGTATATATTATTTGGCTAATATCTGATGGACGTACATGACACGATGAATTTGAATCGCAAATGAAACTTCCTTCTTTGTTACTTCCTCAAGATGGTTGGATTTTTAGAATTTGGTTTTGTTTGATGAATCAGTAATGATTATTTTGATTTTCCCTTAATTGAAGTGAGCAAGCATTTCTATTTCCGAGATCATGGGTGTTAGAGCAATGAAAATAAAAGTGCTGGATAAGTGGTTCATACTTTTGGTTGTTTGGCATGTGTTGATGACAGAAATGAACTAACTTTCCTTAGCCTGCTAGAGTCCGGGTGCTGGGAGCTGCAGGTGTTAGGTTGAGAATTTTATATGGCAACCCAGTCCTATGAGAGTAGAAAAGTATGGTGGTGAGTATCTTCATGTCGGTTATACCATAATCTTAAAATAATTCTAGGAATAGTATGCTCAAAATGTTATGTGGGTGCCAGAAAAATGTGCATGTTAAATCTTATGAATGAAAATGACTTTTCAAGTACGTACACAGATCAAGTTATTTGTATTATGTGGAGCTAAAACTGTAACAATTAGGCTTGCATTGCTGGTAAATTTGGATGTCTATGGGATTTGGTGTTTGTGAGTTTTGTCAAATTTCCAAATGGGCAAAGCTCAATTAGGTTGATTATTAGGTGCTAAATTTATTGGTGGTCGTCTTGGTTTGTGCACACTACACCAGATACAATTTTTTTTGCTAACGAAGACTTGTAAAATGAATCTTGTTATTCAATAAAATTAAAAATTCTAATATGCTCCCTGAGACAATTTTCTACCCAACAGCAGATATTGGTGTTGAATTGTAACAATGAATGTCTGGAAACTAAAATGAGACACGAGGATTTGAAGAGTGTAACCAAGAGAGAGGAAGAAAAGGCAGGACACAGAAATTGGAATGGAGGAATGTTGAGAGGAAAATCTGATTCAATAACTTACCCATAACAATCATCCAATACATGGTTTCTGATAAATCAGTAATTTCCTATTGGCTATACTCCATAGGATTTTCATGGATCAACTTGTTCGAATCATATATGCTAAATTCGATTATTTTGCTTCAATTTCCGTAATGATTTATTTTCGTGGGTTATGCAATTTTCCCAGCCTTTGCCTGAAGAGCAGTACAGATGAATTTGTAATATTGGGAAATAATTACTTATTTGTAGTAAATATGTGTGTTGTTCACTGGCTATAATTCCAAAAAACATTAGTATGTAATTTTATCCAATGTATATTTGGAACAGAAATTTTATCAGTTATGCTCAAGAAATCCAAATGTTGTATTGATTTAAAAATTTACAATGAAATTATCAATTTTTATGTAATTCCATAATTTGTTCACAAAGTGTCATTTTAAATTTTGTCTGTCAATTACCATATATAACCTAAAAAAAGGTCTATGACAACGTTGAAAAAAAGCTGCAAAAGGGTCTACCGCAACGTTTAAAAAACGCTGCAAAAGGGTCTACCGTAACGTTGAAATGCTGCAAAAAGACTTCTCTCAACGGCAACACCGACCCTCGCAATACTTGGAAAAACGATGCAAAAAGTCTTTTACACCATTTTTTGCCCGCTGCAAAAACTCTTTTTTGGTATAGTGGATGTTCGGTAGAACTCCTCCATAAAAAAATGTCACTCTGGCTAGAAGTTTTTCGAGCTCCTCATAATTCCTCACGGCGAGTAGTACATGCCTTGGTATGATTATGTTTTCATTGTTATCTCTGGTTGCGTTGCCAGCCAATTCCAAAATCTCAGCAACAAAGTACTCGAGGAGATAAGCCATATAAACCAGAGCTCCAGTACTGACATGCTCTGAATAGCGACCTATCTTCAAGTATCGATCGATCTTGTCGATCGAAAACTGTAGACCTACCTTGACGGAGCGAGAAATCGGCTTCTTCTTGGGGGGGGGGGCCTTCTCCCTACGGCTCCCTTCTTCAGTTTACCACCCAATTAAGGAGTGGGTTTGTACTCAATGAAGATTGTATTTTAGGTTTAGGACGTATTAATTACGGTTTGAATGGTTTAATTAGTTTTAAAAGGGTATTATTCAATTTGGTTAGTTTAAGAGGGCATTGGGCCTAATTTTCCCATTTAATTTTTGAAAAATAAAGACTAGTGTTTAATTAATTGCCTAAATTATCTAATTGTACAAAGTTGATCTAAGGGCACATAATCAAATCAAATTAGAGTTTTCAAGTATGAATGTAAATGTTATGACTTACAATTTCATGTAGTGATCACCTTTAAGTCACAAATCAAGATTTATTACATATTTTAGTATCCGTGAATTCTTCTTATCTGATTAATTTATCTCTCTCGAATTCAAACTGATACTATTTAACTAAGTGAATTCATCACATCTCTATGTGAATTCGAGTAAGCTTTAGTTAAATGTATTCAATTTTTAAGAACTTGTGTAACGATTGTGATAACCATATAAAAATGTATATATACACTTTTATTCAAATTATCGAATTTTATTATGTTGTCTAAATTTATAACGTGTCGATTTATTAATAAGAATTAAAATAAACAAATATAATAAACAAATAAAAATTAAATTACTAGAATTTTGGTAAATAAAATAAAGGATCACACATATATTACATTGTTTGCGCATTGATTGATCATAGTGACTCAAATCAAGATGTGCCAGCCTTATTCTCTTTGCAATTTCCAGCCTCGTATCCTCTATTTGCTTTCCAGAATTTTAATTGCCCATTCTCGTCTCTACAAGAAGTCTATCAAATTTTGGTTTTATATTTTGATAGCTTTGCTGAACAGATAGATCATCTTCATTGACAGGTGCACTCCATAAGATTTGACTTTTACTTAGTAGAGTGGTATGTAAATTAGAAACTTATTGTTTGAAATTTTTCCATGTCATTTAGGATTCATCCCATTTCTAAGAATGGTCGGTCCAATATAACTAGAATATCCAGGTTTGCTTCTATGTCAAACACAATGAAATTCATCGAAAATATCAGTTTCCAATTTTTATGAGTACTTCCTCAACCTTGCTTCGTAGATGTGTTATTCTTCAATCACCAAGATGTAATTATATGTTTATTGTTTTGAATTTACCTAATCCCAATTTCCTAAAAATAAAATCTGACAATAGATTTATAATAGCACTTGTATCATACAAAGTATTTAACGAACATGCTATCTCAATTAAAATTGGTAAATTAGAACTCCATAGATCTTTTAGTTTGGGAGACAAATTGTTTTGCATTCTTGCACTGATTTCCTATGTTAGTGCCAATGTTTTGAATTTTGGAAGCTTTTTCTTCTTACTAATTAGCATGTCCTTTAAAATTTTTATATAGCTGGGGATTTGTAATAATGTGTCGATGAACTAGATATTGATATAGAGCTTCTTTAAAACTTCCACGAATTTTTCAAAATTTATGTCAAATTTTTTTTTTTTTTTCTATAGCCTCTTAAGGAAAATGAATGGAAGACAATTAAGCTTTGATCGGACTTGATTCCTTAGCATTAGATATTACTTATCTATTCCCTTGATATTCTTTTGTAGGTGGATATATATCTTCACTCATTGTATCATCTATCAATTCATGTTCATAATTTTTTTTATTAGCCTCTTTACATGAATCTCCATTAGTTTTAAACCACTCCTAATAGTTATGTAATGAATATTTTCCTCCTCGAACTTTTACAACTGTCAATCGCTTGTTCCTTAGGATTAGTCTGTATTACTAGGCAAGAATTTCGTTTTTCTTTCTGAAAGTTTTAGAGCAATCTGACCAATCTGTGTTTCAAACTTTCTGATTGATCCTTGCTGATTTTGATAATTTGTTTGAGTCTGCTGGAAAAATTTGTTGGTTTTCTAGAAATATTAATGAACTATCTCCCCCATTGAGGGTGATTTGAACTATCTCCTTGTTATTGAAAGACCACCTGAAATTTAGATGTTGTCTCTACCCCTCGATTATATGTTTGTGCATAGGGGTTGTACTATAGGTGTGATTCTGGATAAGGTTGACTTGTTTGTTTGGTGAAGCCAACAGCAAACAGATTTTAGTAGAATGATTTTTCCACAATTTTCACAAACTGGCTTAGTTATCAGTGCTTTCGTCCCCTATATTCGTGCTTTTATCAACAGTTTCACCTACTTTGTCAAATAAGCAATATGAGCATTAGAGGAAGATGTGGCTGTCCAACTCAAGAATTCCTTCAACATTTTTTGGGATTGCTCTCTCAGATGAGAACATGGAATGTGTGTTTGCAATCAATTCAAACAAGTCCAATGCTTATTGAACTAATTTATTGATGATGGACCTAATTGTTGAAGAATCCACATTAGATTTAGACATGGGTAAAATTCTAACATAGAAGTACTGCATATGTTGACCCTTGCTTATCCTGTGATATACTCATGTTATTGGTAGCTTTTCCCATCAAATTATTGGATTGCAGATCTTTTCAGCTTAATTTTTGCTACTTTTGTAGGTGAAAAATATTCGTTGCAAAATTTCCTCACCAAATGTGTTATCTCTCAGTGTATAAGGAAATAGTCACAATTTGGATGCATCATCATTTATCCTTGGCAAATTTAAAGTTTTGACAATTCCTGGTAAATCTTGAAATATAAGTGTTCGGGTTTTTATGTGCCTTCCCATAGAATTGTAAGTTGTTGCTAAACAATTTGAACAAATCAACCCTTATCTAGAAGTTTATAAATGCTGGGGCGCTGTTGCAGGAGTCAACAACTGCAAAACAAGCAAATATCCCTCATCAATTTCCGTTGGAACTGGTTCATTCTGTAAGTGTTATGCCCTAATTTCAATCAACTTTGGACATAAACACTTTTAATATATAATTTATGTATATTTCTCACAATATCTATTATTTAATTGAATTAATGTTTTAATAAATTAAATAATAAAATTTGTAGATTCAAGCCTTGGTAATTTGTTAATTACAAGGAGTTGTGATTGTGAGATGCAAATTATATATGAATGAATCTTAAATTGTATGTGGTCGTATGCAATAACAAGATACAGATATCGTTATTACAGATAGACAATTACATGTGACATTTCTTACTTGTAAAGTAAGTAGATGATTTCATACGTTAAAGTGTGGTGACACTTAAATGAACACGTGGATGTTTTGTTATAGAACAAAATATTGAAGACTATCTAGGAAGATTCCACATGGATAACTATCCAAGTGTCTGTGGTTAATTTCTAATGCTCGGTAGTGGAATTGGTCCTTTGACTTGATGTCATTATAGTGTCTTATATGAGGACGATCATACTTTAGTGATGTTGGATGTTGCTCTGCCAATGGTTGCTAATACGCCATCGTTCAGGTATATCAAGAATCATATGAAAGTTGTGAATGATCAATAGATGATTCGCCACTCTTAGATAGTAAGCGATTATAATCAACATTTCATTCAGTTAAGTTGATAATGAAATTCTTGGCCAATGTGTACTCATAAGTCGACGAGTAGTTTTCGACTTACATTGACTTAATAGTGTGATAAAAGATATGATTGATAATTGAGATTGACACATATCCATATCTCGTAATTGATCGGATCATATTGATGAAAAGATTATAATTTCATAGTAAAAACAAGTTTAGTTTTGTCATACCACGTGACATATCATGTCACATATATTGTCGACACATTGCTAGATGTCAATTTGGGATGATAAATGTGAATTGATGATCAGTTAAAAATGGGTATTTTAATTTATTGAATTTTATTATATTAAAATAATAATTCACGTCATTAGACATCATGATTAGAAGTCTGATGAGTCACACACAAAAGAAGATACAGAAGAATAAAATTTACCAATTAATTAATTAATAAGTGTTAGAGAATTAATTAATTGAGTGTTAATAGACTCGAATTAATTAATTGGATTAATTAAATATTGAACCGGGTTAAGTGTAAGAGACATGTTTAGCCAATTTGAACTTATATTAATAAGCCATCAGGGTTTCTAAAAAACTGAACAGAATGCAGTTCATATTCTTGCTAGCACAAGAAAGAGAAACCATAATTCTCTCGTTCTTATTCTCTTTATGGATTTTCATTGGAGACTAAATAATTGGACAGATGTTGATTGTTCGTATTCCAAGATCAGTAAAGGAGTTTGCACAATCTCCGAAAGGTACAATCTCTATCACGATTTCTTTCTAAAACACAAAGAAGATCCTTAATGAGAATTGAAATTTGTTATTTTTCGTTGTACATGTTAAGTAAGAGCATGTTTGGTACCGATTAAAATTCAATTAAAATTGAAAATATAGTCGTTATTGGGTCTCAGTCGTCTAATAAAAGTCAACAATAACGACTAGCTAATTTTTCAGTTTTAATTCAATTTTAATCTTTACCAAACGGGCTCTAAATTCCAAACGGTAGTATCAAAGTCTACTTTGTGTTTGTTAGAAATTGTTTCGTATCATATAACAATCAAAAGTTGCTTGTTGTTATTTTTTATATTTCTAGCTTTTAAATAAAAACTGATTTTCTAGTTCTAAATCTGATTTGGAAACGAAAATTAATTTTGGAAAAAGAAAAATGATTGGACAGAGTTAGGCTAGCAGTGCGGTAGCAGCAACAATCACCGCAAACAAAGGTGGTAGAGTGCTGTTAATTTCATCAATAGGCGCTACTGCTAATAATAGCAGTAGCCCTGCAGCGCCGACTGTTGCACTACAGCGCACCGTGCGCTGCGCACTCGACAATGTGTCGCTATTGTTTGATAGCCGCAACACTCGTCAGTGGAGGCAGCGCCAAGGTTTTGTCGTCGCCCAAATTGGGTGTTTTGCAGGTGAGGGCCTCTGATGCAATTTCTAAAATCGCAGGCCCCTGCCTACAATTATGGTCTAGCTGTCAATGAGCAATTATTAAAATAAGGTCTTTTCATGCAATTTATAGAATTAAAGTATGTTAATAATTTTAAACGGGGGGTCTTATTGCAAATTTCAAAAATGAGTTTTGAATTTAAATTTTAAAATGGTTTAAGATTTGAAATTAAAAGGGTTTGACCGTAAAATTTCAATTTTGACTCGTTTAAAATTTTTATTTAAAATTGAAGACTTTCAATATTTTCGTTAAAATTGGATTTTAACTTAAATATTAAACGTTGACCCTAAATTGAATTTTATTTTATTTAGGAGTTATATCCTTAATTAAAATGTTAATTCAATTTTAGACTCTAATTTAGTATTCAATTCAAATTTGATTTTAATTAAATTATCCGCCCTAATATATTCTTGAAATTAGAGTTGGACTCTAATTTAAAACTTAATTGATATTTGATTTTAATTAAATTGTCTCACCCTAAAAATTTTCTTGAAATTAAAGTTGAACTCTAATTTGTTATTTAATTAAATAAGTTCATCATAACTTCTTGAAATTAGAGTTGGACTCTAATTTTGTATTTATTTAAAATTTAATTTTAATTAAATAAGTTCGCCCTAATATCATAGGATTTGAGTTGGACTCTAATTTGATAGTTAATTGGAATTTAATTTTAATTAAATTGTCTCGTCTTAAACTTTGAAATTAGAGTTGGACTTTAATTTGATATTTAATTAAAATCTGACTTTAATTAAATAAATCTTCCCTATAATTGTTGAATTAGAGTCGGACTCTAATTCGGTGCTTAATTAAATTTTGATTTTAATTAAATAAGCTCTATAATTAAATTAATTGATTAATTTGGTTAATTAATTATTTAATTGTTTCAATCCATTTGTCTAAATTAGTTTAGACTACTTTAATTACTACCTTAATAGCAATTTTCATTAATCATAGCCTAATTTAGTGTATATTTAATTTATTACATGAAACTCGATCATTGAAAACTAAACTAAAAGAAAGAAACGAAAAAGGGTGAAAATGGTGAAATCTGAAGTTTGGGGACTAAATTGCACACTTCCAATACAGGCTTAAGATCGACAATTGGAGAATTCTTTTGTTTAATTGTGTGCAATTGGAAGATGAAGATTCAAAATTATTTTTAATAAAGGACTCAAGAAGATTTTAGAGACTTAAGTTCAATTTTTGGAAACATTTAAGCCTGGAATATCACCTGAGCATTTACACTGAGCAACCGCTCAAGCTACAAAAACAAAATCAGGGGCTAAAATCTAAGTCTAGGTGATCACCGTGGTATACATTGGGTGACTGCCCAAGCCAATTCTAACATGTCCTTTGCAAAATTTCGAATTTTATTAGAACTCTTCTTTGAACGAATTTTGGACACGATTTTCAATACCTATAAATACACAACAACCTCATACATTATGGAAACCTCTCATACTTTATTTTATTTTCATCAATTATTACAAGAAAATAGAAGCCAATTTGTAGATCTTTGGGGAGAAATAAGAGGCATTGCAAGATTTCATTTTATTGAAGATTCAACCTTGCTCAATGGAAAAAGAAGAGAAAAAACAATTGGAGATTCATTAAGAAACCATTGAAGAAATTTAAGTTTTCAAGATTCATCTTTTTCCTTTCAATTTATCCATAATCCGGGTTATATTATTGTGATTAATTATGATTTCTTGTGATTTTGTAATTCTAGGCTATGGTTTTAATTACTATGACATTAATGAACTCTTATTAAGATGTTTTAATACAATTCAATAATTTGACGTCCAACATGTGTTAATTCTTGGATGATTAATGTAGGATCTAATGTCTTTCAATTACTTGATCACTAATTGGATTGATTGTGAATTTTATTGATTTTGAGAGAAAAAAATATGATCTATAGCACTAGTGATGGCAATGGGGCGGGTTCGGGGCGGGCCACCCCTGTCCCGCCCCGCCAATCCCCGCCCCGCCCCGCCCCGCCTTTGACGGGGTGGGGCGGGCCGGAGCCTTGCTCCGTTTAATGCCCCATTTGGTTTTTTTTTTTTTTTTAACAAAAAATTTTCAATTAAATACAAATTCAAAATTTTATAATCCAAAGCAAACAATACTTAAAATAACTACATCAATATCTAAATCAAACAACGAAAACAAACAATGTTCAATTTTTTATTATTATTATTATTTTTAACTAGGTGGGGCACCCTCGCCCCGCCCCGCCCCGCCAACGCGTCGAGACGGATTTTTTTGCCATCTCTAGTAAAGTCGGATAGGTGATAGAGATATACTGCTATACTTTGCACGATTTGTATAGATGTTCGAGTATTTTTAATGCATGCTTTTTGTTTGCATATTTCATGGAGATACATGAATGTCACATGACATGATAGATTTAATTGACATTGAGAGATTTTTTAAATTAACATAAGAACATTTGATCGCTAAAATTGTTAGTTTAATTAGTTAACTAGTATAAACTCTTCAAATAAAATTTGCTATTCGATTAGCTAAAAATTGATCTTAGATTGAATACGTAATCCACGTGGAATGATAGTTTATTCATCATTTTATTATTTGTTCACGATACCGCACACGGCACACTTGAGAAAAATCAAATGATCGGTGAGTTTTAAAGCAAGATAAAAATTCTTGGTAAACGTATCAAGAAAGCAGAGGTTGAGCTATCTAGCTCTTCATAGATTTATATGGATGTTTATAGAATACTTTAATACGTTACTATTCGCGGATGGTACCATCTACAAAGTATTTTGGCCGACTTAAGATATTCATGAAGGAAACAAGGTATAGGCCAGATGGCCTGTTCACATATTTTTTATTAGTTCTATAAGATTTTTGTAAGTTTGTGCATAGAATGCTTTCGATAGCCATATATGGTTGCAAGTTCAAAGCCTAGCTACCATGCCACCTTTGTTAGTAATTTTACCAAGTGGAGGTTCTAGTCTAAAAGACACCTTCGTGTATTCGCGAACTATGTAAGGTCCCATTCGGTAGGGATTAAAATCGAATTAAAATTGAAAATATGGTCATTATTGGGTCTCGCTCGTCTAATAAAAGTCAACAATAATGGTTATTTTTTGAATTTTAATCTGATTTTAATCCCTACCAAACGGGCCTAAGTTTATTTGAGAGTTTTTCTCAAAATGCAATTTTTTAGAAGGGTGGAGGATTATTGGAAAGATTTTCTAATTACGTTCCTTTTGATATTGTAGAATATCTCGAAGAGTTTGCTTTAGTCATGGATTATGAGTAGATCAAAGATTTAAAAAGAAGGGAAGTAGGAGCAAATTTCAGAAGTGGATAGCCAGCTTGGGCCAGCCTATTTCTCAAGATGCTGCTTGTGCTGCAGCTTAGCTTTCTTTTCATTGTTTTAACCACTTTTGGACCCATTTTTACCCTAATTCAATTATTAATTTGCATACATTTTTAGTGTTGTTAAGTGAGTAGATGCTTATAAACGTATTTTTGCATTCTATTACATCCTGAAGGCAATTTTGGTTCTCTTGCGCACTCATTTGGTAAGGAGCAAATATTATTTTATGGAGAGCGTCAACACCTAACTTTGAATATACTGCGAGGATTAATTTGGGTTTGGTTCGAGTTATTGTAAAGCATTTGCTAACTAAATTTAAATTTCAAGAAAAAAAAAATGTAACAATAGAGTTATATTTCAAGAAAAAGTAACCAAGGGAGGTGAAGGTTCATCCCCATCCCCATCCCCATCCCCATATAATAATAATAAAATAAAAAATAAATAAAAATGATCATGCTTGGTGTACATAATTTTTGTACATAAGGGTGTCCTTTCCCTCATATGGGGTGGGACCCACTTTATGTACACCGAGCATATTTCTAAAAAAATGTTTGTATGTTTTAGAAAATTATTAATTTATGTTATGAATGGGACCACAAATTTATATAAACATTTGCAAAAAAATAAAAAAATATCGACTAATCTATTTGACCCATTGATCCAAGTAAAAATTGAGTAGTTTTATGTATAGTACTACATTTTATTAATTTATTGAGATTATATGGTACATCCTTTACACATATTGTAATATAAAAAGTGCAGCACAGTATAAATTAACATATTTCTTCATTTTTCCTTTTTCCTTTTCTTGATTCCTTTGTAGACATTAATGCCATTTTGAAGGAAGATCTTCTGTTGTAGAAAAAAAAAAAAAAAAAGTAGAACAACAGGTTGTGTCTTTTCTTCTCTTTTAAGTATTAATTTTTTTGGTACAGAGACTTTGCATTGCTGGGTTCATATCAGTAAATCTTCTACCATAATATTATACTTGACTATGTATTATGATTAAACTTTATCTATTAAGATCATATATGGAAAAGAGATATAAAAATGTAGATCAAATCCTCGCAAATTTATAGTGGTTCACTCTATAAATCATGTACTACATTATATATGCACATAATATCTGCTTTTAACGCCCATCGATGTTGGTAATGGTCATTTCATTTGCTGTATATGTAGGATGACTCGATGATGAATCAGTTTTAACAGAAGTCTCTGAAAAACCAGGTTCTTTGGGTTGTGACAGTTCTGCACTTTCAGTACTTAGCATTAAAACAACAGAACTCATGGTTGGCCGATCTTCTGTCCTTTGCTGGACGCATAGAAGACCTACCTGGATGCATCTTATGACTTCATTTATTGATAATGATTCGTCCAACATTGTATCAATGAGCTCAAGACAACTTCCCTCGTTCCACAACTTCCAGGCCTGAAATGTTAACAAATGAACAAACGTACGTGTTCAGTAGGGTGGATTACATAGTAGTATACAATATTAAGAAAGAAGCTAAAATCATGTATGGCGTAACCGTTTAATACTATGTACCAAACAGGTACTAAATGTCACAGTCTGATAGTATACTTACATGTCCTATAAGATTGTAATCATGATCCGGATGATAAAATCCCCAATTCTTCTTGCCGCTAATAATCTCTAACACTATGACACCGAAGCTGAATACATCTGATTTAACTGAAAAATGGCCACTCATTGCATATTCAGGAGACATGTAACCACTGCATTCCAATAGACACAAAATGGTCAGACGTATGTAAGTTTTGTTTAACAGCGAAATGAATTAAGAAAACAAAACACACACACACACACACTCAATGCCATAACTTACTATGTTCCAATAATTCTCCGAGTCTTCTCCTCTGTTTGTTCTCCTCCAAAAATTCGTGCAATGCCAAAGTCTGAAATTTTGGGATTCATTTCATTGTCTAGTAAAATGTTGCTAGTTTTTAGATCCCTGTGGATAATTCTCAAGCGGGAATCCTGATGTAGATAAAGCAATCCACGTGCAATCCCCAGAATAATTCTGAAACGCTTACTCCAAGGCAATAGCTTTCGTTTAATTGGATCTGCAAATTTACCAATAGTTATCAGTAAAATTCATTCAACTTCCTTGTTTTTCGTTTAACGTATGTGACAGGTCTGAAGAAATGATTGACAAAGCTTGGAGCTTAACCGAATATGAAATTGTCCAAGCTTTTGTTAGGCAGGTACTCGTATATTAGAATTCTTTCTTCTGCTTGAATGCATAATCCCAAGAGCTTAACAAGATTACGATGTTGAAGCTTTGCTATCAAAATAACTTCATTCTTAAACTCTCCGAGGCCTTGCCCTGAATCTCGTGAGAGTCTCTTTACTGCAATTTCAAGTCCATTAGGTAATTTTCCCTACAATCATAATATATAAATTAGAACAACTTCCCTGTAGAAGTTTAATTTTTCAATTTTTTGGGAGGTTGATGTTCATGAAATTGAAACAAAGCACCTGCAATTTTTTACCTTATAAACAGGACCAAAACCACCCTGTCCAATTTTACAGTTGAAAGAAAAGCTGTCAGTGGCAGCAAAAATAGTAGCTAGATCATAAAGAGGTAGTTCTAGGTCTTCCTCTTGATTTTCTTCCTGAAAATTTAAGTATGACTTCTGGTCTTGTTGAACTGTATTTGAAGAAGGAAAGTAATATTGTCAGAAGAAAGGGTATCAAATGAAGTATGATGATTGGTCTCAAAGGACAAATATCTAATAAAGCAATTGTACTGAATTAGATGAGTCACAAAAAAATAAATAAATAAATAAAATTGATATTTGCATACTTGTTTCCGCACCTCTTGCCTTCCTCTTTGCCCGATACACATACCACCATACTCCAGTCAAGATAAGAATTAAAAGAAGTGTTGATATGATAATGACAACAACTGTGATCACAAGCTTTTTCCTCTTTGATGCTGCGATCGAATCTGGCAGTTGCAGTACGGCCAAGGGAAAATACTGAGAATCAACTTATCTTAAAGAAACTATAGTAATTGAATGGAAAGCAGATTTAAAGCACCCTTGTTTCTCATTCTTTCAGTAATAATGTATAGTAATAATTTTGAGCTGAGTAAGGGGTGTCTGGAACCAAGCTTATCATTGGCATAATAACTACTTTGCAATGACATTGTGCAAATTCTACTGAAACAAAATTTATTGCCATGTGTAAAGCTTCTCCAAATGTAGTAGCTACCTTTCAGAATCAAGAGTACGATTATTGGTATCCTAGATTTCATTGCCTTGTTTGTTTTGTGATTCATCAGCATGCTTTTTCTCAAAAAAAATAGCGGAAGAAAAAAATGACAGCTGCGCAATGTTTATCCATTACAGAAACAATCAGAACAATAAAACTGCATACCTAATTCAGAACGTGCCATACGTATGTGGAGCTCTTCCCCACCCTCAGGAAAATCTCGAAGATCGATCAAGTCAGTAAGCCAGACGACACATTTACTTCCATTACCATGAAGATTAACAAGAGTATAAGCCAGACAATCACACTTTTTCGAACATTCTGTTTTACAGTCCTCAGGGCTTACATTAGGCCACACAACTGCATTATCTGGCAACTTTAGCTTATTATACTTCACAAATCCATCTTTACCACTGCAATTTAGATCATGTTTTCTCCTACAACCACCTCCCCAATCAACCACTTTCCAATCTTGTGGTAACCTTGGCGTAAATCCTTTCAAACACCTGCAATTGGGATCATCTGCATAACAATTTCCATTAGGTCCACACATACCATACCGATCACAGTATAACCTATTAAGTATTACCATCAGACTCCATTCCCTACTATGATTCCGCCAGGTGACATACTGAGCTAAACCCGATTGTGTCACCACAAAGTGCGACAGAGTTGATTCATCAAGCAACTGGAAGGCAAAATAAACCTCATCCGAATTAGCAACAAACATGGGTTTGAACACTGCATTAGTCCTCAATTCATTACTGCCACTGAACCTATCCCCATCAAACGGACCCCATCTATATTCCTTCTTTGACCCCTTTCTCAGAATTAACTGAGGTGATTCAGGTGGATCTAAGCCAAATGTATAATTTCCATCGCCAGGGTCCTCACTATTTTTCCAAGACCTCAAAAACCGGTTCATACGAGTTTTTAACTTCCAACCAAGCTTCATTCCAGGCAACAAAATATCAGACATGTAATCAAAACTTTGCCAAACATAGTCATCTCCGTTACCTTCCTCACTTTTCACCACAAGATTTCCTGAGCCCAAAAGCTGTAAAACCAGACGACTGTTCCCCGTTGCTGTTTTATTAGTAGACCATACAATTCCCATGGAGCTATTGTAAAGCAGCAAGATTCCATTGCTGATCATAGTAAGGTGGCATGATGAATTCGTAATGGGGTTATTCTTGTTAGCCACCCACACCACTGTAAGAGGGATGTTATGATACCATATTCCCAGGTATCTGTCCCCTGAATTACCGAGCCGAAAGAATCCCAGCTCAAATCTTCTGTTGGAGGAAATTAAGGTTTGGCCATCACTAAGGTTCTGGTTTGGTGTTAAAGTGTCTGTTGCAATGGAGGTGTAAGACGCTAACGATATAAACATGTAAAAGAAAATGAATAATTGAAGCATATCCATACTTTCACTGGCATGGGAGTTTGGTTCAAGAATTATTATTGATATGCATTCAGTTTCTGAAGTCTATCCACGATGATCAAATATCTACAGCTTGACATTCAGTCGTTGACTGTTCACATTGAGGGTCCATTGTGGACTTTAGCATTGTCCTCTCGACCTCTCCTATGTCGATAGAACGGTTGGCCAGAGCTCTCTATCCCAAAAATCTTTTTTCATTATTTAAAAATTAGCTCAAAATTGGAAGAAAATAAAATAAGAATTAATCAGAAAATAAATTTAAAAAAAAAAAAAAATCAATCATGCAATATCATTTCGATGAAAATCAATATTCAAATTCTTGATTAGATCTGAATAACGAACATTCAAATTTTTAATTTATATATGACCATTCAACTTTTAATGTTAAAATTGAAGCTCCCAACCTTCAAGTTTATGGCATTTTTCAAATTATAGACTACATCGATGTATGAGCACATTTTTAATTAAATCAAGAAATCGAGAAATTAATGTTTTCTCTGTTTTCTCTCTACCTCTAATTTTCAACCCCAAAATCCTATATTTAGGCAAAGATGATTTAATAAAGTTCACTTAAATAATAAATGATTTAATTACAAATGTAGTTCTGAGTTTTACATACAATTAAAATTAAGTTCAAAACATTCAAAGTAATTGCAATTGAATTAATTTTATAAAGCTACAATAGGGACATTTTTTAACATATATTTTCAAATTAGTCTTGTTTTTTCACTAAAGAAAAAATTGCAGTATCTGAAACCATAATATTTTACTCTAACTTATTGTATACATATTTAATCACCATCCGAAATCCGATAATCAGATACGGACATAAATGAATATTTTGACCCATTGATTATTCTCTCTAACTCTCTCTAACTCAAGTTACATTTTCTTCAATATTCCTATAAAATAGCCATGGATGTCAAAGTTTAATCGTCGCTAAACACTAAACTAAAATTTATGTTCGTTTAATATAAAGCCTACTTGAGTTCAACAAAAAATCTGAATAAAATCAAAATCAAAGTTAACAATTAATTTTAACCACATATTTTATGGGATTCACAAATTTTCAACTATGCATTCAATCAACTATTATCAAAATTTACTAAAAATCTAATTTTTATCTAAATCAAACAAGGCAAAATATTTAAGTAGTCATTTGACCCATTTTTCAGAGCAATGGTTCTTGACACGAATTCATATTCTTGACTTCATTTACCCTCAAATTCCTACCTCATTGAAATATTTGATCGATAAACTTGATCACATTCATTGGTAAATCAAAGAACTAATAAACTTGTGAAAAAAAAATATATGCAACATTGTCCATAGATTTAAATGAAATGTGACGCTCAAATTGAATTTAATTCTCAGCACGACCATGCTATAGAATTAAATTCGACACAGCTTATTCAATACATTCTAAGTGTACTAGTGCTACCATCAAAGTATTACTAATCCTCACTATAACCTTCGAGTATAAGGTGTCAACATTTATACATTGATTGTGAACAATTTTATTTATGACAAAAATATAAGTAGTATTGCACTTTCCTATCAACGCAAGCACCCAACTTATATTATCATAAATGATCGTTAACATTTTCATTTGCATGTCTAACATTAGATAAATGGAATAACAATAACTAAATAAAAACAAAATATATTATATTACTGAAAAACTACAATATATAGACATAACCAACACAAATATAATCTATTTTATTTATTGATGTACCCCTTACTATTAGAATTTGGGTGTGACCCGAATTCTATTATTCGGAAGATTATTGGGAATTTTAATTAAATCAACTTAAGAAAAACTCTATTGGGAATGCTATTTTGGAACCCTATTTAAAGTCTATTTGGCAAATTCTAGTTGAAATTATATTTGAAAACCCAATTGAGATTTAGATTTTGTGTTGAAATTAAAGGGATCAAGATATCGATCAGTGAGGCTTTTTCGATGCAATTATGCTCGTTTGACACTCGAACGGGAGCTTGAGCACCCAAAGCAGTGCCCGATAGCCGGATGCTTGAGCGACGGGGCGATACCCGCCCGACAATCGAGTGTCATATTCATCCATCCTATTCTTATTTGCACGTTTTACACGCGTTTTCAACATTATATTCTTTCTACAACACTAATACTAGGGTTATGGACATCACTTATTTGTTCCCTATATATATATGGCTTTTCTCTACAAGTTAGATAGGTTGTTTAACCTCATTAGAAGTTAGAAAAATTACGAAATCATTGTATTCTTTCTCCATATTTTAAGTGAAATCCCATTTCCTCTGTAAATTATCATGTTCTTGAGTTCGTGATCAATTACATCATAATGTGCCATATTTTCTTTTATCGCCTATTATTGTAACAAATTGGTATCAATTTCGTTGTTTTTAAAAATTAGTATCAGATCTAAGGTTTTATTCATAGGGAGATTTTAATTTTTGGGATGACAACCATAAAGTTTGATATTCCACTATTAGATCGAAGTAAAAGATTCTCATTGTGGTAGTTTAGAATGCGAGTAGTGCTCGCTTATATGGGATTGATTTTGTTGTTGTTTTTTTGCCCGCTTCATATTTGTTGTTTAGAAACACAATTTTATATAATCGCGATACTCTCACCATTGAAGAAATATATGATTCTTTATTTTCAAATGAGAAGATGAAGCATATGATTGAGGTTCATGGAGATGGCCTTGTTCTTAATGGTAATTGTGCAAGGGGCAAAGTATGTTCTAACTTCAAAATTTATTACAAGAAATCAGGGCACTTAATTAAGGATTGCTATAAATTACAAAATAGAGATAATTTGGCTGCATCTTTTCAGAAGGGAGAGCAATTAGATATTTTAGGTGAAACCATTGTTGCGGAAACTTCTCACACTTTTACTTATTTTTAACTTCAACTCCAAACTTGACGAGGATTGGATTCTCGATACAACTTAAACTTTTCATATGTGTCCCAATCAAGATTCTTTTCTACATGTGTTAGAATAAAGATGTTTGATGGGACGGTTATAATACTTGATGTAGCGAGACACAATCTAGATTTGAAGAGAAATCTTATCTTCTTAGGTACTCTTGATTCAAAAGCATATAAGTAAACTAGTGAATGTTGAGTCATGAAGGTTTGTAAAGGAACCCATGTTTTGCTATATGTCTTGTAGTGTTTGTACATAATATTTGATCAATTAGCATATTTTAAAGACTTAATTGGATTTGGAGTTGGATTATATACTGTTAGAGTCTAATTTGGGGTCTTATTTGAATAATACTTCTTAGGTGAGTTCGAAAGTTATGGGTAATCCCACTTTGCCATCATTATCGGTGGTGCCATTGTATTCACTTGCTAGTAATGGATCTATTTTTTATTGTAAGCCTCCACATAGTAATAATGTTGCTGATTTAGTTGATTATGGTATGAATGTGATTAATGGTGTTAATTTTATCCAAGATCCTTCTTTTGATTCATTCAGTTGGGGTGATTTTGTTACATATCTTGTTTCAGTCTTGTCTAATAATTATTAATCACCTTTGATGTTGTTCGTGATTCGAGCAACATTGGTGTCAAAGGATTTTCTTGGAATTTTGTTAGTACTCAATTATTGAGCTTTGCCCATGTTGGGTAGCAGAGTTTTGGAGAATAATTCTAGTTGAAAATTTTAATGGAGAATTTCGTTTATGTTTTTTATTCAAGGGATGCAGTTTAATCCTTGCAGTGGAATTTCTCTCCATGTGGAAAATCTTGAAGTTTTATTTATTGCAGTAGAATTCGTGTCAAAATAGAGTTTGTTAGAATTTGGATGTGATCCAAACTCTATTTAAAAGATTATTGGGAATTCTAATTAACGGTGACTTAAGAAGCATTCTATTAGAAGTCTATTTGGCAAAGTTTAGCTAAAATTTTATTTGGAAGTCAAATTGGGAGTTGAAATTTGTGTTGAACTTGAAGAGATCAAAATATGAACCAGGGAGGATTTTTCAACTCAATTATGATAGTCGGCGTTGGCTAGAGGTCGAACGCCCAAAGTAATGAAGCGGCACTCAGGTGACACTCGAGCATCATGTTCATCCAATCCAAGCCCATTTTCACATTTTACACGCATTTCAGCATTCTATTCCTTCTACTTTCCCTATATATATTTGGTTTTTCTATACAATTTAGATAGATTGGTTAACCTTATTACAAGCTAGATAAATTATTAACACTAAATCATTATATTTTTCTTTCAATATTTTAGTGAAATCTCTTTTCTTAGTGTTGGGTTTTGATAGCCAATAAATTCGAGCGAAAATTTAAAACAGTTGTCGGATAATTTATCAACACCATAAACTTGGCTTGACCCGAAAATAACTAGAACTTTTGGAGGGCCCAAGTTTTGGTTCGTGTTTGTTTTGAGTTATTAGTTAGATGGTAATATGTCTGATAACCCATTTATTGGTAAGTTGGGTTCTTTTGATTGTGGGGCCACTTGCTACTTGGTTTCGGCTCACTTGGAGGAAGAATGTTTTTGCCCAAATAGGGACCTAATATTCATTCTATATATCCGTGCCTGTAAGCCGTTTTCTCGTGTATGAGACAATAGAAGAGAGAAAAAATAGAAAGAGGCAACCGAGAGTTTGAAGGTTCTTGGGTGAGATTCAAACTTTGATTCCTTCTATTTTCTTCCTCCCTCTATGATATTGCAAACCACCACCATAGCATTCTCCTTTGTGGAATAAAAAGAAAAGACTTGTGGCAATCGAAGTGTTTTGCGTCAAGCTTGAGATTGGTGGTACTTAGATAGGTTGTTTAATCTCATTACGAGTTAGACAAGTAATAAACCCAAAATCATTGTATATTCTTTATCCACATTTTAGTGAAGTCTCATTTTCTTTGCAAATTACACTGTTCTTGAGTTTTTGATTAATTACTTCATATTGTGCCATATTTTCTTTTCTAGCATATTATTTTAAAAAATTGGTATCACAGCAATCCATTATCTTCTTCATTGTTTATAACGCTTACTAATTGTGACATTACCTATGCATGAAAGTAAGCCCCTCTTTGATTTGGAAAAAAAAAATAGATGTTTAGTAGATTTTGATAAAAATTGGCATATTGTGATTGAAAAGTTAATAAAATTGTAAGTCTTATAAAATGTATAATTAAAAATGAATTTGGAGGGAAATGAATTTTAAGAAATGAGAGCTAAATTTGGGCTAAATAAGTATGAGAAATCGCAAATAGAAGAAAAATAGGATTGATGGATAACAAAAGACAAGTTAATCTTTACAAAAAATTTGTGAAGACCACTTAGTTTTTTTTTTTTTTTTTGGAATTTCATCAAATGATAAAATTCAAGCATTTATACAATGGTCATTACTTTACTCCCACCGTCCCATTTATACAAGCTGATTTTATTTTTTACACGAATTAAAATATCTTATTTAATGTTATTGAAAAAGTAATTTTGGCCAAAGATTTCCATAGTTTACCATTAATTAATTATAAACTATTAGCAAATTAAATAAAATTGTTTATAACTAGACAAATTAAATAAATGTATATTGGTAAACGTAAGAAATAAAATATTTTGAATAAAAAAATAAGACTAAATATTGTAATAAAAAAGTCGACATATATAAATAAAACGGAGGGAATAATATTTAAGCCATTGTCACCTATAAAAATCTTCTTTGACATTATATCTTCTAGAAGTCTTTGTCGGTTCTAGCTTTTCAAGTTCTAAAATCTATAAAAATATATATATCATCAAGAAAGTTGACTAATTGCATTCTTGTGTGATGGGGTGGTTGAGATCTTTATTGCTAAGCTATAAATGCCTTAACAACTAAGTTGACTAATTACCTTTATAAACTACAATACTAGTATTATATACAACTATCTGATTGTGAATTAAGATTCCAAGTGTTCGATTATTTTCTGTAAACTAGTATAATAATTATTGATTTACTCATAAATTAGTTATATTATTAAGATGTACGTGCACTATAATAAACTTCGGACTAGTATCATATGATGTTAATATGCAGTGGGAAAAAGTCATTTGCATATTTTCCCATTCAAGACTCCCCCTTTATCATCTGGGTGGACCTATGAAGGGATGAGTGGGTGCCGTTGTCATCACTGGATTTTCAAATGCGACTTTTTTTAAATTCTAATTCTCAGATTTTTATTTTTTATTTTTGGTTTCTTTCCCAAAATATTTTAAATAATCTTTTTACATAATTATATCTCGTCCCCATTGAACCATAATCCTGGATCCAACGCTACCTATTGTTGAGCATAAGCCTCAATTCCAACAGCAAAAGAAGTGAAGGCCTTGCTACACTATGTAAAATTGCATTCGTGTGCAAATTCTCACATGGTAGACCCCCTTTCTAAAGATTTAAAAAGTCCTCGACTCATTCGGTTTTTATTATGAAGTTTCTCTTAGACACCTTGAGGTAAAACAAATTATTATCGTTTTACGACTGAAGAAGATTATGGTCATTTTTGCTTCAAATCTTCATCTTTTATTAAGAACTCTTCTTTGAGGAGTTTTAAATGGAGCACCAAGTATCGATCCAACGAGGAATCATCCATTGGTCCAATTTTGGTCACCTTACCATACTCGACCGTCTTATAGAAAAAATTGCCTTGTGTATTGTTGGAAACGAAAATAAAATCAGATTGCTCTGATACCAATTTGTTGAAAAAAATTACGAGATTATAGGCACAATATGAAGTAATTAATTACAAACGCTCAATAACAATATAATTTGTATAGTAACGGAGATTTCACTAAAATATGGAGAGAGAATACAAAGATTTGTGTTTACAAATAATGTCTAACTTGTAATGAGGTTAAACAACATATCTAACTTGTAGAGAAGAGCCAAATATATATAGGAAACAAATAGGAGACATTCATAACCCTAGTCTTAGTGTTGTGGAAGGAAAAAGATGCTAAAAACACTTGTAAAACTTGGAATGGACCTAGGCCTCGATAATAGCAATGCTCAAGCGCCCGGCAAGCGGTCAACTCGCGCAGCATATCTCGAGTGACAAGTGAACGGTTAGCTCGTGGCATCTGTAGCGCTAGGGCATTGCAAGTATGGTGTCGAGGCACCCAGTTTTGGAAAAACTTGTTCCTTTGCCTTAATTGCTGCCAAAAAAATTTCAAACTCTCAATTGGACTTCTAAAAAAAATTAATTAGAATTTGTCAAAATAGACTTCGTATAGGATTTCAAAATAGCATTTCAAATAGAATTCTTCTTAAGTCGACTTTAATTAGAATTTTCAAATAGAATTTGGGTCACAGTCTAATTTTTAAAAAAACTCCACATTGACACGAATTCCACTAAAATGAGTAAATTTCAAAAAAATTTGACCTTGAGACAATTTCCACTTCAAGGAATAAATTTTAACTCTCCATAAAAAAAAAAAACACAAGCAAAATTCTTGATCAAAATTTCTAATTGAAAATACTCATCAAAACTCTACTACCCAATTAGAGCAAAACTCAATAACTGAGTATTAACAAAATTCTAAGCATTGGACTTAGACATCACCAAACAAGGGCGGAGACGAGCTCTAAAATAGAATCACCATAACTACACGCATCAGAAGAAAGATTTTAGCTAGAATCAACATCTTTAACTACATTCAAACCATAATAAACTAAATCAGTAGCATTTCACCTATGTGAATGCTTAAAATAAAAAAATGAGTATGTTATTAGCAACTAAATACAATGGCACCACTAATAATGGTGACAAAGCAGAATTACCGATAACTTCTAAATTCAACTTAAATGTATTCTTCAAAGAAGACCTCAAACTAGACTCCAATGTGAAAAAACTCTAATCCAAACCCACCCGATTTCTTAAAATATGTTGATTGATCAAAGATTATTTATAACACTGCAAGACATATGATTGAGATTTTTTATGTCCCTTCAACAAAACATGGATCATTTACTAACCTTCAAGACTTCACTTTCAACAGTGTACTTGTACCTTTTTGAATCAAGAATACTCAAAAAGATAAGATTTCTGTTCAAATTTGGTATGTATGTCATTGCATCAAGTGTTCTAATTGTCCCATCAAATATTTCTATTTTAACCTGGCTAATACCAATTATCTTATAAGGTGTATTATTTCCAATTACCACAACATCTTTCGAAACTATTTCATATGTTGAATATAAATCTCGATTGGGACACATATAAAAAATGAAAGCTATATTACGAACCCAATTCTCACCAGGTTTGGAGTCGTAGTAAAAAATAAGTAAAAGTTTTCCATCTCTGTGACAAATTTCTGCAATTCTGGCTTCTCTTGAAGTTTTTGATTGCTATTTACAGTCATTTTTCTTTATTCTACAACTTATAATAATCATTTATCAAGTGCCCATTTTTCTTGTAATAATTACAAAATTTGAAGTAGACTTTAATTTACCCCTTACACAATCACCATAACGACAAGGCTATCTCCATGAACCTGAAATCTAAAAAGATGCTTCATTTTCTCCTTTGAATATAGAGTATCGTAGACATCTTTAATGGTGAGAGTATCACAACTATATAAGATCGGGTCTCTAAAAGATATAAATGAAAAGGGCAATGAACCCAACAAAATCAAACCCAAATCATCTTCATCATATTTAACCTTCAAGGTTAAATCATCTACTATTTCCTTAAAAATAGCTAGGTGGTCTTAAAGGGATGTACCTTCTGTCATACGATGAGAATATAGAACTTACTTAGAGTGCAATTTGCTAGTTAAACTCTTCGTCATCCATAATTACTCAAATTTCAGCCATAATGTAGTGGCAAACTTTTCCTTCAAAACATCTTGAACAAATATTATTTGAAAAATGAAGATGAATTTGAAATAGGGCCATTCGACCCCTCTATTGTTTCTCCTCTAGCAAACAAGTTGTGGGCATCTTGTCAAAACTATGTGTCATTCAAATCCATCTGAACGAGTACTGCTAGCATATTTACCTACCATAATGAAAATCTTGTGCTGCGATCAAAAAGCAGAATATTGTACTTTATGATTGTCATCACAAAAGATCAAATTGAGCTCTTAACTTGATCAAAACCTCAACCTCCCAAGAATTTCCAAGCATTTGGCTCTAATACCAATTTGTTGAAAATGAAGATGATATCAGATTATTCTGATATCAATTTGTTGAAAGAAAATATGATTATTTCCAAACTCTCAATTAGACTTCCAAATCGAATTTGAATTAGAATTTTCCAAATAAACTTTGAATATGATTCTAAAATAGCATTCTAAATAAAATTCTTCTTAAGTCGACTTTAATGAGATTTTTCAATTATTTTTCAAATAGAATTCTGATCACACTCTAATTCTAACATATATATTGCAAGATTGGTTTGGAAACCTTCCATATGGACAATGCTAACGTGGAAAATGGTATATCTAGCAAACGACAAATCTTTTCATTGTATGAAAATTATACAACCTTAGGCTCCGTTTGATTCGTCATATTTTCCATGAAAATGGAAATTCCAACTTTTGTAGTGTTTGATAGGCAAAACTTTCCTGAAAATTTTTTTCCCACCTTTTCTCATTTTTTACATTTTTGAGGAAAATAAATTCTTCATGTTTTTGTGGGGAAAAAATTTTTAGGTTTTTTTTTTTTTTTTTTTGGAACAAAAAGTCTAGATACAATGGTTAAAAAATTTATCACTTTTATTGACAATTTTCATGCAAAACAAAATCAAACGAATGATATTCGGTATGATAATTTATTTTTCATTTATTTTTTATTTTCTTTGTTTATTTTTTTTTTTTTTTGCAATTTGAATAAATTCTAGACCTAATGGTAGAAAAATTTATCACTTTAATGGAAAATTTTCATAAAAAAAAAAAAAAAGAAGCCAAACGGATACCGAACTTTCAACATTTTCCATGATAATTTATACCAATCAAACACAATTAATTACAATTCCTAGTAAAATAATTTATAGCCAAATCAATTTCCTATAAAACATTTTCTTTCCACTCATTTTTTACATTTGCAATCAAACGAACCCTTATAGAATCTTCTATCCCAAGTCCCCAAGTATCGTAGTAAAAATGATAATAAGTTTTGTCACACCTGCAATTTATTTACTTTGGAACAATTCATGTGAAGAAGAGTCCAATTTTTACTCAACCAAGGCAGAGAAAGAAATATATTAGAATTGACCATCGTACCCATCTTTTACAATTAGAAGTATAGCCTACGATATCAACATACGAAGTCTTCAATAATCACAAATTGAACTCCTATTTGCAATAGAAGTCCTTAGAAGTTGGAACTTTGAGGCAGCGATACCAAACTGCTAAACCGAACTGACCCGACTCGTAGGTTTAGTTTTGAAATTATTTCGAGTTGGGTCGGTTCGGTATTCTCGATTCACTATTCACACCCTTCCGAACCACCCACCTAACCAAATGAAAATGTGAAACCATATTCATTTGAAGCGGCGTGATTTTTCCTTAACACTACAAAGACCATTCTTCTTCAATGAATTAGTTGTTTTATGGGTTTTTGAGATGCCAATTTTTTTCCCAATTAGTTGTTTAGTGAGTCATTAGTTTGTGAAACGAACTAATTTAGTATAATCTTACTCTAATTTGTGTGAGTATGATTTCACGTGGAGACATGGACGGACCTACATGGGGTCATGTAGGGTCAAGTGACCCCTTAAAATTTATTTTTTTCTTTTTTAAATCTGTAAATTATCCAAACCTTGTCCATTGCCAAGCCTTTCTTTTTTTCAATTTGTAAATTATCTGATGTAGATACAGTCTACACACTAACAATTGGATTGCACCTTAAGAAAACAAACGTTTTTTCTTATTTCATGAACAACCAAAAAAACCTACAAGACGTTTTGAAGTCTTAAATACTAAAAAAATAGATAACCTACTAGGCTAACAGTTTCTTATTGGGTTGGGCTACAAAGCAAAATAAGAAAATACTAAAAATAATAAACTAAGAAACATTAAGTGCTGATTTGATTTAGAAAACGAATTCAAACACCCAAAATTGTTGCGATCTTCCAGAATGGGCAAAACGGATAATGTATGTAAAAGTTATGCTATTTTCTTCAAATGCTGACCATATAAACGTTCCAAATACGCAAGTGCTTGTTTCTCCACACTAACCTCATCATTATCCAAAGTAGAAATTACATGGAACCAGATTTTTAAGTTACCACTTCAAAAATCAAATTTAAATTTTATTTATACAAAAATCAGATAATTCAATATTAATAATAATATTATAAAATTAAATTTCAAACCCATTTCATTTTTTATTTCTTCTCTCTCTCTACTATTTCTTATACCCAATTTTTTTCTCATTCACCGACATTATCTTTCCTTTCACTCTCTTATACCCATTTTTTCTTCCTCACCAATGGGTACAGACGAGATGGCATATCCATCGTGTTGAACAACCGCTAAGCGGCGAACCCATAGCCATTCGTCGCTGAACGACGCTTTAATGCCCGACGATCTCTGGTCGTCACTGTGCACTGCGCTATGATCTCGCATCGTGCAGTGAAGAGCTCAGAGCGGGGTGGCAAGACCAAAGAGCTGCCCACAACAATGTACGCTCTGGTCACTGGTGCGCAACTATTTGAGCATCGTTGTGTGCGGTGTGCTCTATGCTGCAATGGGTTTGTGATGGTTGCGTTTGTGATGGATTTGTGGTGGTTTTGTGGTGATTTTTGTGGTTGTGGTTGTGATGGTGGTGGCGGTGGTGGTGGTGGTGGTGGTCACATGTGGTATGCAAGACACTTGCGATCAAGTGTCGGGGTGTTTGGTGATGCCGCAACCTAGCATCGATGATGGTGTCGGAGTTTTATGTGGGGGTGGTGTCATGGTTATTGTGGTAGTGGTTTTGCGTTGCTGTGGTGGTGGTTTTGCCCGATCTGGTAGGGCAATGGTGTTCATTGTGGTCGTTGCAGTGATAGTCACGGGTAGATGGGATGGAATGCGGGTGTTTGTGATTAATTATTTGGTTGATTGTGACCAATAATTGATTAATTTGTGATAAATGAATAAAATGTGACTTAAAAATGTGATTTTGACTTACAATTTATTAAGTTGTAATCGAAAAATAATTGTGACCAATTATTTGATAATTTGTGATCGATAAATTAGTTGTGACTAATAAAAAGATTTTGTGACTGATGAATAATATGTGACCTATATAATTTTTCACTTGTTATTGAAAAATAATTTGTAACCAATTAATTTGATAATTTGTGACCAATATTATATAATTGTGACATTAATATATTTAATCGTGACTTTTAATTTTTTTTGATATGTGACTGATGAATAAATTGTGATCTATATATATTTTTTTTTTTTGATTTGTGACCTATAAAATCTCTAATTTGTAACTGAAAAATAATTTGTGACTAATAGTATAGAATTGTGACCTTAATATATTTAATTATTGCATAAATAAATTTAATTAATATCTGATTTTTGAAATAATAAACTATATTTCTTAATTTTGAATTGGGTCAAATTCAATCTTTTATATCTGAAATTGGGAAAATTACAAAAAATAAGAGTTTTCAAGATTCAATTTCAAATTTCAAATATTAGGTTTCACTTTTCAAAAATCAAGTATTTAATTTTAAAGTTTAAATATTAATTATACAATTTTCGTTCCAAATCCTAATTAATTACATTCCAAACTGGCAATTTCCACCTCTTCTCACTCTCCTCTCTCTGTCTTCTCACACACTATCTCCGTCTCTTCTCCATCCGTCTTCTTGCTAGCGACTAGTGCTCTTGCTGGATCGACCACTTTTCTACTGTTTATTGCTTTCGCTTCGACAGTGTTGCTTCTAGTTCCTCTTCCAGATCGGTTGCTTTGATTTCACCTCATGTCGCCTTTGGGGCTGCTTGCCACACCGTCGCAACATCGTTGCTCTAAGAGTGATGTGCACTGCCGTTGCACGGCTCACTATCGGCAATGATGCTAGAACCACCGTTGTTTGTGGTGGTGTTGGCAGCGGTGATGTGGGTTGTAGGTTGTTGGATATAGTGGTGGACCAATAATTTGATAAATTGTGACCTAAATATAAATTATGATCAACTAATTTGATGTTTTGTGACCATAAAATAAGTTGTGACTTATAAAATTTATGATTTGTGACTAATAAAAAATATGTCATTATTAATTTGATAGATTTGTGACCGATGAATATTGCTTTGATTTCACCGGAGCTTTATTTCGAATATTGCTCGCATTCCTGCAATTGTTAAGGTTACAATTATATACAATTTGGTCACAATTATATAATTAATTTTCGGTCACAACTTATCAAATTATTGTTCACAAATTTTTTCTCGATCATAAATCAAAAATTTTATAAGTCAGACTATTTCTCGATCACGAATTAAAATTTTATAGGTCACATATTATTCATCGGTCATGAATCGAAAATTTTATTGGTCACAACTCATTTATTCATTACAAATTCTCGATCACAACTTATCGAATTATTGGTCGCAACTTATTTTCTGGTCACACTGAAAAAATTAAAACTTTTATTGGTCACAACTCGATTACAACTTAATAAATTGTAAGTCACAGTCACAATTTTTAGATCACACATTATTTATTTGTCAAAAATGAACCAATTATTGGTTACTGTCAAATAAATAATTGCTCACAGACACCTATCCCATCTCATCTCATCCTATCCACGACAATTGCCATAGCCACAACACTACACATAGCACACAACAACCACCATTGCACCACACACCTCCACTGCAGCACCACTATAGATCTCAATTCCCACCACCGCACCGCACATCTCCACCACTATCGCCTCGACGCCTCACACTTCCACCTCCACCACAGCACCACCAGAGATCTCAGATCCTACCACCGCACCGCACACCTCCACCACCATTGCCACAACACCGCACACAACACCACAGTAAAAAAAAACACCACTAAACTTCTACCACTACCGCCACAGCCACAGCACTGCACCGCACATGACCACCTCCAACCCACACAACACCACACGATTCAGTCAACCATCGTACCTACAACACTACAGAGCACATCATCGCCCCACCCACCACTGCATTGCACACCTCTACCATCAAACCATCATCACCACACCACTCAAAAATAAAAATAAAAAAGAGAAGAAGAATGGATCTGCACTCTCGAATTGTATCAATGGAAGTGTGAACAACTCCGCGATGTTCAAATAGCCACATCTCGATAGGGGCATCTTAAGCGTGGTGGCGGCGTCTTCATAGTAGTCCAGCGACAGGGGTTGATATTTTAGTGGCGACAGCAATGGCTAAGGAGAGAGAACGAGAAGAAATTAAGCCGACCCTGCTTCACTCCACGACATTCAAATCGCCACCGCTCGGTAGTGGCCTCTTGAGCGTGGTAGTGGTGGCGTCGTCTTCGCAGCAGTCTAGTGGCAGGGGCTGATGATTTAGGGTTTGGATGTGAGTATTTTAATTATAAATTCAATTAATACTTGATTTTTTATTAAATAAACTTAAGATCTGATTTTTGAATTTGATAAATTAAATGCATGTTTTCCTGTAATTTCCTCATCTTTCACAATAAAAGGACTTACTTTTTATTTGTGTTTGGATTTTGCCCTAAACCCCGCAGAGAGATAAGAATCGACGATTTGGTCTATAGAGAGTTTGAGACCTTCGTTCATATTTTCGGATTTTTTTACTTGTGCTAATTTAGTGATTTTTCTTCCATCTAGGTAACAAACCGCTAGTCTACTTGTTTGATTTTGCATGTTTTTATTCTAAAATTCATTCGAATATGAGATATGAGAAATATTGTTGACCCCAATCCCCATTGCTGGTTATCTCGTTTGAAACTGGAAGATTAATTGTTAACTGTTAGTTTGGTTGCATATATGGAGCTGATGTATTTGACAGTATTGATAATAATGTAATTATACCACATAATGTAATTATCCCATAGTATGAAAATGCGTAGGTTGCCATTGTAGGAGTGTACTAACTTATTTTCATTAATGATATAATGTTTTAAAAAAATTATATTTTAATTTTGACCCACGATTCAAAACATGTCCGTCTTTGTGTGGAGATATCATTGGTTCCTCTCATGCTTCTATATTTTTTGAATATTTGTCTTAGGCCTTATTTTTCTCCCTCTCTCTCTCATACATAAATTTCGTTCAACAAGAGTATGTGAATTTTCCTATTTGATAAATAGCGTTATTTTGAATAAAAAGATGTTGTATTTTTTATTGATTGGTTGATTCAAAGATGGGTCCTGTCAAAGTGTTTTCGGGGTTGAATTAAGAAAGGAAAAAACTCTAGATACATTGGTTCGATTGAAGAAAAGTTGAAACATGTAGGCTTGGTTGGTGGAGCATATACTCTGCATGAAGAGATGAAACTATTAGAAGAAATGCAAGATCATTCTGGTTATTATCTGTTTTCTTACTCTAATATTTTATATTTGCATAGATTTAGTAGACTGTATACTAACTGGACATAATTAAAAGTGAAAACTTTAAAAATTAATGTTAAAGATTCTTGATTCATATTTCTTGAAATCATCCTAAGACTGCAGGATTTCCCTAGGTACTGGTGGCAATCAAGCCAAGCGGCTCGTCGGCTAGGTCGCTCAGCTCGTATTGTAGTGGCCCACGAGCCGCTCGGGCTCGTCAAAAAATGAGCCCGAGCACGAGCCGAGCATGCCGGCTCTGCTCTTTTTTTCAAGCGGCTCATCTAATTTTTTTAAAGAAGGATAGTTAAAAAGAAGAACAAAGAAAAAAAAATTTGGCGAACCCAAGCCGAGTAGCTACAGTACGAGCTCGTGGGCCGAGCTCGACTAGGCCCACGAGAAATGAGCCGAGCAGAAGCTCGACTCATTTTATAACGAGCCATGAGCTCAAGCTTGAGCTCATGGGTAACGAGCCGTGCTCATGGGCAACAAGCTCGTTTGCCACCCCTATCCTTATGAGTTAAAAGCCCTCTTGTTAATGTATCATTTAAAGAAATGTTTTCGAGAAAAATCATGATTCTTGATAAGTTTTTGAGGCTCTGAATTCTCAATTTCTTGGAATTGGGATTCTTGAATGAAATCTTACTCTTTTTTTCATTACACAAGTAGAATATCACACTTTTTTGCATTATGATTCTATTGGGTTATTTTGTTTTGGCAATTCAAAACTGTTGAAGTTGGTTTGTCACTTTGGCTGTACGTTTTGCCATCATTTGAAAGCTGTTTTTTGTAACCAATGTCATGTGATTTAAGTACTATAGTTGTTGGTTTAAATTTTGTAAATTTGTCTAAGTTTTGTCTTATGTATTGTTGCCAACATGATATATTGTAGTAGGTAGAAAGTAGTTAACAAACGTGTTTCTTGTAAGCTTTACATATTCATCAAAGTATCAAATCAGCCGGTAGTTTATTGGTTTTCAAATTCAATAAAACATAGTGTTTTACCAGAAACTAGTAAGTTAGTGCTAAATCCGGTAAGTAGTGAAGAAACCAATAAGCATTGCACAAATCTGGTAAGTTCAACTCTTTTGATTTTTTCTTTCATTCTCTTTGAATCAATCATCTTTTATGGTATCAGAGCACTTTTGATCTTAGAAAAAGGACTGAAAGAAGGGAAGAAGAAGAGCATGATCAGTCGATAAAAAAACCATCAGCAAAGGTATATTCAGTTGATAGAAAAAAAAAAGGCTTGAAATGGCTTCTCAGTGCCATTGCCCTCTACCTTCACTGGAGAAAACTACAACTTCTGGACCGCAAAGATGAAGGCTTACTTCAAAGCCTATTATATGTGGGAGATAAATGATACTGGAGCTGAGCCTCCTCATTTGATAGCAAATCCAACCATGGCTCCGATTAAGCAGCATAGTAAAGATGTAGCAAAAAAGTTCAAGGCACTCTCTTGCATTCAGTCAGCCGTGTTAGATACTATCTTCACAAGAATCATGACTTGTGAAATTGCAAAAGAGGCCTGGGATTTTCTGAAAGAAGAATATCAAGACAATGAAAGAACAAGACAGATGCAAGTACTCAACCTTAGAAGAGGGTTTGAAACTTTGAAGATGAAAGACACTAAAGCTGTGAAGGATTTTTCAAATAGGATGACAAAGATTGTAAATCAAATCAGACTTCTAGGAGATGATTTACCAAATAAGAGAGTGGTGGAGAAGATTCTAATAAGCCTACCTAAAAAATTTGAAGCCAAGATATCATCATTGGAGGATTCTAGAGACATGCCATCTATAACCTTGGCTAAATTGGTGAATGCACTGCAGGCAATTGAACAAAGAAGGCTGATGAGGTGGGAGGAACAAACAGAAGGAACCCTATTTGCTAAAGGAAAATACAAAACTCAAACAAGCTTTGGCGTGAATAAACCTCAGGCCGAAAAGAAAGAACCTGAAGGCAGCAAAATTGGAAAAAAAGAGGATAAGTTTGTACCTTGTCCTCATTGTAAAAGAAATGGCTATTCTCCTAAATGGTGTTGGTATAGGCTTGGAGTTCAATGTAGAAGCTGCAAACAATTTGGTCATGTTCAGAAAGTGTGTAAAAATAAAAGGGGGAAACAACCACAGCAGTAGGCAAATATGGCAGAAAATCAAGATAAACTGCTTGAAGAACATATGTTCTCTGCTATCAAAGCTTGTAGCAAGGTTGAAACCTGGCTATTGGATAGTGGTTGCACTCACCATATGACTGCTGAATCCAGCATTTTCATGGAATTAAATAAAGCCTACAAATCCAAAGTTAAAGTGGGAAATGGTAACTTTGTGGAAGTGAAAGGTATACGAGTGATTGTTGTTCAAACTTCAACAGGTATTAAACACATTCCTGATGTTCTATATGTACCTAAGATATATCAAAATCTAATTAGTGTAGGGTAATTGTTAGCGAAAAATCCTGCCTTGATGTTTAAAGAAAAAGCTTGCACTATATTAGATAAAACTGGAAAGGAGTTAATGACAGTTCAAGTGAGAAATAGAAGCTTTTCTATAGATTGGAAAAATGTCACTACTCAAACATGTTTAGCTTAAGAAAGTGAGACTTCTTTATAGCATATAGACGGTTTGGTCTTGCTAGCCATACTTCACTTAGGCAAATGTATGACTTTAATCTTGTTGAAAATCTGCCTAAAGTCATTAATGGTATCCGTGTCTGTGATGTCTGTCAACTGGGAAAACAAATGAGATTGCCTTTCCCTAAGAATCAGTCAATACACTTAGATGTCTATGGTCCAATGAAAGTTACTACATTGAATGGCAGCAAATATTTGCAAATATTTTATCATATTCGTTGATGACTTAACCAGAATATGTTAGGTCTATTTCTTGAAAGCTAAGTCAGAAGTTGTAGCTGTGTTTCAAACATTTAAGAGAATGGTGGAGAATGAAAGTGGCCGCGAGATAAAGACTATTAGAACTGATAATGGAACAAAGTATAGTTGTGGACAATTTGACAATTTCTGCAAAGTTGAAGGTGTTAAGCATCAGTTAACCATTCCATGTTCTCCTCAACAGAATGGAGTCAGTGAGATGAAAAATAGGACTATAATGGAAATGGATAGGTGCTTGTTGATTGAAAAAAAAAATACCCAAGGAGTTCTAGTCTAAGGTAGTTAACATTTTTGTTTATCTTCTCAGCCGTTTGACAACAAAAGTTTTGGAGAAAAAGACACCATATGAGGCCTGGTATAATGTCAAACCAGATGTCTCAAATCTAAAGGTGTTTTAGAGTGTTTGTTACACTTACATTCCTGATACAAAAAGAGATAAGCTAAGTGAAAAGGCTGAGGTTGGAATATTGGTTAGTTATTGCAGCAATGCCAAAGGATAAAGTGTTCAATCAGACAAAAAAGATAATCCCAGCAAAGATCTTAAGGTGGATGAAGAAGCTGTATGGAGTTGGCAAGCAAGTTCCGTTGAAAAAATGAAACCAATTGGACTAATTCCTCAAAATATAGAAGGAGGAATCAATGAAGATGAGGTAGAGTCAGATGGTGATTCAGACATAGAAAATGGCAGAGTGAAGATGAGACCTCTTGCAGACATTTATGCAAGATGTAATGTTGCTATAGTTGAACCTGCAAACTTTGATGATGCTTCTAAATCACTTGACTGGATAGCTGCAATGGAGGAAGAGATCAACATGATTGAGAAAAATGAAACTTGGGAATTAGCTGACAAACTACTAGACAAGCAAATCATTTGAGTAAAATGGGTATATAGGACTAAGCTAAATTCTGATTAGTCAATAAACTAAAAGCCAGATTGGTAGTTAAGGGTTATGCGCAGCAGTTTGGTGTTGATTTCACTTATACATTTGTCCTAGTTGCAAGATATGAGACTATGAGATTGCTTATGGCAATTGCAGCTCAAAGTGGTTGGAAAATCTACCAATTAGATGCAAATCAGCTTTCCTAAATGGCTATTTTCAGATAGAAGAGAATGAGGATAAATTTTATCTATTAAAGAAAGCATTATAAGGTTTGAAGCAGGCTCCAAGAGCCTGGTATAGTTGAATTGATAATGACCTTGGTTATCTTGGGTTTACAAAGAGTTTAAATGAACAAACTCTATATGTAAAATAAGTGGTAGTAGAAATGGTCATCATATCACTCTATGTTGATGATCTCTTGATCACGAGTAACAACAACAAATCAATTAGAGAAGTGATAGATGAATTGAAGAAGGCGTTTGAAATGATTGATCTGGGTGAGATGCATTACTTCATAAGAATGAAGATTTATCAAGATTAGAAAATAATTTTTATCAGTCAAAGGATGTTTGCAAAGGATGTGCTAAGGAGGTTTAACATGAAAAACCACAAAGTTGTTAGCACGCCATTAGTTCAGAATGAAAGATTGTTGAAGGAAGATGGTGCAAAGAGGGTTGATGCAAATGTTTATAGAAGTCTGATTGGTTGTTTGCTGTATTTAACAGCAACAAGACCTGATATTACATTTGCTGCAAATCTTCTATCAAGATTCAGACAGGAGCCTAGTAAATTGCACTTTCTAGCAGCCAAACGTGTCTTGAGATATATCAAAGGAACTGATGAAATGGAGATCTGGTTTAAGAAGTCAAAATTGTGCAAGTTAACCGACTATACTGATAGTGATTGGGCAGGGAGTTTTGATGAGGATATGAAGAGCACTTCTGGCTACATATTCTATGTTAGTTCAAGTATCATATGCTGGAATTAAATTAAATAAGAAATCGTAGCACAATCAACAACTGAAGCTGAATACATAGCTGCTTCAAAAGCTACCAATCAAGCAATTTGGCTAAGGAAAGTGTCAGAAGATCTGAAGTTCAAGCAAGATGAGGCCACAATTATTTATTGTGAGAATCAGTCCACAATTGCTATGGTGAAGAATCCAATCTTCCATGGTAGAACCAAACACGTCAAAATTAAATATCATTCAATCTCATGAACAAAATGAAATAAAGCTGGTGCATTGCAAATCTGATGATCAACTTGCAGACATATTAACAAAGTCTTTAGCAAATGCAAGATTTGAAATATTGAGAAACAATCTTGGTGTTTCCAGCAAAAGTGACAAGGGCGAATGTTGAAGTTGGTTTGTCACTTTGGCTGTCACGTTCTGCCATCATTTGAATGCTGTTTTTTGTAACCAATGTCATGTGATTTAAGTACTATAGTTGTTGGTTTAACTTTTGTAAAGTTGTCTATGTATGGTCTTTTGTATTGTTGTTAACATGATAGATTGTAGCAGGTAGAAAATAGTTGACAAACATGTTTCTTGTAAGTTTTATATATTTAGCAATGTGTCAAATCAGCCATGTAATTTATTGGCTTTCAAATTCAATAAAACAGAGTGTTTTACCAAAAACCGGTAAGTTAGTGCTAAATCGGGTAAGTGGTGAAGAAATCGGTAAGCATTGCGTAAATTCGATAAGTTCATCTCTTTTGATTTTTTCTTTCATTCTCTTTGAATCAATAATCTTTCAAAAACTTGCTTATTTACTTTTTAAACAAACAGAAACTGGCTCTTCATTATCCTCATGATTCAGAAGATTATTTCATCTTACTGTGCCATTTGGTATGTGAATTGTGAAGCAAGTTCTGAAAGTATCTAGCGAAGTGAATTCTTCAAGTGGGGTTTCTTCTACTAAAGAAAGTTCTACTTCAAGTATGTCTCTTACTCGTGTTTTTAGGTTTATGAAAAAGTGAGCGGCAAAGGAATTAGTTGACCTAAAAAATGATGTGGTTAGGTACTTGTCAGATACTTTTGAAAACATAGAGGATACGGATTTTGATGTTCTTAAGTGGTGGAGGTTTAATGGAAATAAATATGACACTTTGTCAAAACTTACAAGGGATGTTATGGTAATTATGGCAATTCAAATGTCTGCAGTGGCTTCAGAGAGTTCTTTGAGTACTAGAGGAAGAATTCTTGGTCCTTTTCGAAGTTCTTTAACCCCAAGGATGGTAGAGGTCTTTGTGTACCCAAAATTGACTAAAAAAAACTCCAATCATGGGGAGTTTTACATGGAGGCCGTGTTGGAATATAACAAATTGGATAAAGGTAATATAGCTAAAACTATTTCATGAATTAGGTTAAATATATGTGTTTATCTAATTGATTATAACTCAATAATTATTTTTGTAGAGCTTTCCGAATCTGAGTTTGAATCATGTAATACATAGGTTCTTCCTCCTTTGACCCGCCACACGCAAATTGCTCGATTTGGCCTTGAATCACTAGTCATTTCTTTATTATTCTATTACTAGATGTCTGTAAATTGAAAATTGCCTAGTTTGAATTTGGATGACTGTATATTTTTATTATATTACCTAGTTTTGATTAATTTATTTTGTGGATTATGGAAATGACAAACTTAAATATATAACAAATTGGATAAATGTAATATAGCTAAAACTATTTCATGAATTATGTTAAATATATGTATTTTATCTAATTGATTCTAACTAAGTAATTATTTTTGCAGAGCTTTCCGAACCTGAGTTTGAATCAAGTAGCACATAGTCTCTTCCTCCTTTGACCTGTCACAAGTAAATTGTTTGGTTTGGCTTGAATTACTGGTCATTTCTTTATTATTATGTTACTGGATGATTGTAAATTGAAAATTATCTAGCTTGAATTTGGATGATTGTACATTTTTATTATATCATCTAGTTTCGATT
Organism: Fraxinus excelsior; assembly: GCA_019097785.1. Taxonomy (NCBI): domain Eukaryota; kingdom Viridiplantae; phylum Streptophyta; class Magnoliopsida; order Lamiales; family Oleaceae; genus Fraxinus; species Fraxinus excelsior. Next base: position 32,498,251 of record CM032625.1, on the reverse strand, counting down.
AAATTATTTTGTGAATTATGGAAATGACAAAACTTTTACAAACGACGAATTAAGTTTTTCACAAACAGGAAATGTCTAGTTTTTTACACAAAGGAAATGACAAACTTTTACTATATATCACACGAGGAAACTGCTTAATCAATTAATTAAGTTCTTTTCTCGTTTTAATTTGAGTATTTTCCGGAAGTTATACAATTTTATTAAAACAAAAACAGCCTGACCCAATCCGTGCGTGTTGGGTCGGTTTCAATAACCAAATCGGGTTGGTTCGGGTTACGAAACAATCCAAAATCGATCAATTCAGGTCAGTTTCAGGTTCGGGACAAAATCGATCCGACCCGCCCATCTCTATTTCTACTCCTGATCACAATATTTAAGAAAAACGATGAACTTTGACCGTCTCAATAAAACGAAAATATAACATACTTCACAATAAAATTTTAATCAATTGAATCAACAAATTCTAAGAATTAATGTCGAACAAATATGCTGAAAATTGCAGAGTAACTCCTTGATTGACTTGTTTGGGAGTTGATAAGCCATCGGCATCAATTTAATTACACGCCATGTATTGAGGTCAAGTGTGCAAACAAGTGGACCCACTTCTATCCTGGCAATAACAACATTCCATGAGGATGTACGGACCTTCTTCCATGGAGAGAATAATAATAATAAATTGTTCATATATGATTTGAGCAATTAGCCGAATCTGCTCCTATTGGAGATTTGTTTCTTGATATGACTTTTTAGCAATTCAAATAATTTTTTTTCATGGAGTTATTCTTCTAAAACTTTTTAGCCGAAACTTTTGTGAAATTCACAAAATTTCTTTCTCAAACATAAATATATGTTTAATGTCCTCATAAGAAGAACGAAGAGACCACATTAGTTTGATTACGAACACTCAGATGATCCGAGATTTTTGTACCAGCATCCATTCATAAAGAATTAAATTGTTCCATAGGTACAATAGGTTTGAAAGGCTCTTTGTCTAATATAGCTCTTTAAGTTTTTGTAAAAGCTCTCGTGAGATTACAATGGCTCGAATTATGTTTGGTCCGGTCCGAAAAGTTGGCAGTCAGTAACGTAGACAGACATTTTGAGTTAGGAGAACACAATCAAACTTGCAAAACAAATTGTGAAAAAACATAAAAGTGTTCGATCTCTTATTACAATTTTTCTATAAGCATTTCCATTCCTAACATCCTCGGTATTAGTTACAACCAAAATATCTTTACGATTAGTTTAATCAACCCTCTGCTTATTGGTTACCTTTAAATCTTAAATGCAAAATAACTTAAGTTTATTGTGTCTAGAGGTCTATGACTGAAGGTGGTGCTAGAATTACAGTGGCGGATGAGGTAGACGCTGCCGTAATGACAATAACTTTGCATCAAAGTTAGAGTAAATTGGTAGGAAAAAAAATGCAAATTTAGATTCTAATTAGTTGAAAATTTGATTGGAAAGTGAAGATTTGTAGTAGATGTGATAATTTGTGAAGAAATTATAGACAAATTTTGAAGAATTATAAAATAATTGTTTATTGACTGACTTGCTTGAGACTCATACACGAACATGCTATAAATCTATTGAGCATGATTTATGTTTATAATAGGATAAATATTTCAATACTACTCATAAAAAACTCTGATGAATAAAATAAAGAAAAATAAAATGAATTTTTTTACAAAATATGAACACAACTCTTTTTGGAGAAATGCTTCAACAAAAAAATTCAATTTATAGTCACTTCAAGAAGAAAGAGAAGCTAAAGAAATAAAGAACTAGGTAAATGTTACACTTGCAATCCCATACATTCCTACTTCTATAACTATATCAAGAAAAAAAATACGTACAAACTTTCTGGGTTTAAATCATAAAGGCAAAAAGGATATAAACAGAGATTTCTTCTGCTACCAACCATCTAGAATGGTAACTGTAACTTGGTTCACGGTGCAGGATTCGTCCTGTTTACTTGACGATGATTCTGTATCAACAGGTCTTCTTCCCAAGCAAAATCCCGGGTTCTTAGGTTGGGACATTGATGCAGTATCGCTACTTAACATCAAGACTACAGTGTCCATGTTAGGCCTATCTTCGGCTTGTTCCTGCACGCACAAGAGGCCGACTTGTATGCACCTCAATACCTCACTTGGGGAATATGATTCACCAGATGCTGAATCCATTAGTTCCATACCTCTTCCTTCTTTCCATAGCCTCCATGCCTGCAGCATTTCGATCAATTTCTTTGTTAGTTTGTGGGCATGTAAAGGAATTTGTTAACTCGGGATTGTAATAAATGTATATTGCAAGAAATAGTGCGTTAAACTTATTTGTACTTACATGCGCAAGAAGATTAAGATGGTTATTTGTATGATAAAATCCTCTGTTCTTCTTGCCACTTACTATTTCTAATACTAGAACTCCGAAACTGAAAACATCCGATTTCATAGAGAATTGGCCATCCATTGCATATTCAGGTGACATGTAACCACTGCAAAAAATGAATTGTTATCGGTGAAAATCGAAGCTTTAAATGAACATTTTTACTATTAGGAAAAATTATTTAGTGCTCACTATGTTCCGACTACTCTTTTTGTATTCGCTTCAGTCTGATCTCCTCCAAAAATTCTTGCCATGCCAAAATCTGATATTTTCGGGTTCATCTCTTTATCCAAGAGAATGTTGCTCGCTTTGAGATCCCTATGGATAATTCTGAATCTTGAATCTTGATGAAGATAGAGAAGCCCTCTTGCAATCCCACATATGATGTTGAACCTCCTTTTCCAGTCTAGCAATGAGCTTTTCTCTTTCTCTGTCAAAGAAACATTTGGCAAGTGCCATCAATACTAAACTGAACTGCTATTTTATAAATTAATTTTTATATAACAATGAAGATCAAAAGGACTCACTGAACAAAATTGAATCCAGGCTTTTGTTTTCCATGTACTCGTATACCAACATCTTCTCCTCCATATCAACGCAGCAACCGAGCAAACGAACAAGATTTCTGTGCTGAAGTCTTGCAATCAACTTCATCTCATTTTTAAATTCCTCTATTCCTTGGCCAGAATTTTTCGAAAGCCTCTTCACTGCTATTTCCTGTCCTTCCACCAATATACCCTAATGTTCCAAGAACGTACGAAAAATTATCTCAAAAAGGAACATTTTGCCACGTGCCATTATACATCATTGTGTCGATACATTTTGTTATTAAGATTTACCTTATAAACACAACCAAAACCACCTTGTCCAAGCTTATTAGCATCGGAAAATTTATTAGTAGCCATTACTATGGTACTGAAATCATACAATGGTAAATCCACTTCATCCACTGTACTTTCACCTGAAAAGTCTCTTTTGCTGAGGATAGCTGGTGCGTTCATCAGAAAATCTTGACTTCTTTCCCTCGAACCTGTTTTATTTACAAGGTATACATTCAATGCACGATATAATATACTTATATAAATATGCATATTAATCAAAATATTATGCATTTCATCAATCATCACCTCTATACTCCGTCCTATTCCCTAACTCATTATGCGATTTCGTCCTCTTCCAGATGAAGAAAATGCAGAATCCAGCCAGAACAACGCCAATGCCAACCGTAATGCCAGCAACCTTGATAATTTTATGTGTCCTATTTGAATCATTTCCTGTTGCTCCTGCATGTTCTAAAAAAAATAAAATGATACTGTAATCAGAAGTTGCTCCTTGCTTCTTACGCTAGTATCAATTTTGTTGAATATATTGTAATACTTGTCCCAAGTTCAATAATCTTACGTTTTGGAATACTTGTCCCAAGTTCATTTACGTTCTTACAACATAAATTTTCTGGCTCCGTTGGAGAATTACAATATTTTTACGTTTAACATGTCCAAGCTCGTTTCAGAATATTAGTAATAATATCTGACTGCACATTTGTACACTAATTGAATTGATGTTTTGTCTCAGCTTGTTCATCTTCCTAAAGTGTAGATAAAAATCTTGACGCGGTATCTTACTATCTTTGTCCTTAGAAAAGAAATGGACAAGAGAACAAAAATCAAGGGCTTACTAGTCTTTTAACTTTTTATACCGAAATTGCTAGAATTTTTGAATTTGAAAAGAAAAAAAGGAAAAGTAGAAAGTATAAGACTTTTAGTAGGGCCCAAGAATTATATTCCTGCCCAAATGAGACCAATCATGCCATTTGTACATTATTATTTAATCATTTTTTATATTGAAAATACATCATTACAGTTTTAAATTGACATTTTTTCTCATAGTCGTCAGACTTGACCCAGACAATGCAGATCAATAAATTAGTGGTTCAACCGATGGGTCATTGCATAAAAACATATAAAACAAATATGAAGTATAAATTTTTTTTGGAGCAAAATTAAAATTTTTAATTTATTTTTCAGTAATTATTTAGGTCTATAAAATAAAGTAAAATATTGGATCAAAGATTTTTAAAAGAATAATTTTATAAAAGTTATAAATGATTCATTAATAAGATATAAGTTATTGTACACATGTAACACTAAATTACTATGTGCTCAAGTGGTGAGAAACCCTTTATTTTTCTTAGAGGTCTAAGGTTCAATTCGCTTGGTCCCAAAAAATTTGTAAAAGGATTTCAAAACTCAATCATATCGGTCAACCGAGTCGGGTAAATCACCGATTAACTCAATCAAAGCTCGATTTTGATCGAGTCAAGTACATTTCTATCGATTTAATCTGCCCGGCCCGATCAAAAGTCCGGGCCACTGATTTTCCGGCCCGACTTAACGGGCCGGACCGGACCGAACCGATTTTTATAACTATGATTTTTCCATCCAATTAACGCTTACCAACACCCATGTGTTTACAAATAACATTTTTCGAATGAGATAGGGTGTGGCCCAACCAACACCTACCAAGTCAATAATTTCGGTCTAAGGACTTTGGAATTTACAGCAGAATCACGGGCCCAAATCGCCGGCCTAAAGAATTGTTCACATCAAACAATTTAATGTAATGTCATTGGTCCCACATTTCAACAACTTTGAATTTTCAAGCCCTCATTAATTGCGCGATTCATGTTTTAGAGGTGGGTCTTTACTTTAAAATTCAAAATCTAAACTTTATTTATGTTACAAGATTTTTTTAGATGTCTTAAGATTGGTAGTTCATTTAATTTAATCAAATATCAAGTTTTGAAGGTAGAATTTAGCCCTCGATTGATTTGGATTAAAATCTAAGTCAAAGTTAATAATTAATTTTAACCACAAATTTTATGGGATCACGACTTTTCAATCACATATTTCATCAACTTTTATCAAAACCTATTTCACATTGTTGAGAAATTTTCAAAGCATGTGAAAAAAACAGAGGAATAGTAATTTCAATATGCCCAACTACCCTGCACTAAGTCCAGCAACATAATTAACTAAAAGAAATTAAAAACCTCCATAATTATGATAGTAAATAAAAGTTAAATTGAATTACTTACCTAAAACAGAAGCCGCTGCCCGAACGTGAAGATCTTGGCCACCCTCCGCCGCTGCATATTGCCTCATATCAACAAGAGCAGTCGTCCAAATTACACATCCCGAGCCACCACCGGTAATATTAGCATCGGAATAAGCCTGGCACGAACAATTTTTCCGGCACAAATCTTGGCATTGATCTAGACTCATTCTCGTGTCAACAAATGCTCTCGAACTTTGAGGCAATTTCATATTTTTCAATGTCAAAAACCCGTCATTCGAACAATCCAATTTATTAGTCCGAATACACCCATCGGAACCATCCCTCAAACTCCAAGCCTGTGGAATCCTAGGCTCGAACCCCTTCATACACTTGCATACCGGCGATGCATTTGTATCACATATGCCATATTCCCCACATTCTCTATAGTCATCACATTGATCTCTCGGTGCATACCAGAATGGATTCCAGATTTCGCTTGTCGGAATCCATGTAAATCGTTGAAGTGCACCGGAATCTGAATTTTTAACAACCAATCTTGAGTAAACAGACTTTTTATGCAATTCAAATCCATAGTACACCTCATTTTGACCCATCACAAACTCAAATGTAAAAATCGGACTAGCCTTCATTTGCGGCACGCCGCTAAATCTCAGGCCATTCCAGGGACCACTCCGGTAAACAATAGACTGTTTCTTCGTCAAAAAACATTCTGGGAAACCACTGATGTTGAGCTTGAAACTGTAGTCACCGGTACCTGGATCACCAGCGTTTTTCCAAGATGTTAAAAATCTGTTCAGGCCTGTTTTTGAATCCCATCCAAGTTTCATCCCTGGCAGCAATGTGTCTGTAGGATAATCAAAGCTCTGCCATAAATAATTTATCGGGTCGTGATCATTTTCCTGCCGGAGAATGAAATTTCCAGTTTCAAGCAATTCGGCTACAGTATTTTCTGCCCTGGAATGATTTGTTGACCATACAGATTTTCCATTTTCATCCAAAAGAACAAGATTTCCGTCTTCCCCAATTTTCAACACCCCTGAAGAGTTTCCTACAGGTGAATCTCTATTTGCGACCCAAACAATAGTTTGTTCTTTAATATTCTTATACCAGATTCCGATGTACCAGCTCCTTGATTCTCCAGGATTAAAGAAGCCCAATACAAATTCTTCCCCAATAGACACTAAGGTTTCATTTCCGGCGAGAACTTGGGTTGGAGTAATCAGATCAATGGCAGTGGCGAAAACTGAAAACACAGTGAATACAATCAAGAAACTCGAAAAGTGGTGGTGCCGGTTCTTGACAGTGTTTATCATTTTCCAAACAGGGCTTCGTATCTCTCTCTAACATTCGCCCATCTGCCGATCTAATACACACGGAAATGTGTGTAAACGAATTTTCTTTGTTAGTACATATGGAACTGTTTCCTTCTGTCTTTCCTTTGACAGCGTTGAATATCTAATCCCTCTGTAATTACAATTTCTTTTACATTATAAAAACAAGGCTTTAATTATTGGCTTGATCTGACAAAAATAAAAACGGGAGATGGACCCACTTGTCAAAGTAGAAAGTTAAAAAAGCATAAAGCAGAAGTTTGATCAAATCTGGATGTATCTTTCTAATCTATTACATGGTTTATTCATACGTGTGAAACTGAGTACCAAATACACTAAAATACAAGTACTACCCATAAAAAAAAAATTAGTACCACTTAAAATCTAATTAAAATTGAAAATATGATCGTTATTGGATCTCACCCGTCTAATAAAAGTCAACAATAACGACTATATTTTCAATTTTAATCTGATTTTAATCTCTATCACACACCCTCTAAAGTTATTCAGTACCACTAATAACACAAGGATTACTCTCGTTGTATAATTTTCTACATAATATTTTAAGGAATCGACAAGTGGCGGCCCTTTATTAGGGGACGTCTGATACATGTAGCTTGATTCATAATACAATAGTATTCAATGTGACATTAAATGATAAATTCAATAAAATATATAATTAAATTATAATTTTCATTTAACGTCACGTTAGTGTCACGATATATTGATATCTTAAAACAAATGATGCTAAATTAAAAAGGATCAAAACTTGACATTTGTCTTGTAGTGGCTGAGTATATGATTTCTTCAAAATCAGGTCATAAATAATTTTTTTTATTCTCTTAATTGTCATATCGTTACGTAAAGAAGTTGAAAATTTTACCTCACGAGTTTCGAATTTTAAACTTTAATTAAATGCAAAAAATTCCCCTCTCCATATTTTAACCTAATTTGTGAAGTCACAATTTATAAATTATTAAAAAAAAGGGAAGTTGTGGGGTTTAATGGAGGCTACGTATGTTTGGTACAACAAAGTTAAAGCTTTGAGTTCATATAAAAATTAAAATAATTCACGACAGTTTTTGTCAATTTTAATAATTAAATCATCTTAAATAATTATTCCAATCTATCCACCAATATATATTCTCTACTGTTAATAATATATAATACACGTTTTGCTTGCACTTTCTTATTTCAAATATATTCCAAATCATAACATTTCGTCAGAGTCAATGGATGTATCAGATTTTATTTAAATTTGTCATTTGAATGTTTGTTTGGGTTAAATCCATTAAAAGGTCAAATTGTTCAGCCTGATGACAATTTTTGACTTGCAAGGATGGAATTTTACTTCTCAATTTCCATGTTTTGGACGGCAGAATTTTGTGGGAATTGTTGTCAGGCAAATTTCTGATGGTAAATGAAATACAAAAATACTACTTAGCCAGAAAAAGACAACCAGAGAATTAAAAATCAAAGTGAATTGTCTATTATACCCTTATTCTTAGGTTTTAACTATTTTTTCACATTTAACCCCAAAATTGGTATCAGATTCTAATTTCTAGTAACGAAACTGAAGAAATTTTTAGAACTTATAAAATGAATAGAAGACATAAATTTATTTTAGAAGAATTATAAAATATTAATATATTAACTAATACTAATCGAATTAAATTGCAAAACTTAGCAACAAATTTAAGTACTAATTATAACTCTCTAATTAAAGAGATAAAACAAGTAAATAGTTCTTAACAATTAGCATAAATAAAAAATAAAGGATTACAAATTTTAGTAGATGAATTCTCCGAATATAAAGAAGAAAATATTATAATAAATCAATTTTTAGAACAATATGAAAATTATGCTCAACTTTTAGGAAAAACAGATATTATAACTTAAGATGTTATAACTCATATAAAAAATATCGAATCCAATTTAGAAATTTTTAATGACAATATTAAATTAGGATAAAAAATCCTATATAAAGAAATTGAATCAAAATTTAAATAATCAAAACTAAAAAGAGATTCTTATATATTAATTGAACCACCTTTACCGGCATATGTTATAGAAGAATTAGAAACAAAATTCTATGAAAATACTGGAGAAGAATTAGAAGCCTATAAACAAAGTTTAGAACAATTAGCTACTCAAACTGAGAATATTTATATGAATGATCATCCATCCAAAGAAGAAACTACTGAAATTAGACACTCCACCTTTAAATCAACAAGTTGAAACTCAACCGTTAGTCGGAAAGACAAGTAGAATTAATATTACTACAGATTGGACTCAAGTCGAATCTGATTACTGAAATGTAGAATGGATAGAAGAACATGGAATAATAGTGGTGGCAATGGGCCGAGCCGAGCCGGCTCGGCCCATATGGCTCGTTACCCTAAGCTCGGCTCGGCTCGGCTCGTTTTTTTTTTCTTTTTTTTTAATTATAAATACACATAACATACCGACACTAATTTAATTGTAAAAGATATATATATATATATATACACATTTTGTGATTAATTTCTAAATATACATTTTCAAAAAAATTTATAATTTTTTTAAAAAATAAGAACAAAAATTATTTTGTTGAGTTACTAAGTTACTTGAGTAATAATGTAATATATTTTTTGTTTACCATTTTATACTTAAACTTAAAAATAATATATATGTAAAGTATAAACACATTTTATAAACAATTTTTTAAATATACATTTTTCAAAACATTTTTATTTTTTATAAATAAAAAAATAAAGATAGACCCTCCTCCTTTATCCGGGCTTGGGACCGGCTACTTCAATTTTTAGTAGGCGGAGTTAAAAATTGTACACGAACAACTTGTTACGTGTACAATTTTTTAAAAAATATTATAAATGTATGAAAATTAAATTTTGTGATGATTATGGTGAAATTAAATATCACTTACTTGGTTACAGGCAATTTCGGCATATTTATCTTGAATTCGATAACTAGCGTCTTTCCAATCTTTCACGCACATTAACGCTTCCAAAATATCTTCTTTGAGTCGACTCCTGACCTCAGAGAGAACCCTCTTCCCTGCACTAAAAGCAGACTCCGAAGTTACAGTGCTAACATGAGGTGTTAGTAGATCTTTTGCTATTGCAGAAACTACTGGCCATCGACGTTCATTATCTCGCCAAAATTTAATTACCTCTTCTGAATTTTTCTTAACTTCTTTGTTAGTAGGCAAAGTATGACGAAAGTAATCGATTAATTCAGATGACAACGCATTTGGACTATTACTCGAAGTTTGAGTACATGCAGTGGATGACAAACTATTACTACTACCACCAGATGAACCACATGCATATGCAAATGAATTAAATCTATATGAGTTCATGCTTTCGAATAAATCTAAAATTACATCGTCGTCATCCGTTGGATTAGTGGGAGGAGTAGATGTAGGTACACGAGTAATATGTGTACCCATTCGTGAAGCATATAATTCGTACATTTCACGTAATGTTTCTTCCAAATTCCTATAAGTAATAGTGTACTAAAAGTTAAAGAATTTGAAATTTTATCAATTACAAATTTAGTACCCGATAAATTAAATCGGGGGTTCATGACGCATGCTAAAGGAAATAACATAGGTAATTCTTCCCAATATTTTCTGAATTTTAATTCCATGGAATATATAACTGCATGAAAATCGGGGTCATTTTGAAATCGACGAAAAGTCTTAGCAATTGCATAAAGACGTTCAAGAACCATACAACTTGTAGGATAATAAACGCCAGACAATATATTTGTAGAATCATAAAATGTGGACAAAAAATGTTTTATTTTAAGAACTATATTCCAATCGATTTCATTCAAAATAGTTTCGTCTTCATCTCTAACATGCTTATTGTTATAAAATTCAGTAATTAAATGTTCGAAACCTTCACATGATTTTAATAAGTGAAATTTCATCTATGGCCTACGTCAGTAATAAATGTTTTTGTATTTGTCATTCCATTTTCTGAACAAAATTCTTCAAATGCTTGTTTTCGACTAGGTGTAATCGTGATATATATAAGTGCACTCCTAATTCGGTCAATTTCATCCTTAACATGTTTTAAACCGTCTTGTACTACTAAATTAAAAATATGACATACACATCGAATATGAAATAAATAACCACCAAAATCGGGTTGAAGTACTCTATGCAATTTATCGATAACAACTTTATTTACGGTAGCATTGTCGAAAGTAAAAGAACGAATTTTGCTCTCGCATTTATACTCTTTAACTATATTTATGATAGCATTAAATATAGTTTGGGCGTTGTGTGGGTACTCAACAATTTTAAAAGCAATATTTTTTTTATGCATAACCCAAAGTGGGTCTATATAGTGTGCAGTTGCAGCAATGTAACCTCTCTTATTAATCCCTTCCCACATATCAGAAGTTAAAGATATCACACCCCCATATTTCTCTAAATCATTTATCAATAGTTGTTTTGCATGAAGAAAATATTTAATTGTATCAGCACGGAGAGTATTTCGACTTACCCCAACGTACATCGGCTGAAGATATGTTTTGACGTAGTTCACGAAATGTTGGTTGTCCGCTATTGCTAGTGGCAACTCAGACGCGGCAACAAACTTCACCATTCCCGTTCGAGCTTCCTCCTCTGAATACATCCATGTAGAAAGTGGCGTAGTACCACTGGCGCCTGGAGAACCAAACTGTAGTTGAGTTTGACCAGCTGGAAGAAACCCATGTTTGGTCACACATGCTTTGTAGTGACGATTGAGGTGGGTAGTTCCAATGCCTCTTTGCCATGCCAGTCGTTGTTGGCAGTATTTACATACTGCTTTGGTTTCGGGGATTCCATCGACCAAACGACCGGTTTGAACCAATTTAAAATGGTCCCAACATTTTGCCTTGTTCTTCCCCTTTCTTTTCCCTCTTGCATCGAGAATATTTGACGTAGGCTCTTCATTTTGTTCCAAATCAATTGGAACACTAGGATCAACGTCATCCAAATCAATTGGACGACTACCTTCATGAACGTCGTAATCTTCAATATTTTCTGGAATTGGTAATTCATTGAGACCGGAGAATTCATTCCCAAATTGATTTTGGACATGTGTTTGTATTTCGTTCTCCATACCGAACAAGTTTTCAACAAATGATCGTGAATCCATTTGTTAAGAATAATAGAAATTGAATATAGAAATGTAGAAGATGATTATAGAATGAATGAATGATATTGTTGATAAATAAATGGAGATTTGAGAATGTAAATTGTATAGAGTAGAGAATGAGAGAATATAGATTGATATTGGTGGAAAAAAAGTTTGATTTAGGTGGGTATTTAAAGAAAAAAATTTTAAAAAAAATTAAAATTCGAGGACCAAAACGGTCACTGAATTTTATTCAGTGACCAGAACGATCATTGACTTTTTCTTTTTATTTTTTTAATTTTTTTATAATTAATGGACGAGCCACGAGCCTAGCGGCTCGTGGCTCGTTAATTGGCTCGTTATTATTATTATTTTTTTTTTATTTATTACCCACGAACCGGCTCGTGGGCTCGTCTTGCTCGTCTACAGTGACGAGCCGAGCAGGCTCGGCTAGTCACCCGTTTGGACGAGCTCGGCTCGTGCTCGAGCTCGTTTTTTTACGAGCCCGAGCGGCTCGTGGGCGTGAACAGTACGAGCCGAGCGGGCGAGCCGCTCGACTCAATTGCCACCTCTATGGAATAATATAAGAACAAGAAAGTCATAATTTTAAAAAATGATCTAAGACTATATCAAATCCATACACCTTAGAGATAATAGTCCAATTAAACTTTCTACTGAACCAATTCCTACAACATGAATTTGGCTAGATGTTGATGATATTAATAATAAAGTGAAATTATTGACTCATGGGCAAAAGTTACTGATTTAGCTGTTGCTTTTCACAAATGGAATACCACTGAAGTTTATAACTTTACACTACTATACATCTAATAACCAAAGAATGGGTTAATAGAGAATTGACAAAAATAAAAGGATCCACTAGAGAAAGATTAAAGAACATAGTGATTGGAGGAATATAAATAATGGTCAAATGATATTTTAGAGAAGGAATGGATATTCCTATACAAATGTACTTAATGGATAACAGAATACTTCATGATCATATGGACGATCTATTAGGAGTTGTATCTGAGAATCTTGTATATAAGAAAATTATTTTACCATAAGACCTGGATTTGCCATGTTCTTATTAGATGAAAACTTAAGTCTAGGATTAAATCTATATCACAGAATTGATAGATTAATTATACCACAAGGAAGTAAAGCTGTAATTTTATATTGTAAAGCTTTATATGCCTTTACTACTATACGTCAAAAAGAAATCAATAAAACCTCAAGAGACTTCATACAAATTCATGAAGACTTTAGAGACCTAGCACAATTTACACCACCTAGAATGTTAATTAATAATAACATTTCCTTACCACAAGATATATTGCTTGATTTTCATCAGCAATTTAGAAGAATAGACAATAATGTAGGAAATCAAGGATTAGTCACCTCGAATACCACTGGACAACTTGTAGCCAGAATACCTAGTAGAAGAATAGAAAGAAGTATCAGTACTAGAGAACTCTCAAGCTCTAGTAGAACATTTACAAATAAAAACTACCCAACAATGCCTAGAAATAACATTGACATTGATCTCAGAAAATATGAGGAAGATAATTTCCTTATCTTAACAGAATATATTAATAGTCAAAATAATTACAAAGAAATCATAGCCCTTGTTTGTAACGACCCAGGTCCTACTTAACGGGCTGTCCCGGCCGTTAGATCGACGACGTACTGTCCCCACTGTACCAACATGAGTCCTTTCAGCATATTTTGTCCTCACTCGCACGCTACCCGAGAAAACTTCCCAGTGAGTCACCCATCATAAAAATTGCTCCAAGCCAAGCACGCTTAACTGTGGAATTACTAATAATGGACTTCCGAAAAAGAAGGTGCACCTTATTGAAAATAATACCTATCAAATCTCTTAAACTTTCGTGGTCTGTGGATATTACAATCACCCCCCGTTAGACTCGCGAGGTCCTCGTCGCGCTTGATCCATCTGAGGATTCGTTGCCAGGCATTGGAATCCTAGAGGTGGCTCTTACGGGTTCAAGAGATGGCTCTCACCCTATGGCGTAACACTTTGTCCCGTATAGAGGTCTTGGGTTCGAATCTTGGGAGATGCGTCAGAAAGACGTGAGGGGTAAGATGGGCCTAGACTCTCCCGAAGTGGACAATACGTAAGATAACGGCTCTGGAGCGAGGTCGGTCGTTACAAAAAAAATTCACATTTTTTTGTGTCGACCCGTGAGGATCTTTCGCCGGAATGGTATCAGGTTTCAACTTAAGTCTCCCATATGAGTTGGAGGTCTTGGGTTCGAATCCTGGGGGACGCGTTCAGAAAGCCGTGAGGGGAAAGATCCTCCCTACAGCGGACAGTACGTATAATAACGTTAACGATTCCGGCGAAAGATCCTCACGAGTCGTTACATTGTTAATACATGAGCTAGTACCAATCATATAAGAGCATACTTAGTTGATCATTTACTAGAAGAGAATTTACCACAATGAATAACTCTTACAAATTATCATGGAACTAAATCAAAACATTTGTTAATCTAGAACTAAGTTTTACAGACGGAGAACAATTTAAACTAAATCTTAAAATCCATAAAGATTATAGAAAAGGAAAAAATATTAGTCCAATATTATTTGGAATGAAGTTTCTTGAGAAAGTCTCACCATTCTATATCCAGAAAAATACTCTACAAATAACTATTGAAGGCAAACAAAAAAGGCTTCCTAGAGTTAATTAAAATAAAGAACTAATTTATATGATACAATGAATTAAATCAATCAAAATTAGTATTCTTAGTTCATATATTGAGATAACTCTCAATCTACCAGATTACTGTATGATAAAATTTCATGCTATACCTCGAATATATACAACGGATAAAATTGGATGTGATGTCCTTTTAGGAGAAAATTTTATCTACACATATAGCCCATTTACACAATATAAAAATAGTTTTGAATATACCACACCTTACAACCACAAAATTAAAATACCAAAAATTTATAAAGTCATTGGAATTGCACAGCAACCAATTCATCATAAATCTAGACATCAGAGTTCTGCAAGTAATCATGGTGAATGTTATACATAAATTAATCAAAAATAAAAAAATTCCAATATTAAGAATTAAAAAATTAGAACAAGAATTAGAAAACATTAAATTAGAACTAAAATTATCATGAACATCTCTTAGCAAAATGGGACAAATATAAACATATTACAACCATTGAACTAAAAAACTCAGATGCTAAAATATCAGAAAAACAATTTCTCTATAGCGAAGAAGATAAAAAAGAATTTGAAATACAAATTAAAGAATTCTTACAATTAGGAGTTATAAGAGAATCAATCAGTCCATATAATAGTTCTACTTTTATGGTCAAAAATCATAGTGAAATTAAAAGAGGAAAAGCTAGAATGGTAATTGATTGTAGAGATCTAAACTCTAAAATCATACCAAATAACTATAAATTACCAATAAAAGAATTGTTAGTAAAACAAATACAGGGAAGACAAATATATTCCAAGTTTGATTGTAAATCAGGATATTGGCAAATAAAACTAGATGAAGTATCAAAACCTTTAACTAGTTTTACTACCCCTAATCCATTAGGACAATTCGAATGGAATGTTATGTCATTTGGATTAATGAATGAACCAGTAATATTTCAACAAAAAATGAATAAGATTATTAGACCAATAAAAAATTTCTGCATTGTTTATGTAGATGATATTCTTATTCAAAGTAAAAATTTAAAGGAACATATTGAACATCTTAAGAAGTTCAACTATATTGCAAGAAAATATGAATTAGCCCTATCAGAAAGAAAAGCAAAAATAGCTAAAACAGAAATTGAATGATTAGGATATATTTTTATAGAAGAAAAAATATTTCAACAACCTCATATTGAAAAAAAGATTATTGAATTTCCAGACGTGATTAGAGATAAGAAAGAGCTGCAAAGTCTTATTGAATTATTAAATTATTCTGAAAAATTTATTAAAAATTGTACAAAATACAAAGTTCACTTTACCAAAAAAACTTAAAAAATGTGTTGTATGAGAATGGACAGAAGAAGATATTGAAATGATAAACAAAATTAAGCAAAAATGTGAAAATCTACTTGAATTAAATATTCCAAATAATGATGATTTCTTTATTTTAGAAACTGATGCATCTTTATTAGATTGGGGAACAATCCTCAAAAGAAAAGAAAATCATAAAGAATTTCTTTGTAATCCATTATGTAAATGCCTAGAAGAGCTTGTTACTTATACTTCAGGCACATTCAAAAACGTCGAAACCAGGTATGATATTAATCGTAAAGAATGTTTAGCCGTTAAGAAAGGAGTAGCAAAATTTGAACCTTACTTGCTACCGAAGAAATTTTTTATTCGAATAGATAATACTCAGGTAAAACCATTATTAACAAATAAACTTGGGACAAGTGAAGTTGAAAAGCCACTTATTAGAATGCAAATGTGGCTTGTACCATTTAAATTTGATATTGTCCATATTAAAAGAAAAGACAATTTTATTCTAGATTTCTTAATCAGGAATGGAGCAAATCAAGAAGGAGCTAGAAACATTGAAGTTCAAGATGAACATAAAGATATCTGCAATAGAATCCAAGATAACTTTGATGCAAATGGCTGCTGCCAAGCCAATATCTAAGAGAGCCAATCAGGTTATATTATCTGAAGGTCCTAGTGCCAATAAATCTGAAGGCCCCAGCGCCAATATTGAACAAGAAACATAGAAGCTTCATAAATTATCAGTCAATGAGAATACTACTTTGTCTTCCTTACAGGAGAAGAAACTTACAAAGGACAGTATCTCTATACTAGAGCTTAATTGCTCAAATATTATTAAGGACTGTAACACCCATGGTGTTATGGATATCAAGAATAAAAATGATTTTATTTTTGCATACGTATTGTTCAATCTTGCCTATTGCTGGTTCACCAGTATATGAGGATAGATGAAGACTTTAACATATGGAACTCATAATAAAGTTAATCTATATCCAGGAGCCTCAGCATATTGAGTTCGTGCTCTTTATGAAATGAGAAATATAATTTGTATTTACTTATCGGAATCCTTAAAAGAAATTTCTATGCTGCCAAAGGACGTGTTCCGAGCTATTGAAAGATATTGTCAAGTTCTTAAATATAAGAACATGTATATTATGTTTTTCTCTACAAGTCCCGAATGGGATAATGAAGAAGATAGGCTGCTGCTAGTTATCCGTGTCTAAGAATTGCCACTATTTCCAAGCATCTTCAGCCTGAGAAGAGTGAAGTCTATGAAACTACACCAAAAGATGTCATCAGTATAACAGTCTTCCGTAGAGCCAAATGATACAAGGATCAGTTCGAGCATATCCAATAAGTTATTGAAGAAAAATAGAAAATTTGGGTGTATGACTCACAAGACCACTTGATTTACAGTAATGTTGTGGTACCTACTAAGCAAGAAGATTGACACTATCTCGATACCTGGCGCGATCATATTTTTGAAGGACACGCCAATAGGACACCAAAAACAAAAAAAGAATTGTGCAAACAGTTTTGGCGCTATCCTAATCACAAGTGCGAATACTGTAGCATTGAAGGCGACAGCTCGCCAATCTCACTTGATCCAGAAGAATTTTTGGATGAGTGGTTTGAATAACATATGGAAAAGTAGAGACCCCTTTATCACTACTTTATCAAAAGCAGTTTTAATAAAAAAAAACTGTGGGATTACCTCAATTATTTTCATGTTAAGACAAAGAACTTTATGCCACATTAAGATACCCACTACCTTACACAGTTAAATCAACAATAATGAAGGACAGCTGTGGAACTTTTCCAATCTATAAATTGAAGACTAATTCTCAGAAGAAGAGAGCAATTCTTAAGCCAAAAATTTATCTCTACCTAGCATTCCGAATCTGGTAAACATTTTCAGTTTCTTTCTTAGTGAAGTTTGTAAGAAGGTAATCTCTATGGAGTTCTAATCTCTCTAGAGAGAGTACCAAGAGTGTAGCCAAAATATGTATGTATGCTCTTACATAAGAGATATTATTGTGATGTGTTTATGAAATCAAAGTTGTTTGATGATACTGCTTTCTTATCCTTATTATTTTCTCAAAAGCTTTTATCTTATTTATACTCCAACGGTGAAAACCTTGAGGGCTAGTGCAAGTATCTTGTTACTGTTTATAGACATTTTAGGTGTTGTTAAAAAAAGCCATGAGAACCCTATTACCATTCAAGGTGATGTTTTAACTAGGAGTTGAAAGGAAAATTGTGATTCTGCGTGATCCATTGTGAGATATGCAAAAGAGTCAGAGATAAAATCAATAAGAGTGCGGAAATTATGTTGGACCATAACCCACTTTCTTAAATTCAAATAACACCGATCACTTATATCTGAGTATACAAACATATGAGACAACAATTGAACATGGGTGTTAGCAATATCCTTGGGTGTAGAGACAGGTGTTGGTTTCTTAACGATATCTAAGGATTTGTCCGATAAGAGACGAATAGTTTTGCCGTGGTGGAGAAATTCATACGTGTTGTCATGCCTGGAATGTTTGACATCATGATCATAAAGTCAAGGGGAACCCAAAAGGACGTGAGCGTCGTCTATGGGTAAGACATCACAGTAAATGTCTTCCAAAAAAAGGTACAAAATGTAATGGGCACTAGACAATGGTGAGTGACGGGTAAAGAAGTTCAGTCAACCCATGCTACTTTAAAAGGACGAGGGCGTGGTTCGGTTCTGAAGCCGAACTTGGCTAGGATGGACATGGAAATGACATTCATAGTGTTACCTCTGTTAATAACTAACTTGCACGAATGATTATTACAAGGGATGAAAGTATAGAAAATAGAAGTTCGTTTCAACGAGTCAGAATCAATAGGGGTGGAAATGAGACATCTCATAACAGAGACAACAACCGCCTCCTCCTCATAACACTCAAATTGTCAATATCCTCTTCAGAATGGTCAATGGGGTCGACGTGAAACGCTCATTGTCCGATGATGAAAGTAGAGGTTTGTGTGCCATGGCGAGGGCACTATTGGGACATTAAGAAGCGATACATGACAATTATGACATACAATTTGAGATGTAGGACCTTGATATGAGGTGTGAAAGGCAGGTGGACCCTTAGAGGTGTCGCGAAGAATATGAGTGGAGGAAGATCCAACAGTCGAGCGGGTCTGGGTCGACGTAGAGTTACTGGTAGGAGCGCCAATCAGAGGGGATCAGGGAAGACGAGGATCATGTAAGGTAGGAAGGCCACACTGCGAATCGGAAGAACAAGAATATCGTTCGTGCTTGAGTGCCTTGTGAAAAACATCTTCTAACGAGTCAAGTTTGAGTACAAGAACCTGATGTTTTGAGGCCATGTCTCAAACAGTTAAGAAACCTAGCGATAATGCCATCCTCAAGTTTAGGAAGGTCGGAGTGGTACAATAACTCATCAAAATGGGTTCTGTAGTCCGACACAGTCGAGAAATTTTGCCTATGATTAAGAAGACATTAGATAAGTTGAGAATGATGATAAGATGTAATGTACTTCTCATTGAGTTTTAATTTCATTTCATTCCACAACGTAATAGACTGACCTAAACGGTCTAGATATATATCACTATATACTAATAGCCGTTAACAGATTTGACAAGTTTCATTTTGGCAAAACGAAGACGTTGGTAGTCAGGCATCTGTACCAATTGAAGTATTTTTCGATGGCATCGAGCTAGTCAAGAAAGGCTTCATGGTCAAGGCGACCATCAAACTCAAGAGTGTCTACCTTAACTTTCCTAGTGACATCATCAAGGGTGTCCCTATCTTGGTTATAATGCGGAGGTGGGGCATCCAGACGAGGCGTATAAATGTCAACTGGGTCATGAAGGTCTAGATATGGAGGATGTTGTCTAGGACCAAGATTGTGTGGAGTAGGTATTATGCTGTTAGGAGTGCGAAGGAGTGATCCGTAGACGTTTTGACCGACTATGGAGAAATCGTCCATTGGACGTTTACCCGGGTGTTGAGAATACGTCCTAGTTTGTTCAGTAAGGTTGTGGATAAGACCTTTAAGCTAACAAGATCTAATTTCACTAATGACATATCGGATGAAAGAGTAGAGACTTGTTGTGACAGGGCATCATGAGATTGGTTAAGGTCTTTAAGATTCAATGTGTTATGAGTAGTGTATATATGTGTTATAGATGACGTCAAGGACGAATGTTAAAAGCAGTGTTCGAATACTTATTTATTTATATTTCGTTTAAGTTTTTTATTTTTTTTTTAAACTGGAGTTAAAAGAAATCAACTTAAGTAAAACAAAATGCACTTAAATAGAAGTTCTGTATTAAAAGCATAAATAAATTCTTACCAAGGACACAAGAGCTGTTGGATTGGGGCATCTAATGGAGATGGTGGCAGTCTGACACGGTGAAACTACAGTAAGAGATGGACCTGGATGGCGATTTGTAGTGTGGACTTCGATTTAGAAAAGCTGTAGTAGAGCAAAGTAGACGACAGTGGTCGTTGAGGAATGGTGGAAAAATACGCGGAGGAGCACATAAGAATACGACTGTTGCAATTGAACTCTTCTGAACAGTCGACAATGAATAAGGGGCCTGAACGTGTAAAATTATTCCTTTTGTTTTTGTAACTAAGAACAAAGAAATGAAGAATCGGAAAAAAAAAACCTGCTGTTATAAAGTTTTTTTTTTTTTTACACTATAACAACTAATCTATTACAACAGACAACAATTAAGGCTCACAAATGAAACTAAGGTCAACATTGAGACCTAAACACAGGGTCGGACCTGAGTAGAGGCCCAAGAGGCCTTCGCCGCATGCCCATGATTTTTAGGGGGCTTTTATTATTATTACCTAAGCCTTCAGCCTTCATCAGGCCATTCACTTACCTCCAGTAAAATCCACACAAAGAGAGAAAGAAAATTGTGACTCCATGAGGTCGTGTCATCTTGAGGCTCATGATTATTTGTGTAAGTATTTTGTTTACACACGACCTGCTATGTGCACTCCGTCTCCAACCTGCACTCAACAATCTCAACGGTTTCGACCTCCAGTTTTTTGGTGTAAGTATTTGTCTATACTTTACATTAAGTATTGCAATTTTTCTTTCTTTCTCTTCATTTATGAAACCAATTGCACGGGCATAATTTCCATATGAATTTCTATTCTGAGTTTGTATATCTAGTATTGATTTTTTGATCTATTTTTACAATTCTACTTCTGGGTTTTCCAAACGGCAGTATCCAGTAAGCTCAAAGGCCTCTTATTTATAAATTTTTATGGGTTTCGACTTTTGAGAAATGGTGAAACGTGATTATGTGAAGAATGACATCAAAATGTAAAGATATGGTATTTGATCTTCTTTTACTCTATTTTGCTATAAAGTTGTTGGTCGTCTATATTCATTTCTTAATTTTTGCTCATTTCGTATTATTATTTGATTGCAACATAAATATTTTGAATATTTTATTTTCATTTGTTGCTTTATTGTTAAATTTAAATTAACAAATTTAGATTCATAAAACTCATATAAATGAAAAAAAATGAATTATCTGCGGTGACTTAGAAGCCCAAAAAAACACAGTGCGGCCCTGCCCAAACACAGCACCTGATTCAAGGGAACACTGAGGCAGAAATTCACAGTAGATGTCGACACAGAAAACTCCACAAGCGCGAGTAGCTGGTGGTGCGAGCGGTGGGTGTGACTGGTGGCAGAAATGTGGTAGGAATTTGCCGGAGCACCTTGAGATGGATGGCAAGGTGATGTACAGAAGCTGTCGCCGGTTGAGTAGTATCTGCGCTAATGGCAATGGTCGGTGGCTGAATCGGAGGAAAGGAGTGGGCAGATGGAAATCGATGTAGAGGTGACTGCGTAGATCGATGGAGTGTGATATAAATACGGTTGTGGATATCATCGGTAGCGGGTGACGGCGAGAGGAGTTGTTTGTTGTTGTGGTCGCTGAAGATAGTAGGCGTGGTAGTATGGGTGCGTTAATGGTGGTGGACAGGCGGTGATGATGGATTAAGGTACTGGTGGATTGGGCGAAGTGAAAGTGGTGGGTTGAGAAAGGCTGCTGGAGACGGTTGAGTCGAGGTGGAGAGAAAGCTGGAAACGGGGTAAGGACCAAAGAAGATGGTATTTGGGCTGGATTTGGGGAGTTTGGGGTTGGGCTAGACTTCTGTATAGGGAATGGGCTGCATGATTTATGTGGAATGGACCAGACTTGGTGAACTTGGGGTGTGGGATTGTGTGGATATTGAGCTTGGTTATTGGTATAATAGAGGTATGTAGGGTTGGAATTTTGTAGTGGACAGCAGCAACGCAGGCAGCAATAACTATCGAACAATTTTTTTATTTTATTCATTTTTTTTTTGGTGGAAACTTAAAACAGCACTGACATAATCAACTAATTGCTAGTCGGTGAACAGTTTCGGCGATCTCTTCATCTTTTTTTCTGGGCTGGGATCCAACTAATGAAAAAAAAGAACAGAAAAAAAAAAAATCTGCTGCTGCCCCTTTTTTTTTTGGTTGGTGTTTTAGTGATGGTGGTTATTGGCTTTTGTAAGGAGTGGATGGAACGGGTGGTGATTTCTTGGACTTGAGAACGAAGGATGTTAGGTCAAAGGAGAACAAATGCTCTCATACCAAATTGATGCTACGTGAAACCAATAAGAAAAAAAATGGAAGGAAATAAGAGAGAAAAGGGGGAAATGTTGTATTCTATTCAATAATCAAGTCTGATTTATTACAATCAACATATATAGGCCAAAAATATGACTAATGAGGAAAATTATGATCTTCATTTTACAAAATCAATTTACTAAAAAATGAGTAAAATTTGATTGTAATTTATGTTAATTTCAATTACGCCTCGAATATACTTTCCAATTTGCATCAACAATACTCCTCTTGACCTTAGGGGAATTTTAAGGACACACTCTTGGAGTCTATCGAATATTAGATGTAAATGATTTATTCTCTTACTTGTACCATGGTATTCCTCCGTCAAAAGTGAGAATCTTCTCAATAATAATACTGTATTTCCCCCCCAAAAAAAAAAAAAATTGCTGCAAAAGAAATGAAATAGAAAGAATCAAAGAAAGCTTCTGCTCTATACATTCTATCTCAGGTACCCTTTTTCTTTGGCCACTCAACCTTTCAAACTTTTTTATCTCTCTCTCTACCACCCGCTGCTTTCATACCATTGTCGTTGAAAAAAGAGAGAAAAACATTGTTGCTGATAAAAGAGAGAAAAAGTTATTAAAGGGACATTTTGATAAAAAGGATACAAAAGTTTTTAACAAAGGATGTACCTTTATTCATCAAATAAAGAGTGCAGGCAAATAAAAACAGATAATAGCATGAGAATAGGCACCACTCAACGTGCAAAAACAAACTACTATAGACTAGGTGAACTAGAAACAAAATAACAGAACATCATAAAGTGGGACAACCCAGATTTCTGAGCATGCAAATTATTGATTTCTTCTACAGGTACATAGTGATATATTAATAGCCAATAGGAGAAGTCCTTATATGCGGCAATTTTTTGTCCCCCAAATTGTAATAGACAGCCTTTTGTTAAATGCAATGTGAATCATTTTCTTCAGAACCATGCCACTTGTACAAAATAATTATACAACTTTCTTTAAAAAATGCCAAATGGTGGCCCCCCAATAGGGGGCTATCATTTGATATTTTGTAAAGAAAGTTGTGAACCTATTGTGTACAAGTAGAATAATTCTTTTCTTCATTTGTTTCTTGAGCAACCGAGTTGGTCTCTTTACTTAATCGAACGGTATAACTTAATTTGCATAAATGGTCTTTTAATTATTTGAGTCAATTGCAGCAACCTTTACCTTGACTCAAATTATTCAAACCATAGCGTTGGATTTCTGATACCTAATAAATCTTGAGAAATGATGTTAAACGATTTGAGTTAAATTTCATAGGCCTCGACCGACGAGTGAAATCATTATTAGAGCTCCTACATGTGATAAATCTGGCGAAAAATAGATCTACAAATAACTTGAAATTCTTGGAACCACTCTGATTGGATCTAAAAAAACAAGGATTCCGGCCAAACTGTTCACCTGGTATACGAACGAAGGATATATTCAAACTCTACAGTTATGGAACACAATGTACGGTGGTGCATAAGGGTGATGGACTGCTCTAGCGGCAACGCATGAAGCCACGCGTGAAGACTTTTCTCAACGCGTGGCGGTGTGTTCGACATTTTTTGACGAAGTTTTCTTCAGGTAGTTTGTTCATTATATATATATATATATTATGTGTCAATGTATATTCACGCAAAGAAAAAACCAGTCTTACTCGCAGGATGAATTTTCCGTGGAATATGAACAAAAGCTGAAGGATGTCAGGGGATTATTGAAATCAGACGAATTAGAAAATCAAATAGAAAGCTTAATGTTGGTGGATGCTATCCAGCGACTAGGTGTTGACTACCATTTTCAGGAAGAGATTGAAGCAGTTCTTCAGCGACATTACATGGAAGCCACCACTTCTTTTGATGGATACTCCTATTCTAGTCTTCATGATCTTTCACTTTTCTTCAGACTCTTGAGAGAACATGGTTTTTTCATTCCCGCAGGTTGAACTTTTTTTTTTTCTTTTTGTTTGGTTCTTGTTTTTGATAATTACTTGGGTTATTGATCGTAATCAAATTAATTGCATGACACAGACCGCCAACCAACAAGAACTTATCCAAATTTCCATGTAAGAAGACATAACACGTTTGAAATTTTCTCGACTATTTTGAGGAAATTTTCTCGACTATTTAGGTGGTGGAAGACCTTGGCTTGGCTCAGCAATTTAAGCAGGCTAGGAACCAACCGTTAAAATGGTACACATGGTCCATGGAAATTTGGATAAGTTCTTGTTGGTTGGCGGTCTGTGCCCTTGAAATGTCCATTTTTGCGAGCTCTTTCAATGTTTTGCCCCATCCATCTATGCCTTGGAAATCTCTAATATACTTCTTTGCAGTAAATCTTGCAATGCTCTTGTGATACGGATGCTTCATTCTGTTACTAACAATTTGGCTACTAAATTTTGCTGCTTCATCAAGAATATCTTCTCCTTCTGTCACTAGCTGAGCAGCTTCATACAATTCCATCAATCCTCTAATATCTTGCTTTAATTTCCCTTCAAACACCCCATCTTTTCCCTTGAACTTGTTGAATATGTCTGTGTCATGCAATTAATTTGATTACGATCAATAACCCAAGTAATTATCAAAAACAAGAACCAAACAAAAAGGAAAGAAAAAAAAAATAGTTCAACCTGCGGGAATGAAAAAACCATGTTCTCTCAAGAGTCTGAAGAAAAGTGAAAGATCATGAAGACTAGAATAGGAGTATCCATCAAAAGAAGTGGTGGCTTCCATGTAATGTCGCTGAAGAACTGCTTCAATCTCTTCCTGAAAATGGTAGTCAACACCTAGTCGCTGGATAGCATCCACCAACATTAAGCTTTCTATTTGATTTTCTAATTCGTCTGATTTCAATAATCCCCTGACATCCTTCAGCTTTTGTTCATATTCCACGGAAAATTCATCCTGCAAGTAAGACTGGTTTTTTCTTTGCGTGAATATACATTGACACATAATATATATATATATATATATATATATATATATATATATATATTAAAAAATAGTATAGTTTTAGAACATAAATAACCTTAAAACTGTGTCCATTCAGAATAATTTGATAGGTTTTATAGAGGTCAGAAGTTTCCTCAAGAATGGTCCACTTCCGAGGAGTAGCTCTACAAGCAACAAGAGATGGTCTAATATCTCCATTATCTGCAATTTTTGTATGAATATTAGAACAATGGCTGGGCAAAGATGAGGAGATCTTGTAGACTGCCATGGCAGAGAGAAATGTATTTAAGGACAAAGAACTATGCTTATTAATTAAATGACGTTTGTTTGATAAAATTAAGAATTGATACTGATTATGGGATTTATATAGGGTGCAATATTTTCCACGTGAAAATGACTTTTGTACCATAACAGAAAGAAGACGTATTCTACAGGGAATTACGACGGCATTAGTGTTTGTGTGGCGAGTCTCATTGTGTGGGACTGCCAAGAAAATGGGCAACAATGCATTCTATAAGGTAGCTTGTATTGAAAAGGTGGACTTAAAATGTTAGACGGGATGGTCAAAATACTAGATGTAGTGAGACACGCTTCAAATTTTAAGATAAATCTTATCTCTTCGATTACTCTTGATTTAAAAGGATACAAGTTTTTTGGTGAATGTAGAATTTTAAGAGTTTGTAAAGGTGCCCATGTTGTATTGGAGGGGTAGCGAAGGATCCAATTGCATGTCTTGCACGATTGTGCAGAATCTTTGAAGATTAATCAACAAAGGTTTAGTACTTTGATAAATATTCAGTTTGGTACAACACCGTTGGAGTTTGTTTTGGGGTCTGTGTTGAATAATACATCTCATTCGAATTTAAAAGTTATAGATAATGTCTCTTTACCACCAATATGAGCGGCGCTATCGTATTCAACTGTTAGAGATAGACCCAAAAGAAATATTTGGCCTCCATAGAGGTTCACGAAAGCCGATTTAGTGACGTATGCTTTAAGGATGGTTGAAGGTATTGAGTCTAGCAAGGAACTTTCAACAAAAGTAGTTGGTTGTGTTGATTCTGTTTCATGGCGTGTTTTGGCCATTTTTGGTAAGTTTTGAATTATTTGTGATTTTGTTGCTAGTGTTGATAATTCAAGCAAATGTTGAAAACCCGGTGTAATTCTATTGAACGGTGCTTCGATTCATTTATCTTAGCTGGACTTTGTGGAAGAGAAGGAAAATTTTTTGGTTGGAGAGTTTTGTTGAAAAGTCATTGGTTTATTCCTTGCCGTTGAATTTTTTTTCAAGTGGAGAAATTTTGAAGTTTTGTTCGATGCAATGGAACTTGGTTCAAGGTTGAGATTTGTTGTATTTTGACCCAAATTCTAGAGGGTATTAGAGTTTTGGTTGAAATAGTTTTGAAGAGATCAAATTATAGGCGCTCGAGTGGCGATGTCAAATAATCAGCAGAAAAAAGGTAATATATTGTCGTGTATTAACAAGTGGAAAAAAAGTAATAAATAAAATTTAATTAAAACAAAGTCATGTTAACCATTCGAAAAACCTTTAAATTTATATAAATTGATGTGTAGGAAAATTAGAAAACTTGATACTTTAAAGTATTTAGCATAATTAATGCAAAAAAAATCCAATTTCTCATAGAAGCTGGATTTAGAGATTTTCGGAGAAAAATTAATTTATATCTTCCCTAAAACAACTTTCAAAATAATAATATTAATAATAATTCAAGAAGAATTTCTTTAATCGAAATCAATAATTATTTATTTGCACTGAAAGTGCTTTAATCACTATAAACCTATGTTTAGTACACATTAAAATTTTCATTTTTATTTTTCTGCTTATTTTCAATGACATATTCATCAATAAAATAATATTTTTCATCACATCAGTAATTTTTCATTATTTTTCAACTACACACTCTCCATCAATATACTATTTTAGAATACATTTTTCCAAAATAATGTGGCTCAAACACACCCTAAGAAAACATTCCGACTTTCAAAAAGCCTTCTAGCACACACTTAGCCATCTAGTCGTTAGATATATATGTGCAGCACATTGAGAACCTGCAGTGAGTGCTTCATTTTCAAAAAGTAAGATTAGTATATTTGTATACAAATTTAAATTTATTTTAGTAAAGTGTTAATTAATTTAAAAATTATTTAAATTATATCATTCATATGTTAACCTTTTTTAATTTAATTACGTTATACAATATTCTTAATAGGAAATTAATTCCTTAAATAGAATTATTCAAACAATCTTTTGGATATAAATAAGAATAATAAATTTCCTTCTGCTTATTAAATAAAAAATAAAAAAATCTTCCCGATTATATCATATGTTTCTTAGATTAATTTCCATGACATAAGATTGGGTCCCACATCGACAATTATCCACAACGAAAGGATGAACAAATGTCCTTCGTTCATGTCCCTTTTATTGATGTAATAAAATGTCAATTTTATTTTTAAATTAAATTCAGAGTTTAAATGTTTTTCCTAATCATATTTACACCTCATGATTTGTTACATCTATATCTCAATCACGATTATTTAATAAAATTGACAGTCCATCATATAACTATACAAGAGCAAAAAATATCTGATCATAGAAATTGCTAGACAATTGCTTAAACTTAATCACTTACAAGGTCTTTGAGAAATTAATATTAAGTCCTTGTTTGAGCCCCATTTTTTTTCATCAAAATACATTTTTAAACAGTGGTTTGATCTCATTATATTCACACATTTTCCAATAAAATAATATTACACGCAAACTAAAATTTTTTCCTTATTTTTAAATCGCACATTCTACATCATAACATTATTGCAAAATGCATTTTTTGCACAAAAAAAAAAAAAAAAAAAAAAAAACAATAGAGCTCAAACATGCCCTTAATGATCCTATATCAATGGCATCATACGAATATTAAAATAAGTAAAAGAACTATCAAATGGAGATAAAGTATTTTATCATTTCCATGTTGATTGAGCTGAAAATAGGGATGATATAATACATTCACGAATGGCTATTTTAGTTTATCTTGAATATAATCCAATCTCATGAAATTCTCACAAGCAACTATCTATATCCTGTTCTTATACAAAGGTTGAGGATCAAGTTGTTGCTTCTAGAAATTCTATGGGTTCATTCAATGCGCGAAGAACTTAGTGTCACTATCTTAGATGCATTAGTCATTTATCGTGACAATATTAACACAGTTGTCCATGTGCAAATGTGGTGTTTTACTCGCGCATTAAGTATATTGATATTGACGACGCTTTCTTGGTGCACCGTCCTAGTACTTAATTAAAGAATGTGAAAATGATGAATAATGCCACAATTCGTGGGTCCTAGTGTCTAGCCTCTTGTCTCCATTAAATAATTATTGTATGTGGAGAATGTACAGTAGAAAAAGTATTTCGACGTTTTCGCTTTACCATAGCATTTCCGAAGCTTTCCTAATCTCCGTTTTATTTTCTTGACCTATGAAAATGTCTACCAATTTTTATTTCATTAATCAAATCTCATCCTAATCTCCGTTGATATTACTACCTTTGCCATGTCCTACCACCTATATAATGGAGTTCATCATGGGTTTTGAATAGAGTACTTTTTAAAAATAAAGTAATAACATGGGCTTTTGTTGATGAATTTCCAGGTTAAATACTTTGAAATCTAATTTATTGTGTGTCATGTGTTCATTGGTTGATAATAGTTGTTATTACGATATTGTTTACTTCTCAAATATAATTACTTTATTGGCTAATATTTCCTAGATCTTCTCTAATCGTGAAAGATTGATAAAAATTTCCTTATCAAATAGTTAGGTGGGTCCATGTTCCAATTGCCCAAACCGCTATAGTTCTGAAATTAAGCATCAAAGGCAAGAGGTTTCACTAACACCCGAAAAACCTATAGTTTGTCATCTCCATTAGAATATGTGATAGGTTCGCCAAGGGTGAGGCTTGGCCTGAGCAATCTTAGGATTTGTTTGAGCCCCATTCTTTTGTCAAAATGCTTTTTAAAATATTGATTTGATTGTGAATGTTTTTTATTTTTATTTTTATTTTTATTTTTGGATTTACATGTAACATTATTTTATTGAATAATGTGGTTGAAAAGAAGAGAAAAAAATGTATTTTGAAATTAATGAGTATCAAACATGCTCTTAATATGAAGATCACGCAAGTTACATATTAATATTCACTACAAAAAAAAACTTCATCCAGTGACCAAACTTGTTGGTCGCTAAATGTTATTTTGTGGTCGCTGGATATCATTTGAGACCAAATATTTGTGGTCAATTAATGGTCGCAAAATCACCATTGGTAATTTTCGTCAGCGACCACTATAGTTGGTTGCTACATGAGTAAACTCCAACGACCACATATTGGTCGCTACATGGTTTTACTTTTGGTGGCTGATGAAGAGAAAAATTGGTTGATTTACTGTTGTCGAAAGTTTTTAGCGACCAATATGGGTGGTCAGTAAATAGATTAGGACAAAATGTTTTCAAACTAACAACAACCAATAATTGGTTGGTGAAGACAATGAAATAACGACAAACCTATGGTAGGTGAATAATGCTACCTTTCTTGGACCAATCACTGGTCGGTAAACATGGATAGCTTTAGCGACTATTAATAATTGGTTGCTGAAGGACAATTTAAGCATCAACAACTAAAATCTTGGTCGGTGAATGACAATAATTTTTTTCCTTATTTTCTAGTGACCATAATTTGGTTGTAGAATAATTATTATCAACCAATATGTGGTTGCTTTATGTATGTATCATGCTTTTATAATTAATATTTTTTGTTCCTGCTAATAATTAATATTTCAATTTTGAACATGCACGAGTACTAAATATAACAAAAAATGTCAGCACGGATAACAAGTACTAATGGTCAAAGTATAATCATAAATGTTTAATATTTAACCACGAAAATATAAACTCTAACTTCAACAATATAATCATAGTACTGCAGTACCAACTAATGATGGGGGAGGCGTGAAGGCGGATCATTGGTTGATCCTGTAGGAGGATGCTAACTCGTATCCATTCGTTCAACAAGACTCTTGATAAGTAATGCCTGTTGTTCGAGACTTTGTGTAAACTCACTAATAGCTTTATCTTTATCTCGTTGGATAAGAATTTCCAACTGTCGCATCAATTTAAGGAGAGCTGTGACTGCATTTCTATATAACTTGCGCAGAGCAGGTCCAATCCCAGAAATAGTCCCAGCACTCTTACCAAGAACTTGAGCACATATTTCTGCTTCATCCATGACAGCTGCTTCATCTTCTAGCTCTTCTTGTGATTGTTGTAACTCCACAATTTCTTTCTATCATACAATATCAAAAGGTTGTTAAAGTAAATAATATTCATGTGAAGATCTTTGTGCAATAAGTGATATATCTTACATATCTTGACTCAGCTAGTTGGTTATCCCATCCTTTTGATGTGGAATGCATCCTCCTAAACAATTCAATATGTCCAATTGATTCTTCCTTCGTATACTAAAGAGGTGGAGAAAATGTCACAATACAACCAAATTAGCAGCATAGTGTTGATAACCTCAACATAATTAAACAAATAGTTAAGAGTATAAAACCTGTCTAAGTTGAAATTCAACCAAATATAAAGCAAAATTAAATGCTATTTAACCAACCAACTTTAATTGTTTAACAAGTCAGACCAATACTCAATCTAGAAGCCAACATGTTTAACAAAAACTAATTATTAAAAGTGCAAGAGAATCTGTATATTGAATTACCAGTGCTTCCCTAGTCCCGATAAATGATCTAGTCCCTCCATGGTGATTTAATGAATCTTCAAACGATTTTGTTTCCTAGCCGCAAATCGTTTCTTAAAACCAACAACAATATCGTAAAGTGAGTAATTTCGCATCTCATTCATTCCGCTTTAATTAACAATATTGTAAAGTAGTATAATAACTTAACATACCAGAAACTTATCACTTTCAAAGTGTGCACACATCCATTCCCAGTCCTCTTGTGATTTAACATTTGATGGCTTACATTATAGTGGATCTTTCCCATCCAATTTTAATTGTCTATATTTTTTATTACATGCGCTTCTATGTTCTTTGTATATCTCACGACAATGTCTTTCAACAATTTCAACCATCTGATGATCATTCAAATCAACATCAAAATTTTTCCTGAACATAGAGAAAATAAGATTTTAGTGATTATAGTATTAAACATAATCCAAATGAATTACAAAATTTACTTACAAGAAGACGATTATATGCTAATTCTCTATCATGAGGAGTTCCTACACTCCAACCTGTCAAGCGTTGCAAAACAACGTTTCGCATGATGATACCAATCTTATTGGCAAATAGCGAGGATGCCTCACCTTTCCAATATATTTGGACTCAATTCGCTCAGTAATCTGATAATGTCCAATATATTTGGACTCAACTTTCCTCGTTTCCCAAATCTCAACACCCCTTTCCAAGGTAACAATCTAAAAAATACTTCATCTCCAACTACAAATTCAAGATCTTTCATGCGCCTATTTGCATAACTTTTCTGTCTATCTTATGTTGCTTTCAACTTTACTCTAATCAATTTCACGTTTTCTAAAGCCATTTGAACCAATTCAGGGCCTACTAACTTCCTTTCACCAGCTTCATCCCCCAACACATTGGCATTCTGCACTTTCTACCATATAAAGCTTCAAAAGGAACCATTTCTATACTGGAGTGATAACTGTTATTGTAAGCAAACTCCATCAAAGACAAATGAGTATCCCTGCTACCTTTGAACTATAAAACACAAGCCCTCAACATATCCTCAAGTGTCTATATGGTCCTTTCTGACTGACCATCTATCTGAGGATGAAAACATGTACTGAAATGTAGTTTAGTACCCAAGGTTCCCTGCAAACTAGGCCAAAATTTAGATGTAAATTGAGGATCCCTATCTGATATAATAGATAATGGAGTACCATATAAGCTCACTATCTCGTCCACATACGACTTTGCCAACTTATTTAAAGAATAAGTAGCTTTGATCGGTAGAAACCTGACAGTCTTGGTCAAACGATCTACAATAACCCAAACACCATTATGAACATTCTAAGTACAAGGAATACCAAATAAAAAGTCCATAGTAATGGACTCCCATTTCCATTCTTGAATAGGTAATGGCTGTAAAAGTACTGCTATTTTTTTATGAATTGGCTTTACTTGCTGACAAATAAGATATTTGGATACAAAATCGACTATCTTCTTTTCATACCCAGCCACCAATAATGTTCTCTCAATGTGTGATACATTTTAATACTACCTGGATGCATAGCATAAACAAAACTATGTGCCTCTTCTAAAATCTCCTTCTTCAATTCTGGAATATCTGAAACACATAATCTATTACACATCACCAATGACCCATCATCTCTATGACATAATATGTTCTTAACCCATCACTCAGTTCTGTTTTCAATATTCTTGTCAAGTCTTGAGATTAAGTTTTTAAAACCTTATCAATCAAAGTAGGCCTTACCTGAAAATGAGCTAATACTACCCATTAAGTAGTAGCTGACAATTGAGCACGTAACCTTTTGAACTCACAAATCAAAGAAGCACATACTGCACTGTATGAAGAGTATGAACTAGTCTTTCTTCTGAGAGCATCTGCAACTATATTCGCTTTCCCTAATGGTAGTCAATCTTGCAATCATAATCCTTTATCAACTCCAACCATCTTCGTTGTCTCAAATTCAATTCTTTATTATCAAAGATATACTTCAAACTTTTATGATCGGTAAATATTTGACATTTCTCATCGTAAATATAATGTCTCCAAATCTTTAGTGCTAACACCACTACACTAACTCCAAATCATGTGTTGGGTAGTTTAACTCATGCCTCTTCAATTGTCTTGAAGTATAAGCTATAACCTTTTCATTTTGCATTAAAACACAACCCAGTCATTAGCGCGAACCATCACTATAAATCACAAACGCTTCACTAGGAGATGGAAGAGTAAATATAGGAGCAAAAACTAATCTTTTCTTCAACTCTTGAAAACTTTTTTCACATTCCTCAGTCTACACAAATTTGGAGTTCTTACGAGTCAAACTAATCAGAGGAAGAGCAACTTTAAAAAAATTCTCTGCAAACCGACAATAATAACCTGCTAGCCCAAGGAAACTCCGTACTTCTATAACACTAGTAGGGCGTTCCCATTTCATCACAACCTCGATTTTTAAAGGATGTAAATAAATGCCATCTACTAAGATAACATGACCCAAAAACACAACTTTATCCGCCAAAATTCACATTTGCTAAACTTAGCATACCACTCTTTATCTCGCAAAATCTGTAAAATAATTCTCAAATGCTTGGCATGCTCATCACGTTGCGAGAATAAACCAATATATCATCAATAAAAAAATCACAAATTTGTCTAAATATAGGTGAAGCACCCTATTCATCAAGTCCATAAATGTAGTCGGGGCATTAGTTAATCCAAATGACATTACCAAAAATTCATAGTGGCCATATCAAGACCTGAAAGCAGTCTTTGGTACATCAACATCTCTAATTCTAAGATGATGATACTCCGAACACAAATCAGTATTTGAAAATACTGTGACACCTCGAAGTTGATCAAACAAATCTTCAGTGCGAGGTAGATGGTATTTATTACGAATAGTCACCTTATTCAATTGTCTATAATTAATTGTCTATAATCAATACATAATCTCATTGTACCATCTTTTTTCTTCATAAATAAAACAAGTGCTTCCCATGGAGATACACTAGGTCTAATGAAACCCTT
Source organism: Fraxinus excelsior (assembly GCA_019097785.1). Lineage (NCBI taxonomy): Eukaryota > Viridiplantae > Streptophyta > Magnoliopsida > Lamiales > Oleaceae > Fraxinus > Fraxinus excelsior. The sequence goes on along the minus strand of CM032625.1, from coordinate 32,463,850 downwards.
ATCAACCAAATCTTGTAATTGTACATTTGATTCCTTCAACTATTTCGGAACCATCCCATAAGGTGCCTGTAAAATAGGTGTTGTCTCGGAGATCAAATCAATAGAGAATTCGATCTTCCTATCTAGGGGTAATCCCAAAAGGTCTTTTGGAAAGACATCAGAAAAATCACACACAACTGATATATCGTCAATTTCCAGCTTAGTGATCTGAGTATCAATCACATGAGCCAAATACGCATGACAACCATTTTTAAGCATTTTTCGAGCATCCACGACAGATATCACACAAGATGGCAAAATTTTACACTTTCCAGTGAGAACAATTTCAAACTCTCCTGGACTTCTAAATACCACTTCCTTGCGAACAATACCAAACTCTCCATCGTCGCCATCAGTTGGTGCTGCAGTACTATGATTATATTGTTGAAGTTACAATTTAAATTTTCGTGGTTAAATATTAGACATTTATGATTATACTTTGACTATTAGTACTTGTTATCCGTTAAGTACAATTTTCTTCTGCAACTACATATTTTTGTTAAATTTAATAGTTGTGCATGTTCAAAATTGAAATATTGGACAAATTATTAGCAGGAGCAAAAAATATTTATTATAAAATATTTACTGACCAATGATTGGTCCAAGAAAAGTAGTATTATTCACCTACAATAGTTTGGTTGCTATTTCATTATCTTCACCGACCAATTATTGGTTGTTAGTTCGAAAATATTTTGTCCTAATCTATTTACCGACCACTGATATTGGTCACTAAAAACATTCGACGATTGTAAATCGACCAATTTTTCTCTTTATCAACGACCAAAAATCAAACCCTTTAGCGACCAATATGTGGTTGTTGGAGGTTACATGTTCAGCGACCACAGTGGTCGCTAAAGAGATTTACCAACGGTGATTTAACGACCATTAATCGACCACAAATATTTGGTCGTAAAAGACATCCAGCGACCATAATTTTTGGTTGTTGGATGCAGTTGTTTTTGTAGTGTACCGTGATGCATAGCCAGTAGTCCATTTTGAGGTCACTTTTTCTTTTCTACAATCGTAACATTTAATGTTCTTCTTACTTCATGACTTTAACTTGACTGTGACTCCCACTAGGCCCATGTTCCGCTTATCTCTCACTTGTTATGAAAAAGGCCTCAACTTGCAATAAACTGCAATGTCTACCCTATTTGATTTTACGTCTTTAATATTCTGTAATAATACTTAATGATGTCACAAACAAAAACTCCGTATAATATTGCGGCTCAAATTTATAACGTGTTGATCATATGAATCATGATGACTTCGAATTAGGATTCCCCACATTCCGCATCCACGATAATGACTCTCAAAAGTTGTATGGTGAGTAAATAAAGTATGATGACAATCTAATATTTACAGTGTTAGAAAATTGATTGCGAAAATCTCCAATTTAATTTAGGGTAAAACTCACAAGTATAGAATGATTCATCTATTGTAGAAGAACTATGATAATTTATTTTTAAATAGAAAGGAATAATCCCCAATTTAATTTAGAGTAAAAACTCACAAGTATAGAATAATTCCACTATTGTAGAAGAATTATAATATTTTTTTTTTCTCTTTTTAAATACAAGGAGATAATAGCTAACATTCAGACGTCTCTATATCATCAATATCTCTCAAAGGCTTAAAACTCTCTTATATTGCGATGCTCACTTCTTGGGCACCTACCACTTCAGAATCTGCTTCAATTTATAGAAAAAAGCTAGCACTATTCACCACTGTTCACAACCACGTCTTTGGCAAGTTCGTCAACTGCTTTAATTTTTCAACAAAAAAAAAACTGATAGGGGGCCATTGTAAAATTCTTCTATATAAATTGACGACAGCTAGCATTAAATGTTTTAGTGATTAGCATTAAATGATGGAATACTGATTTTAATTTCCTCGAATAGTGGTGTTACGGCTTTCAAAAGACTACGAATCGCTGGCAATTTTCTTATTTTAGCGATACGTTTGGAATTTAGATCACTGGGAGAAGTAAACTTCCACTACAAGAAATGATGGCTTTCCCGACCAGTTTTTTCTCGACCAACGAAATATTAGTCGGCGAAAATAACGTTTTCCGACTAATAAAAAATTTTAGTTGGGTATACATTTGGCGACCAATTTTTTCCCGACCAAATAGAAATATTTGTGAAAATCGTCTCTCCTGACCAGTATAAAATTAGCCACCAAAAAATATTACTAGTGGGCGTAGACTATACGTACTTGCCGACCACAATGAATGAGTCGTGAATATCTTAATCATTCGTCCACATATTTGATGGGGGTCTGGCGCATTAATATCAAATTTTGGGCCAAAGTTTTTGGGTGAAGAAGTATGCTTGAGCACATACATTATTCGCAATAAATTCTTATTTAGTAAAAATGAATATGTATTTTATTTATATGTTCTAAATGTATAAAATTTCAAACAAATTAAATAATTTTCATTGGTTGCTTTACAATCGATGAAAAAATAAATAACTAATTAAGCAAGGCATCAAGTAATTTGGACTAGACTAAATTTTGAGAATTGGAACATATTGGATTTTCTTAATAATTTAAAAATACTTGAGAATGTAATCAGAAATAAGAAAATTGTGAAGTGGAAAAAATAGCCAAAAAAAGGAATTGAATGAGAAAAGAACTGAATTCAATCAATTATGACACTGAAGTTTAAAGGACTTACACATTTGGTTATTGTGTTACCAACGTCAATGTAAAATGTCAATATCGTTACATTAAACTCTATCGTGGCAACCACCATGTTAGTGAGATCACTACCTACACGAAAATGTATTTCGAGATGAAAATTGTATTGATCTGTAGTTAATTATGACCTTAAAGTTTTGATTATAATAAATAAGATAATTTTTTTTTTCACTAACAATTGAATTTAAGTCATTATAGTCTTCAAGCATCCAATGATAATCGATCATCCATCATCAAATTATCAAAATCATGACTCTCAATTGGACTCACAATGAATGTCAAGATTGAAGTCTTCCAAGCATTCAAGATAAAATTATTCAAGAAGAATTTAAGTCAAACTTCAAAAAAAGACCAAAATAAGAGCTTAAGAGTTCGACTTCAAAGAAAGATCAAACAATCTTTTGAACTTATTGTAAGAATTTTCAAGTGCATAAAAGAGAAAAAATATTTGAACAAAATCTTTTGAGCTTACATATATTTTGTTAAAATTCTTGAACTTGTGCACTTATTTCTTCTTCATCCTTTCATTGATTACATCAAATTTTCAATTATCATATTCGTCAAAGTTTTTATTTAACACTTGAATTAATCATTTATTGCTATACATTGAAATGTCAATCTCTCTTATTTTCTTAATTCATTTGTATCATTTATTAAGAGAGAAATTTTATTATAACATCATTGGGCTTAAATTGGGTCTCCACCGCTTCGACTATTAGCCTGCAGTCTTCACAGTGACGCTGGACTTGCAGCGAATTTCAGCGGACACTTATTCTTGTCGACACAGAGAAAGCTGCGACAAGAATCTGCTGCTGCTGCTTTATTCAAGTTTCTTGATTCCTGCTTTGGCTTTTCTGGTGAATTATGGATTGAGCTGTAACTATTCGAGAAAATGCTGCAACAAAAGATATCGGCGTAGCTGTGATTTTGCGAGTCCTTGTGCAGAGATTGGGTCACCACTTTCAGCTTGTTTTCTTAATTTCATTTTAAAACCTTTACTGGTGTTGTTTTTGGAGGCATTTTATTAATTGAAAAAATGTTTTTTTGAAGGCTATAGTACCATTACTGAAGTTGATCGTTTGCACTTTCCATAGAGCGGGATGTTCAGAGGGATTGACATAATCAGTTTTAAGGTGAGTTCTTTACTGGATGGAGCATGCTCCTTATGATGCATGTAATTGATAGGCCACAAATTAACGTGACTTATCAATGGCGCGGGAAAGGAACGAGGGCAGTTTAGGAATTGTGTAGGGAACAGTCACCTGCAATGGCCAAGTCAGTTAGATGATAACAGAATAAATAGTGGGAAGTCACGAGAGGAGAAGCACGGATTTTGAGTGGTCTAGTGTGGAGAGTATTGGCCTCTCAAATGCCAAATATCCTTATCATTTTTCCTTTTTAGTTGTAACACAGAATTCTCAGTTTGAATATAATTACTTTCAGCAATACAATTCCAGTTTGATAATCTTCTATTGAGTTTACTGTCTAATATTACTTCATTTTGCTGGTTGTGGAGTCTTGCTGTGTTCAAGAACCCATCAATTGGTATCAGAGCCGTTCAATCCTGATGGTGACGATAACAGATCGAGTGGGAAGTCTAGAGGGAGCTCAGCAAAAATTGCAAGAACAACTAGAGGGGATGCAACAGGGAATTGAAAGGATGCAAATGGAGATGCAGAGAGTACAAAACATCGAGAAAAATATGGCAATTATTTCTGAGCAATTTACCTTTATGAGGTCTAAGTGGGAGGAAACAGATGGTGAAAAAAGGGGAAAGGGCCATGATGGAATGAAGGAATCAGAGTACACTATGAACTCGGAAGTTTCACCGGGTCAGGAGACTAGTAGCAGAGTAGTGGGAGGAGTTACCGGTGGAAATTGGAGGCCGGAAGTCAAGGGAAGACGACTGGAGATGCCGGTGTTCATGGGAAAAAATTCAGATGAATGGATCTTCAGAGCAGAATGTTACTTCCTTGTGAATCAGTTAACGGAGGGAGAGAAGTTAGAAACAGCAGCCCTATGCTTCGAAGAAGGAGCTCTGGCTTGGTTTCAATGGGAGCAGAAGAGAAAAGGGGTGTGAAGCTGGGAGGAACTCAAATTGAAAATGAGGACCCGCTTCAGGTCGTCGTTGGAAGGGACTATGGATGAGCAGTTTCTGGCTCTTCGGCAAGAGGCATCGGTGATGGATTACAGGAATGCGTTCGAGACCCTGGCAGCCCCCATTGGTCTGATGCTATATTAGAAGGTCACTTTGTAAATGGGTTGAGCCCAGAAATTAGGGCTGAGATTAGAGTGTTGCAGCCCAAGGGTCTAGACCGAATTATGGAGTTAGCCCAAAGAATTGAAGAAAGGAATCAGGCCTTGAAGGCCCATTTGAGCGGATCCGGCCCAGCTAGAGGGAAATTAAATTGGAACCACAACGGGTACTCCCCTCTTCCAAGAGGCAGCCCGATTTCACTCCAAAGCTCCATCCCTAGGGCTCCGACGGCGCGACCGCCAGCTGCGACCGGTACTGCCGGTTCGACCTTCAAGAGGCTCAGCGAGGCTGAGCTGAAAACGAAGAGAGAGAGAGGCCTGTGTTTCCGCTGCGATGAGAAGTATTCCATTGGGCATAAGTGCAGAAATAAAGAGCTACAGGTAATGCTTATTTATGATGAGGAACGGCAGGAACAAGGGGAATCTGTGGAAGAAACTTCTGTTGAGGAAAATTGTGTGGCTGGGGAAATGGTAGAATTGTCCATGAACTCGGTTGTGGGCCTCACACCACCGCAGACAATGAAATTGAAAGGGAGAATCTCGGGGGAGGACGTGGTTGTATTAATTGACTGTGGGGCTAGCCATAATTTTGTGTCGGCGGAATTGGTGCAAAAATTGGGGTTGCCCAGAACAGAGACATTGGGATATGGAGTAATTATGGGGACGGGAATTGCCGTACAAGGGGCCGGCGTGTGCAAGGGAGTACGTTTATCCCTTCAAAATGTGGAGGTGCTGGAGGATTTTCTCCCTCTAGAATTGGGTAGTTCAGATGTAATTCTGGGCATGAAATGGCTGTCAACCTTGGGGCAAACTAAGGTAGATTGGAAATCACTTTCAATGAAGTTTCATGTCGGCGAGACGGTCGTTACGTTGCAAGGGGATCCAAGCCTTAGTAAGACAATGGTTACATTAAAGGCAATGATGAAAGCCTTCAGGGCAGGAGGGGAAGGAGTACTTCTGGAGCTGGGCAGCTTGGGGGTAGAAGCGGGAAAGACACAGGGGAACATACCGTCAAAGATTATAGAAGTGTTGTGTGGATTTGAGGGAGTGTTCGCAGAGCCCAAGGGGCTTCCCCCACAAAGGGACCAAGATCACACCATATACCTGCAGCCCGGAACTACCCCGATCAGTGTAAGGCCGTACCGGTACCCACACGTTCAGAAAAATGAAATAGAGAAGTTAGTCAAAGAGATGATAGCGGCCGGAATTATTAGACCAAGCTCTAGTCCATTCTCCAGTCCAGTGCTATTGGTGAAGAAAAAAGATGGAGGGTGGCGATTCTGTGTGGATTACAGGGCAGTAAATAAGGTTACGGTGCCGGACAAGTTTCCCATTCCTATGATTGATGAATTATTGGATGAGTTGCATGGGGCTACAATTTTTTCTAAATTGGATTTGAAGGCGGGATATCATCAGATTCGGGTTAAACCAGGAGACATTCCCAAAATAGCTTTTCGTACACATGAAGGGCACTATGAGTTTTTGGTGATGCCCTTCGGACTAACAAACGCCCCTGCTACCTTCCAATCCCTTATGAATGAGGTATTTAAAGAGCAACTGAGGTAATTCGTGTTAGTATTCTTTGATGACATTTTAGTGTTCAGCCGAAGTTTAGATGAGCATCTAGAGCATCTCAAGAAGGTTTTGCAGTTGCTCAGGGATCATCAGTTGTATGCCAATCACAAGAAGTGTAGTTTTGGTCAACCGGAAATAGAATACTTAGGGCATTGTATTTCTGACAAAGGCGTGGCGGCAGACCAGTCAAAAATTCAAGTCATGGTAAATTGGCCTAGTCCCACTTCTCTGCGAGAATTGAGGGGATTCTTGGGACTCACAGGGTATTACCGTCGCTTTGTGAAGGACTATGGGAAATTGGCATGGCCTTTGACAGAACGTTTACGCAAGGGTAATTTTGCTTGGGACGAGGAAACTGAGAACGCATTCAGACAACTTAAAACAGCCATGATCACCGTTCCAGTCCTTGCCATGCCGGATTTTAACAGCCCCTTCATAGTGGAGACAAATGCATCATGTTTTGGGCTGGGGGCCGTGTTGATGCAGGACAAACACCCTATTGCATACTTCAGTCGTGCACTCAACCCGAAAGGAAAGGCCAAGTCAACTTATGAAAGGGAATTGATGGCGATTGTGTTTGCGGTACAGAAATGGAGACACTACTTGCTCGGTAACAAGTTCTATGTACGGACAGACCAGAAAAGCTTGAAATTCTTCCTGGAACAGAGGGAAGTTAACCCAGAGTACCAGAAGTGGTTGCTGAAGTTACTAGGGTATCAGTTTGAAGTACAGTATCACCCGGGAAGTGAGAACAAAGCGGCTGACTCTCTTTCCCGCCTCAGTCTGTCCTCTGAATTAATGGCTCTATCCGTTCCTGCAGTAGTACAACTGGAGACTCTAGTGGAAGAGGTCAGCAGAAACACTCAATTACAAACTATCATCCGACAGCTCAAGCAGGACCCCTTGTGCAGACCAGGGTATTCCTTGGTGAATGATCAGTTGTTGTTTAAAGGGCGTTTGCTGCTACCGAAGGGGTCGTCATTGATTCCACTGATGCTACATGAAGGACATAATAGCAACATGGGTGGGCACTCAGGCTTCCTAAAAACATACAGAAGGATCGCCGCTAATGTTTACTGGGAAGGAATGAAGTCAGATATCCATGGTTACGTGAAACAATGTTCGGTTTGCCAACAAAACAAATATATGGCACTAACTCCGGGGGGCTTGCTGCAGCCACTACCTGTTCCAAACCAGATATGGGAAGACATAGCCATGGACTTCATTGAAGGTTTACCGAAATCAGGCACCACGGACACCATTCTGGTAGTGGTCGACAGATTAAGCAAGTATGGACACTTTATAGGGATTAAACATCCCTTCACTGCAGCCAGTGTGGCTGGGAATTTTGTGAAAGAAATTGTAAGACTTCATGGGGTGCCCCGTTCCATAGTTTCGGATAGAGACAAGGTGTTCGTAAGCCATTTTTGGGAGGAGTTGTTTCGCCTACACGGTACCAAGCTCAATCGTAGTACGGCGTACCACCCACAAACCGATGGGCAGACGGAGGTCCTGAATCGCACCCTGGAAACATATCTACGTTGTTTTGCTTCGTCACGACCTAGATCATGGTTCAGTTGGTTACCTTGGGCCGAGTACTGGTACAATACTTCATTTCACACAGCAAGTAAGGCTACACCTTTCAAAATCGTGTATGGGAGGGAGCCACCAGCCCTATTGAAGTTTGAAAAAGGGTCAACTCATGTTTCCGCAATTAAGCAGCAGCTCCTAGAAAGGGACTAGATGTTAAAAGACCTAAAGGCACAGTTATTGAGAGCTCAGACGAAGATGAAAAGCACAGTTGACTGTAAGAGACGAAATGTGCAGTTCATGGTGGGTGATTTAGTGTACTTGAAGATGAGACCGTATCGTCGCAAATCGTTAGCGGCGCGGCCTAATGAAAAGCTGGCACCACGGTTTTATGGTCCATTCGCAGTGGAGAGGAGGATTGGCCAGGTGGCTTACAAGTTAATTCTTCCTCCAACATGTAACATTCACCCAGTATTCCATGTATCCCAGCTACGCAAGGCAGAAGGAGCGGTGCAAGCCGTGAAGGAGGTACCGCAACAGTTGAGCGAAGGCTTGGAAATGCTGGTAGAACCAGAGGCACTCCTGGGGGTGCGTCCGGGATCGGGAAGCAACCTTCGAGGTACCGATGTTTTAATACAGTGGAAGGGCTTGCCACCATTAGAGGCCACGTGGGAGTCTTATGATTTGATCAGGCACCAATTTCCTTACTTTCACCTTGAGGACAAGGTGAGTCTCATGGGGGGAAGCAATGATAGGCCCCAAATTAACGTGACTTATCAAAGGCGCGGGAAAGGAACGAGGGCAGTTTAGGAATTGTGTAGGGAACAGTCACATGCAATGGCCGAGTCAGTTAGATGATAACAGAATAAATAGTGGGAAGTCACGAGAGGAGAAGCACGGATTTTGAGTGGTCTAGTGTGGAGAGTATTGGCCTCTCAAATGCCAAATATCCTTATCATTTTTCCTTCTTAGTTGTAACACAGAATTCTCAGTTTGAATATAATTACTTTCAGCAATACAATTCCAGTTTGATAATCTTCTATTGAGTTTACTGTCTAATATTACTTCATTTTGCTGGTTGTGGAGTCTTGCTGTGTTCAAGAACCCATCAGTAATATGATTAGGCTATGATTTTTTTTCTAATATAATATAGCCAGTTATATCTGCTTTCAAGACATTCATATTGTAAGTAGTTAACAAGTCACAGAAACATGTAATAATAATCAGATTCATTATATGTGAGAATTTGATCAAGTCAGATCACATAAACCAACAAGTAATTTCATAACATATGAGATGAAATATTACGAGATTATTGGAATTTGTTGTTGTTGTTGTTGTTGTTGTTGTTTTTTTTATTTTTTATGATGAATTATGCGACAGTTAATTTCATAACACGTTTCTTTACCTTGTGCTGGAATTTCAGCTCCTCAAAAGTTGAATTGCCCTGGTATTCTGCCCTGATTTAGAATCAAAACTGAAGTGCCTTTTTGCTTCTCAAATGTTTTGTGTGCTGAATGCCCTTTAAAGACAACTTATTTTATTTGTGCGTCCCTATCCTCAAAATCGTATGTGAGCACCTTATTGGACAATTGATACTTTTAATATATGGTGAGCACTTGTTAAGGAGAAAGCAGAAGGGTTCTCCTTTGATTCTAGAAAGAAAAGGGAATTGAAGAAATTGATTCATGATGGTAACTACAAATTGAAAAATTGAGGAAAGGGATCATCTTAATACTAACTACTGGGGAAAGCCCTTCTATATATGCCAGCAATTATCGTTTTTTATTTTCCTCTGAAAGCAATTATTGTTTACCCGACTTAGTGTTTGATTGCTTCCCCTTGTTCTCTGATGGTGGTGTTTTGAGGAGAGCTTTCAGACCTGAAAATAATTTCCTCCAAACATTAAAATTTTCTGGAATTGGTTTGAGATTTGTAGTAAAACTACACATTTCAAGGGGTCCACTACTTCAAAATTAACCAGAAATATCTTTTTATTAAGAATGACTTGGAGAAGAGGAACTAAGATGATTTTGCTAGGGTGGATCTGAACTTGAAAAGCTTGATGGAAGAGTCAAGAAATATTGACTGGGAGGATGAAGGAGTGAACTTGGTTAGAGATTGAAAGTCAGAGAGGAGGAATTAGAAGCTTGATGAAAGAGTTAAGCATGATGAAGACTGTGAATTTGATGATGGATTTTGAAAGTTTTAAATTTATCTAATATTAGACACAACGTGCGGAATTATATAATTAAAGCAGTAAAGAATACCAAAGATGATCACGAAGAAATCCCAACTAGGTAAAAATTCCAAACATTTTACCAACCAATAATCTACTATAACTCGAAGAAAACTTACAGTATGGTCCAGATCCGTCTATCCTGTAAATCTTTTGACTAGATTCTTACGGTCTCCGTTGATCTTATTGAAGGTGTGCTCCTTCAAAGTAAATCCTGATTCCTAGGTTATGCCTTAGCCCTCATAGATTGCATGTTCCTGACGTAGGGATGGCAAAAAAGCTCAGCGGCTCGGAAAAAGCTCGAGCCGGGCCCGGCTCGGTTCCACCGAGCCAAGGCTCGGGCGGAGCCTCATTTTGAGGACTCGGCCCGAGCCGGCCCGCAAAAAAAAAAAAAAAAATCAAAATTTGCTAACTTATTTTACTCATCATGAAACTAATAAACTAATTATGAATGACAAATTTATCTCATAATGTATCACATAGATTATTTTGAAAAATGGGTGATATTTGTTTGTTTAATATTTATTGTATTATTAGTTTATTACTGTTTTCATTTCTCTAAAACTCTAAAACTCTAAATATTTAAAGTAAGCATTTTCTCATTTACACAAATGTTTATTATTTTATATTAAGTGAAATTATTAGTGATATATAATGCTTAATTACATTTAAAAATTGAGCTAATTTCATCAATTGTTATTAAAATTTGTAAGAAAATTTAAATCAATCATTAAAAAGATTTCTTATTTTGTTATAATGGATAGTTACTCATTTATAAATCTAACATGTTATTCGACATAAGCTTATAAGGTGCCACAAAAAAAAAAAAAAAAAAACCGAGCCGGCTCGGGCTCGGGCTCGGCTCGGCCCGCTAAGGCTCGGGTCAAAAGCTCGGGCCAAGCCTCATTTTTTTTGGCTGGGCTCGGCTCGGGCCCAAAAAAGTTCGATCCAGCTCGGCTCGTTGACATCCCTATCCTGACGTCAGATTCCGACTCCTGGTACCTCACTTTAGTTTGTTGGTGAGACGGTTCATTGAATGCACAATGACATGGCAGGCCTAGCTTGGAATGGTAAGGATAAAAGAGAACCAACCACACCACTACTTTTCTATTCGGAAGTGCATTGTCGAGGTTTTTCCAGACCAGAAGCAATTTTCCCCAAGTGATCAAGAGCCCATTTTGATCCAACATCGGGTCAAAAATTGCGGAATAGGATTTGACGCAGGGGTTGCTAAACTAAGATGATCCTGAACTTAAATAGAAACTTAAAATAATCAGATTATATATATATATATATATATATATATATATATATATATATATATATATATATATATATATATATTAGGCACACCTGTCTTATTATTTTGCCTTGCATTTACTTTGCTAGAGGTTTTTGATGAATGAATTGTCCAAATAGTCACTGAACTTTTTGCCATTCTTTCAAGGGGTAACTGAACTTTAAAAATCACTCAAGTCATCACTGAATTTTGTAAAAGGTTTCCATGAGATTACTGAAATTTAAAAATCATTTCATTCATTATTAAATTTTGCAAAAGGTTTTTACGGGATCACTAAACTTTGCAAAATGTTTCATAGGAGATAACTGAATTAGTGATTCTTGGGAAATCTTTTACAAAATTCAGTAATGAATGAGGTAATTTTTAAAGTTTGATGATATCATGAAAATCTTTTGCAAAGTTTAATGATAACTTGAGTGATTTTAAAAGTTCAATGATCTCTTGGAAGCATGACGTAAAGTTTAGTGACTATTTGGACAATTCACTCGGTTTTTGATTGTGACCATTGTTTTGTGATTTCGGATATTTGTTGATTTTTAATTCTTGCTGGTGCATTATGTATGAGCGTGTCAATTCCTATGTTTAGGGTGTGTTTGAGTCACATTATTTTAAAAAAAATGTATTCTTGAATAGTAGATTGATAAAGAATGTGTGGTTGAAAAAGAAAGAAAATTTATTGATGCGATAAAAAATATTATTTTATTGAAAAATGTGTGATTGAAAATAAAAATTTTAATGTGTAACAAACAAGGGCTTAATATAGTTTTGAGTTGGGCTTTCAATTTGTTTTGGAATTTTGGTTGTTGCAGAGGTTTAATTTTTAAAACAATATATATCTAAAAAAGAAAAAAGATTTACTGACTCAAATTGCTGTAGGAAAATGTTATTGCTTATGTTCTAATTCTCGACAAAAAATTTCTTGGTCAGTGAATGGTGACTTTTCTCGACCAATTATAATGGTTGACCAATATTTACTACCGCCACTTATGACTTCAGGACAAGTAGTATTGTCGACCAATATATGATTTTTCCCGATCCAAAATATGGTCACAAAAAAGTTGCATCGTTACCGACTAACATAATTTTGTTAAGTAAAAAGTTATACATTTCCCGACTAATATGTATTCTAGTCGGCGAAAACTTTTGCTTGCTGGCTTTTGGTGATAAATTGCCAACCAATATTTTCTAGTCAGTGAATGGTTTTACCGACTATTATTGGTCTTTTAGCAACCAATTTTTTGGTCTGTAAAACTCATATTTCTTGTAGTGTTCGTTTATAAATAATCTTTCAGTATTGAATATATCCTTGTAATTTTTCTTTCAATTGTTTTGTCATATAAGGCTTAACATAATCTGTTTGTGGACTAATGAACAAAATGCCAATTAGAATCTCTCGTATCTATTGACCAAACAAAGATTGTACTATCTTTTTCTATTTTTTATTTCAAACAATATATGGTGTAACAAATACACTGATGCCACTGCATCGAGTCATTAATTCATCGCCTTTGCTACTAGTTCTACCGCACATTTTCCAGAGGCTATTCATCATTTGCGCATTCTTTAATTATTGGGACGGTGCTCCAATAAAGTATCGTCAAAGAGTGTGGAGTTGATGAACTCTTCAAGTATTGGGAGCTCTTGGTTGTCATCGTAACTGTACATTAGAGGAACCATTCTTGCAAGATTAAGAGAAGCTTTTGTGAAGGATGAACTTGATGAGTTTTGATTTAAACGCACACACTCTTTGTTAAGATGTTTCTATTCACTTGATATAATATCAACAACACGCTTTCACGCAATCTCAATGGTTGTTCCTGGACTCTCTTTCACATAGCACTCTATGTACGAACCATCGTTTCCATCTTGCTGCTCATCCTGTCGTTAGGTTGATACGAAACAAATTAACAACAAACATGTAATTAATTAACATGGAAGTATCAATCATGATATTTAGAATTCTAGATGATGGCCTATGGAGTTATAATCTAAAATTTTAGTATGTAATTACCTTGGCACTTCCAAAGTCATCCCAGAGACGGAGAATAGCGGCCACAGAAGACACAAGTACTGATATATCATCCACTTGAACGGCCCCTCTCATTCTTTTATTGATTCCCAAAAGAAAGAAGAGGTGGATGAGCACCACATGTACACCTGAACTCACCTTACCATTTTCTAGGTACTCATTGGAGGTTGGAAATTGCCCTGAAGCAAACCATTTAGCTTCTACCAGGAATGCGTCACACAGACTTGCCCACTACAATAAATGAAGGATGCATGGTAGTTTGTTTGACAAAATTAAGAATCGATTATGGGATTTATATAGGTTGCAACACATGCATGGTAGTTCCAGCTCCAATTTTCCACGTGAAAAAATGACTTGTACAGAATTATGCCGGCCATTAGTGTTTGAGTGGCGCATTTCATTGTATGGGACCGCCAAGAAAAGGGTACTCTGAAAATCAGGTCAAGTGCTGGAAAAAAAAAAAAAAAAAAGGATTGGTTAGATTTTTGAATTTTATACTTTTTCTTTGCGATATGCAGGGTATTTAACATTTATATATGTATCTCTAGCGAAAGACAAGATAACACAGTTTTGGTGAAAGAAAGAGCAATCAACTTTATGCATATGAATATTCTTTGACCATTATCTCCTCATCTTCCACTGTTCACATCAATGTTTTCAATTTACCATAGCATTTCCGAATCATTCCTAATCTCCATTTTATTTGCTAGACCTATGAAAATGTCTACCAATTTTTATTTTATTAATCAAATCTTATCCTAATCTCTGTTGCGATCACTACCTTTGCCATGTCCTACCACCTATAAAATGGAGTTCATCAAGGGTTTTGAACAGAGTACCCTTTTAAAAAAATAAAAATAAAAAAAAATAACATGGGCTTTTGTAGATGAATTTCTAGGTTAAATACTTTGAAATCTATTTTATTGCGTGTCATATGTTCATTGGTTGATAATAGTTGTTATTACGGCATTGTTTACTTCTCAAATATAATTACGTTTTGGCTATAATGCCCTAGATCTTCTCTGATTGTAAAAGATTGATAAACAGTTTCCTTGTCATATAGTTACGTGGATCCATGTTCCAACTGTCCAAACTGCTATAATTCAAAAATTAAGCATTCAAGGCAAGATGTTTCACTAACACCCGAAAAAACTAGAGTTTGTCATCTCCATTAGAACCTATGATAGGTTCGCCAAGGGTGAGGCTTGACCTGAGCAATCTTTGGATCTGTTTGAGCCTTGTTCTTTTGCCAAAATGCATTTTGGAATAGTGATTTGATGGTGAATGTGTGGTTAAAAAAATAAGCTTTGGATTTACGTGTATTATTATTTTATTGAACAATGTGGTTGAAAAGAAGAAAAAAAAATATTTTGAAATTAATATAATATTGGCAACTATCATGCGAGGATTGTCATATCAACTTCCGTACGACAAATGACTTTAGCCTAGATATCTTCTGCTTTTTAAGAAACACATAAATGGGATCCATGAATTTACAGGTGTGACCACCATTTGATGGAGATGTTTCACGAGGGAATTGTGGCTAATTTTAGTTGAAAAATATCTAATATTCACAATTATCTTAAAACTGTAAAATGTTTTCTGAAATGCTCAGAATACCCTTGACCTTATTAGGTTGTACTCTCAGTGACACGAACGGATTCACAACTCCCATTGAAATTACAATCAAATGGGCAAGAAGCCTCCAAAATACTATGGGCAATTTACACAAATACCTTTAAAATTAAGGGTATTTAAAAAAATATATGAAAATTTGTTTGGAAGTAAAAAATATTGTACGTATAATATTAAAAAGTGACACAATGTCACTTTTTTATAAAAATGGTCATGTTTTAATTAAAAAAAATTACACAATGCGACTTTTAGAAGTTAAGTGTCACTTTTTTTTTTTTAATTAAAAAATGACATACATTGTCACTTTTATTAAAAATTGATGTTTGTCAATAAAAAAAAGATAGAAATGAAGAAGGTGACCGAAAAAAGTAAATAGCACAAAACATCCCTACATTTCAATGTCATTGTGCAAAACGTCCATACTTTTCATTTTTTTGGTATTTTCACCCCTACCTTCCATGATGTGAACATGTTTGGCCCCGCTTTTAAGTAGTTGCTCCTTAGTTAACTGGTGAAATGAAATGGAAAAAAACAGCTTAATATCATGGCCAAATATGCTCATGCCCTCAATTTATTTGCGTTTCGACGGCGGCACCGACGGCGACGGGGTGGAGGAGGCGGATGAGAGTAGAGAAATATTTTTTATTTATTTATATTTTCATAAATTTTGGACTCATTTGCATTTTTTAAAAAAAGTTTACGACTATAATGCAATTAGTTGTTTATTTTTTTTTTCTTTTTGTTTCATTTGATTAGGAGGGTAAAATCGTTATTTTATTGGGAAAATGGTTGAAAATGACCTTTTGTGCAATGAAATGTGGAAGGTAGGGGTGAAAATGCAAAAAAAATAAAATGAAAATGAAAGGTATGGATGTTTTGTGCTATTTACCCCTAAAAAAGTGACAAAAATTCAAAAAAGTGAAATAAATTAGAAGAGGTTACACAAATTAAAAAAGTGACGGACAAATGCAAAAAAGCGACAAAAATTAAAAAAAGAAGTAACACAGATTACAAAGAAAAAAAGTGGCACAAAAAAACTAACATTCAAAAGTGACAAAATTATGAAAAAAAAGTGAAAAAAAAAAGTGCCAAAAATAGTATGACGGTGATTTTCTCGTTGTCAAAAATCCGTCTATAATCAAATTAGTGCAAGATAAGAAAATCAACCTGATATAAATGAATTTTCACTTTCCACCCATCTCCAGCCATTTCAACATTTATTTGCAATAGTATTTGCACACTGCTTGTAGCTAAACTAGTTCAACTTTGAGGTATGACATGCCAAAATTCTGCTCTCAAAGGATTTCTATTCTCATGCTATAATAGCTGATCAACTCATTTGATGGATCTACTTAATAATTATGAAGCATTATTGTTTTCTAGTATTAGTCCCCATATCCATAACACTACCATGGTAGAACTTTAACAATGAGCACAGTTATCAAACCATGATACATGATTTTCTCACTTTGTTCTTGTGCAATTACCAACAATACATGTAAAAAAGCCTCCAACATCCAGAATGTCAATATCATCGGTAGCTTACACTGATTGAAAGATATATGAGAAGACTAAAATTTTCAAAGACTAAAGTGGCAACCACCCTTCACTTTGTAGCTAGCAAAAAGAGGGATTCACCGAGTCTTTTTTCTAAAGTTGAGTGGATTGTTCCAAAGCAGATTTAGAATTCCCCAATATCCATTAAACATACGAAGTCGATTCAACAGAGTGAAAGTTTCAACCCCTGCATTAGAGACATAATTCTGAAAAACACTCTATTAAAGAAAAAAATGGGAGAGAAAAGAAACATTTCTATTACGAAAAATTACGTACTTTTACCTGGATCCAAGGCAGGGGAGTAGAATGGGGCAACTTGGGCTTTAGCGTAGGCTCCTTGATGAATCTGCATCAATGAGCAAAAATTACTACTTTAGACCTCAATGCATCGGGCATTGCATCCAAATCCATTATTCCGGCATTGTTCACTACCCTTGTTCCTTATTTCGCCACCGTTCACTACCCTTCTTCCTAATCGCTTTGCCGTCATTGATGTCACTGCCAATCTTTCTTGAATACTTGCCAAGGCAAGTATCTCATAATTTGAATAGAAGTCCTAAAACAAAATCATTTCTAATCATTGTCTTCAAAAAAATTCAAATTACAAGAGAAAGTAAAAGAATTTACCAAAAAAACTAACAAAACTCCGATCCTGACCTCGAATGGAATGAATGGAGAGAGGTATGGTTTGACAATGGCTGATCGAAACGTTAAAGACAGTCACCTATTATCAACCACAATCAATAAAATTACCTAAAATCGCCCAAAATTGATAGAGAGAAATCATTGATTTAGGGTTTGGTTGGGGATGAATTGTATTCATTTTTCATCTGAGAGAATGTTTATTACACGGTTAATGGAAGTTTTAAAAGTGAAAGGGTTGTAGTCAATCTTTCAAATAATGGGCCGTACTCGACCTAATTATCCCAAATACTATTTCTCTCTTTTCATTCAAAAGCACAGAATACCTGAGTAAATGAAATCTCTCTTTGGTGGTCCCAACTGTGATGAAATTTGGGTTGCTGAAATTTAAGCCCAAATTCATAATGGCCAACTTTCTTTTCTTTGAATTGTTTAACATGTGTGAACTCGTGTGATGATCTGGCTCACTTGTTTGATCCATTTAACTGAAGGCTCCAGAGTTGAAGTTAAATCGAGTTTTGGAAACATGCCTTTAGTATTCAATGGACACTTATTCTCGATTGATGACACTTGATGTGTTGGATGCCATTGGATGAAGTGATGACTGTATTTGATATAAATACTCGCAATCTCTACTTAGGGTTTCATACTAAACCCTAGCCTCTCTCTCTCTCTCTCTCTCTCTCTCTCTCTCTACTTCGTGTACTCTATGATTTTCATCTTCTGAATGACTTTAGTGTAGTATTTTTAGGAGAACCTGAGGTGCTGTTAATTGATGCAGTGCTCCTTTCTGTGCGAGTGATTTGTATCCAGTGCAAGTCATTTGTAATCGATACCTTTGCCTGTGTTTTTGGGGCTGTGATAGCAGATTTTCTTGTAAACCTAACGGAAGATTAAGCGTTAGAAGCGATCGCTAAACCTCCATGGCGTAAGGCCAAAAATCTCTGTTTTCTTTTAATTTCTTGTTGATTTTTCTGTGTTCTTGATGCTAGTTGAGTCTTAATCTAGGACCAAAAGTTGTATGAGAGCTAGAAAGTTTGATTTGATACTTCATTCGATTTTTTTGATTCTTTTGGTTTGTCTTCAAACTTTAAATCTTAAACAATATGATCTCAACCTAGAGTGGATTTTCTGGTATTCTCGAGTATTTCTTTTGAAATTACAGTTCTGGTAATGAATTTCTTAACCCTTATTCCTTAATTCTTTATTCAAAACTAAAGTAACTTTAAAAGGTTCATGAAAACCCCCCTACATTTACATTTGTCTAGGGGGTCCTTTAGATAACCCTAGAATTTGAGGGAATTAGGTTTTTGGTATAAGGAAATCTAGCCAGTGATTTTTTGTTGGTTTCTTGAAAAATTATAATCTACTACTTTATGTGTTATAAAGATTACAGCCTACCTTACGCAGTGGAGAAGCAGTCCCGAAAAAAGTCTATTGAGGGCACGTGAGGGGGTTCCTATACGAGAGATGGAGACCGAGAACCAGGAGGATGGAATATCGAGGTTTGGCCAGAGGCGGATCTGGAAGGGCGGCGGAAGTGGGAAGCCAAGGAAGGACTAAGGTCTCCAAGCCCTTAGGTACAACTTCGAAGTTCGAACAGTATATGTATATGAGAGACTAAAGAGAGAGATAAAGATACAGGAACGCCAAACGCGAATGGCTGGCGAAGCAGGAAGCCGAGGTCGATGGTCGTCTCTACTCTCCAAAATCTTCACTATGCCTCTGGTCGAAGTCGATGAAGCCAACTGTTCACCTATATGGGTTAATAAAATTGGGCTAGCAAATAAAAGTAGAGAGAGAAAGAGATAAATTGGGCCGCATTTACTAAGTCAAATTTTTACACTACTCGGCATGCACTAAAAGCACGCCGTAAATACTGATACATCAGCATTTACAGCGTTCATTTGCACGTCGTAAAAAGCCATATTTTTTTTACAATTTACGGCGTGCACATAACGGACGCTGTTAATAGTGTATGTAATTGATCATTTACGGCGCGCAAAGAATGTACGCCATAAATATTTTATGCAATTGATCATTTATGGGTCACCTTTTTTTTTTTTATTAAAAAATGACATACATTGTCACTTTTATTAAAAATTGATGTTTGTCAATAATAAAAAAAAAAGATAGAAATGAAGAAGGTGACCGAAAAAAGTAAATAGCACAAAACATCCCTACATTTCAATGTCATTGTGCAAAACGTCCATACTTTTCATTTTTTTGGTATTTTCACCCCTACCTTCCATGATGTGAACATGTTTGGCCCCGCTTTTAAGTAGTTGCTCCTTAGTTAACTGGTGAAATGAAATGGAAAAAAAAAAACAGCTTAATATCATGGCCAAATATGCTCATGCCCTCGATTTATTTGCGTTTCGACGGCGGCACCGACGGCGACGGGGTGGAGGAGGCGGATGAGAGTAGAGAAATATTTTTTTTATTTATATTTTCATAAATTTTGGACTCATTTGCATTTTTTTAAAAAAAGTTTACGACTATAATGCAATTAGTTGTTTATTTTTTTTTCTTTTTGTTTCATTTGATTAGGAGGGTAAAATCGTTATTTTATTGGAAAAATGGTTGAAAATGACCTTTTGTGCAATGAAATGTGGAAGGTAGTGATGAAAATGCAAAAAAAATAAAATGAAAATGAAAGGTATGGATGTTTTGTGCTATTTACCCCTAAAAAAGTGACAAAAATTCAAAAAAGTGAAATAAATAAGAAGAGGTTACACAAATTAAAAAAGTGACGGACAAATGCAAAAAAGCGACAAAAATTAAAAAAAGAAGTAACACAGATTACAAAGAAAAAAAAGTGGCACGAAAAAACTAACATTCAAAAGTGACAAAATTATGAAAAAAAAGTGAGAAAAAAAAGTGCCAAAAATAGTATGACGGTGATTTTCTCGTTGTCAAAAATCCGTCTATAATCAAATTAGTGCAAGATAAGAAAATCAACCTGATATAAATGAATTTTCACTTTCCACCCATCTCCGGCCATTTCAACATTTATTTGCAATAGTATTTGCACACTGCTTGTAGCTAAACTAGTTCAACATTGAGGTATAACATGCCAAAATTCTGCTCTCAAAGGATTTCTATTCTCATGCTATAATAGCTGATCAACTCATTTGATGGATCTACTTAATAATTATGAAGCATTATTGTTTTCTAGTATTAGTCCCCATATCCATAACACTACCATGGTAGAACTTTAACAATGAGCACAGATATCAAACCATGATACATGATTTTCTCACTTTGTTCTTGTGCAATTACCAACAATACATGTAAAAAAGCCTCCAACATCCAGAATGTCAATATCATCGGTAGCTTACACTGATTGAAAGATATATGAGAAGACTAAAATTTTCAAAGACTAAAGTGGCAACCACCCTTCACTTTGTAGCTAGCAAAAAGAGGGATTCACCGAGTCTTTTTTCTAAAGTTGAGTGGGTTGTTCCAAAGCAGATTTAGAATTCCCCAATATCCATTAAACATACGAAGTCGATTCAACAGAGTGAAAGTTTCAACCCCTGCATTAGAGACATAATTCTGAAAAACACTCTATTAAAGAAAAAAATGGGAGAGAAAAGAAACATTTCTATTACGAAAAATTACGTACTTTTACCTGGATCCAAGGCAGGGGAGTAGAATGGGGCAACTTGGGCTTTAGCGTAGGCTCCTTGATGAATCTGCATCAATGAGCAAAAATTACTACTTTAGACCTCAATGCATCGGGCATTGCATCCAAATCCATTATTCCGGCATTGTTCACTACCCTTGTTCCTTATTTCGCCACCGTTCACTACCCTTCTTCCTAATCGCTTTGCCGTCATTGATGTCACTGCCAATCTTTCTTGAATACTTGCCAAGGCAAGTATCTCATAATTTGAATAGAAGTCCGAAAACAAAATCATTTCTAATCATTGTCTTCAAAAAAATTCAAATTACAAGAGAAAGTAAAAGAATTTACCAAAAAAACTAACAAAACTCCGATCCTGACCTTGAATGGAATGAATGGAGAGAGGTAGGGTTTGACGATGGCTGATCGAAACGTTAAAGACAGTCACCTATTATCAACCAAAATCAATAAAATTACCTAAAATCGCCCAAAATTGATAGAGGGTTTGGTTGGGGTTGAATTGTATTAATTTTTCATCTGAGAGAATGTTTATTACACGGTTAATGGAAGTTTTAAAAGTGAAAGGGCTGTAGTCAATCTTTCAAATAATGGGCCGTACTCGACCTAATTATCCCAAATACTATTTCTCTCTTTTCATTCAAAAGCACAGAATACCTGAGTAAATGAAATCTCTCTTTGGTGGTCCCAACTGTGATGAAATTTGGGTTGCTGAAATTTAAGCCCAAATTCATAATGGCCCAACTTTCTTTTCTTTGAATTGTTTAACATGTGTGAACTCGTGTGCTGATGTGGCTCACTTGTTTGATCCATTTAACTGAAGGCTCCAGAGTTGAAGTTAAATCGAGTTTTGGAAACATGCCTTTAGTATTCAATGGACGCTTATTCTCGATTGATGACACTTGATGTGTTGGATGCCATTGGATGAAGTGATGACTCTATTTGATATAAATACTCGCAATGTCTACTTAGGGTTTCATACTAAACCCTAGCCTCTCTCTCTCTCTCTCATTTCATCTACTTCGTGTACTCTCTATGATTTTCATCTTCTGAATGACTTTAGTGTAGTATTTTTAGGAGAACCTGAGGTGCTGTTATTGATGCAGTGCTCCTTTCTGTGCGAGTGATTTGTATCCAGTGCGAGTCATTTGTAATTGATACCTTTGCCTGTGTTTTTGGGGCTGTGATAGCAGATTTTCTTGTAAACCTAACGGAAGATTAAGCGTTAGAAGCGATCGCTAAACCTCCATGGCGTAAGGCCAAAAATCTCTGTTTTCTTTTAATTTCTTGTTGATTTTTCTGTGTTCTTGATGCTAGTTGAGTCTTAATCTAGGACCAAAAGTTGTATGAGAGCTAGAAAGTTTGATTTGATACTTCATTCGATTTTTTTGATTCTTTTGGTTTGTCTTCAAACTTTAAATCTTAAACAATATGTTGGTATCCTTCAAAAAAAGTTATTTGATCTCAACCTAGAGTGGATTTTCTGGTATTCTCGAGTATTTCTTTTGAAATTACAGTTCTGGTAATGAATTTCTTAACCCTTATTCCTTAGTTCTTTATTCAAAACTAAAGTAACTTTAAAAGGTTCGTGAAAACCCCCCCTACATTTACATTTGTCTAGGGGGTCCTTTAGATAACCCTAGAATTTGAGGGAATTAGGTTTTTGGTATAAGGAAATCTAGCCAGTGATTTTTTGTTGGTTTCTTGAAAAATTATAATCTACTACTTTATGTGTTATAAAGATTACAGCCTACCTTACGCAGTGGAGAAGCAGTCCCGAAAAAAGTCTATTGATGGCACGTGAGGGGGTTCCTATACGAGAGATGGAGACCGAGAACCAGGAGGATGGAATATCGAGGTTTGGCCGGAGGCGGATCTGGAAGGGCGGCGGAAGTGGGAAGCCAAGGAAGGACTGAGGTCTCCAAGCCCTTAGGTACAACTTCGAAGTTCGAACAGTATATGTATATGAGAGACTAAAGAGAGAGATAAAGATACAGGAATGCCAAACGCGAATGGCTGGCGAAGCAGGAAGCCGAGGTCGATGGTAGTCTCTACTCTCCAAAATCTTCACTATGCCTCTGGTCGAAGTCGATGAAGCCAACTGTTCACCTATATGGGTTAATAAAATTGGGCTAGCAAATAAAAGTAGAGAGAGAAAGAGATAAATTGGGCTGCATTTACTAAGTCAAATTTTTACACTACTCGGCATGCACTAAAAGCACGCCGTGAATACTGATACATCAGCATTTACAGCGTTCATTTGCACGTCGTAAAAAGCCATATTTTTTTTACAATTTACGGCGTGCACATAACGGACGCTGTTAATAGTGTATGTAATTGATCATTTACGGCGCGCAAAGAATGTACGCTGTAAATATTTTATGTAATTGATCATTTATGGCACACATTTAAGGCACGTCGTAAAAAGTCTGCTTTTATGGCAAGCGTCAATTACACGCCGTAAACATATGCCGTAAAAAGCTATTTTTATTTTAGTGAACTCCTAATACAATTCAACTAGGACTAGATTTTGATTAAGGAAATTGTCAATTACAAATTTAGAAATTGCCCATTATAATTTGGACTTTAACAGATTTATTGCTCATTGTTATGGCATAAATAAATTTAATGACTATTGTTGAATGCAATATGTTATACTTGCATGTAAGAATAAGCGTTGACATTACATGTTATGGTACTTTAATCCATATCTTTTGTGTTTCACCAAAGATGATTTTTTTTTTCTGTAGTTTGTTGGTGAGAGGGTTCAGTGAATGCACATTGACATGGCAGGCCTAGCTTGGAATGGTAAGAATAAAAGAGAACCAACCACACTCCACTACTTTTTAATTCGGAAGTGCATTGTCGAGGTTTTTCCAGAACCAGAAGCAATTTCCTCTAGTGATCAAAAGCCCATTCTTGATCCAATATTGGGTCAAAAATTGCAGAATAGGATTCAATGCGGTGGTTGCTAAACTAAGATGATCCTCAACTTAAATAGAAACTTAAAATAATCAGATTATCGTTTTATTAGAGCCCATTCTTTGCTAGAGGCTTTTGATTGTGACCATTGTTTTGTGATTTTGGATATTTTTTGATTTTTAAATCTTGCTGGTGCATTATGTATGAGCGTGTCAATTCCTATGCTTAATATAGTTTTGAGTTGGGCTTTCAAATTGTTTTGGAATTTTGGTTGTTGCACAGGTTTAATTTTTTGAAAAATATATATATTTTTAAAAAAAATTAGATTTACCGACTAAAATTGCTCTGGGAAAATGTTATTGCTTAAGTTCTAATTCTTGACTAAATTTTTCTTGGTCAGTAAATGGTGACTTTTCCCGACCAATCATAATGGTCTGCCAATGTTTACTACTGCTACTTATGATCCATGACATGTAGTATTGTCGACCAATATATGACTTTTCCCTATCCAAAATATGGTCACAAAAAATTTGTACAGTTGCCGACTAACATAATTTTGTTAAGTAAAATGTTTTACATTTCCTGACTAATATGTATTCTAGTTGGTGAAAAGTTTTGCTAGCTGGCTTTTGGCGATCAACTGCCAACCAATATTTTATAGTTAGTGAATGGTTTTACCAACTATTATTGGTCTTTTAGCGACCAATGTTTTGGTCTGTACATATTTCTTGTAGTGTTCGCTCGTAAATAATCTTTCAGTATTGAATATATCCTTGTAATTTTTCTTTTCAATTGTTTTGTCATATAAGGCTTAACATAATCTGTTTGTGGACTAATGAACAAAACGCCAATTAGTATCTATTGGCCAGACAGAAAGTGTATTATCTTTTTCTATTTTTTATTTCAAACAATTTATGGTGCAACAAATATACTGATGTCACTACATTGAGTCATTATTTCATGGCCTTTGCTACTATTTCTACTGTACATTCTCCACAGACAATAATTATTTAATGGAGACAATAGGCTAGACACCCCGAATTGTAGCGTTATTCATGATTTGCGCATTCTTTAATTACTGGGACGGTGCACCAAGAAAGTATCGTCAAAGACTGGAGTTGATGAACTCTTCCAAGTATTGGGAGCTCTTGGTTGTTGTCGTAACTGTACATTAGAGGAACCATTCTTGAAAGATTAAGAGAAGCTTTTGTGAATGACGAGTTTTGATTTAAATGCAAACACTCCTTGTTAAGATGTTTCCATTCACTTGATATAATATCAGCAACACGCTTTCGCGCAATCTCAATGGTTGATCCTGGACTCTTTCACATAGCACTCTATATACGAACCATCGTTTCCATCTTACTGCTCATCCTGTCATTGGGTTGATACAAAACAATTTAACAACAAACATGTAATTAATTAATATGAAAGTATGGAGTTATAATCTAAAATTTTAGTATGTAATTACCTTGGCACTTCCAAAGTCATCCCAGAGACGGAGAATAGTGGCCACAGAGGACATAAGCGCTGATATATCATCCACTTGAATGACCACTCTTCTTTTATTCATTGCCAAAAGAAAGAAGAGGTGGACGAGCACCACATGTACTCCTGAACTCACCTTCCCATTTTCTAGGTACTCACTGGAGGTTGGAAAATGCCTTGAAGCAAACCATTTAGCTTCTACTAGGAATGCGTCACACACACTTGCCCACTACAATAAATGAAGGATATACCATTAATGTGATCTTGGTTAGTTTAGTTAAAAATGTTAGATTTTAATCTGAGTCAAAATCAAGAATTAATTTTATCCATAAATGTTTTTGACATATAATTTTTATCGACTTTTTGACAACACATTTTATCAATTTTTATCAAAATGTACTAACAAACTTATTTATATCTATACCAAATAGGAGCCGTGTATTGGTACGGATGGAAAAGACTATCCATCTTACCGTTGATTTTAGGGAATCAATGGGATTATGTACGTGCTTTTTGTAAATCTTGTAGCCTATATCATTTGTGGTGTCAAGAAGGGCCTTGTAGCACATCTTCCAGGATTTTGGTAACATGTGAACGGCCTCATAGTCCCACCTGTACACAATTTAAATATTCAAATCATCAAAAGATATTCAAGGTAAAATCCTCAGTTAAACATATTGCATGTCCACTCTTGTTCTCCCTACTAAAACTAGAAAAGAAAATAACACAGGCGAAGAAGATGAGGATAGCCCAGCATGTTTTATACATGTGTACAGCTCGGGTAAAGACAGTAATTAAGTTCTTCTGGTGTTCCATAAAGATCAAAAATGTCATCTATTATGTAAATAGGGGGTGGCCAAATGGCCATTATGTAATTCTTTATGGATCATGTGATGTACAACAAGCATGATCCAATTTGAAAAATCATATGATTTTTTTTTTGGAAGTATTAAAAAGTGACATAATGTCACTTTTTTTTTTTTAAATAAAAATTGTCAC
Organism: Fraxinus excelsior; assembly: GCA_019097785.1. Classification (NCBI taxonomy): domain Eukaryota; kingdom Viridiplantae; phylum Streptophyta; class Magnoliopsida; order Lamiales; family Oleaceae; genus Fraxinus; species Fraxinus excelsior. The sequence continues at coordinate 32,437,290 of CM032625.1, read as the reverse complement.
TTTATAAAAAAAAAAAGTTACACAATGTCACTTTTAAAAGTTAAGTGTCACTTTTTGTTATAACAAAGACATTGTCACTTTTATTAAAAATTGATTTTTGTCAATAAAAAAAATGATAGAAATCAAGAAATTGACTCAAGAAAGTGACAATACTAAAAAAAGTGACAAAAATTAAAAAAAAAAAAAAAGTGATAGAAATTTTAAAAAATTGACGAATCAAAAGTAACATAAATTAAAAGAAGTTACACAAATTGAAAAAAGTAACAAACAATAAAAAAAGTGACAAACTCAAAAAAGCAACAAAAATTTAACAAGTACTCGAAAGTGACGAAATTAAGAGAAAAAAAGTGACAAAAAAAGTGCCAAAATAGTATGACGGTAATTTTCTCGTTGACAAAAATTTGTCTATAATCAAATTCATGTAAGATAAGAAAATCATCTTGATATAAAGCAATTTTCACTTTCCACGTACCTCGAGTTATTTCAACATTTATTTGTAATAGTATTTGCACACTATTTGTAGTTAGGCTAGTTCAACTTTGAGGTCAAACATGCCAAAATTCTGCTCTCAAAGGATTTCTATTCCTAGCTGATCAACTCATTTGATGGCTCTACATAATAGTTATGAAGCATTATTGGTTTCTAGTATTAGTCACCGTACTCATAAATTACCATGGTAGAACTTTAAAAATCAGCATAAATATTAAAGCATGATACATGATTCTCCCAATTTTTGTTCTTGTGCAATTACCAACAATACATGTAAGAAAGCCTCTAACAGGTTATCTATGCCATTAGTAGCTTACACAGATTCAAAGATATATGAGAAGACTAAAATTCTCAAAGACTAAAGTGGTAACCACCCTTCACTTTGCAGCCAACACAAACAAGGATTCACCAAGTAATTTTTCTAAAGTTGAGTGGATTGTTCCAAAGTAGATTTAGAATTCCCCAATATCCATTAAACAAGCGAAGTCGATTCAAAAGAGTGAAAGTTTCAACCCCTGCATTAGAGACATAATTCTGAAAAAACATTCAATTAAAGAAAAAATTGGGAGAGAGAAGAAACATTTCTATTACGAAAAATCACGTACATTTACCTGGATCCAAGGCAAGGGAGTAGAATGGGGCAACTTGGGCTTTAGTGTAGGGTCCCCTATGAATCCGCATCAATGAGCAAAACTCACTACTTTAGACCTCAACGCATCGGGCATTGCGTCCAAATCCATTATTCCGCAACTATTTACTATCCTCCTTCCTTATTTCACTAATATTCACTACCCTTCTTCCTATCTGCTTTGCCAGTTCTGTCATTGATCTCACTGCCAATCTTTCTTGAATACTTACCAAAGCAAGTATCTCATAATTTCAATAGTCCTAAAACAACATCATTTCTAATCATTGCCTTCAAAAAATCACATTACAAGAGAAAGTAAAAGAATTTACAAGAAAAACTAACAAAACTCCGATCCTGACGTCGAATGAAATGAATGGAAAGAGGTAGGGTTTGACAATAGCTGATCGAAACATTAAAGAGAGCCACCTATTATCGACCAAAATCATTAAAATCACCTGAAATCGCTCGAAATTGATAGAGATAAATCATTGCTTTAGGGTTTGGTTGGGGTTGAATTGTATTCATTTTTCATCGTATATTATACAGTTAATGGAAGTTTTAAAAGTGAAAGGGTATTGGTCAATTTTTCAATTAATGGGCCGTATTGGACCTAATTATCCCAAATACTATTTTTCTCTTTTCATTCACAAACACAAAATACCCGAGTGAATGAAATTTCTCTTTGGTGGTCCCAATTGTGATGAAATTTAGGTTGCTGAGATTTAAGCCCAAATTCATAATAGCCCAACTCTGATAACTTGTGTGATGATCTGGCCCGAATTCATAACGGGTTGGGCAAATTTAAATAATTAGCCCAATTAAATTTACTAAACTAAAACCTACTAACGCCCATAAAATTTTAAAATCCCATCCTACTATTTTTAAAAATCCACAATTATTCAATTATAATCAATTTAATTGAATTAATTGAGTTGTTACCAAAAGTAGCCACGAATTTCCCCTACAAATAGGATCAAATGTTTATTACAAAGGGAGGAAGAAAAGTGTAAAAGAAAATCACAAAGCGCTGAACAAATACTCCGAACTCCAAGTCCGACAAACATGGAGAAGATCAAAATCTTTTTCAAATCAAGCAAGTCCAAGAAGATCAAAGCCTTCTTCAAATTAAATCAAGATCAAGTCTGAGTTTCGAAGTGCAAATTCAAGTTCTGAAATCTAAGTGTCGAACAAGTCAAGCTTTTGGCAAATCAAATTCTCAACAAATCTCAAAGTCTAAGATTCAAGCCACGTGGTTCCTCATCTTCAAACATTCAGATAATGAGAGGGTTTTGCAACTTTTGCAATTACAAGAAGATTCTTATCCATTTATATTTCTCAAAATAGAATTTTGTAACGATTTTTGTATTTTAATACACGAAATCCGTCGTACAAATTTCTTGGCATGCCCAGTGGGACCTTCTTGTCCTCTCATCTTTTGATTTAGAATTTTCAACTTTCAATCACTACATCAACAATGGTAAACGAATAAGCGAAGCAAACCACGACTCATCTCAAAGAGACACTTGTTGAACTGTTCCGTACGACCAGAGCCCAAACAAAAAGTGGAAAAACTCAAGTAGTTCCACCACTACAGAAGTTCTCCAACAAAGGTAGAATGAAAATTGCTTTCACAAAGCCAAACTCTTTCAACAGAAAAGACCAAGAGTTCGGCGAAAAATTCTCGTCCGGGCTCCGTCCTTAGTGGCAGATCCTTATTTGGATCCCCTCATACCACTTCTCTACAAAGGTATGGAGACTATAGTTCGTCTGAAGAATCACTTGAGCCAACGATGGTCACGGAAGTGACCTCGGGCTCAGATGATCGAATCCAACAAATAGCTTTAGCCATTGAAAAACTAACGAAGTCACTAGAAGAGAAAGACACACAAATTGCTGCACTTATGCACAAGCTAGAGCTGTAAAATCTGGCGAAAGAAGATAAAAAGAAATCTAGGATCTTCCAAAGCTAAATATCCGGAAGCCCAAAAACACCAACAGAAACAAGATGTACATGATCGAACATTTGTTCAAAATGTTTTGCATGATACTACTCAACTCTCTATTAGCTCTCTATCTGTCCACCAACTTCAACATATGATTGTAAACACCATTCGTGCCTAGTATGGTGGTTCAATGCAATCTTCATTGGTGTATGCCAAGCCTTATAGCCGTCGAATTGACGAGATAAAGATACCACTCAGCCTACGAAATTCCAATGTTTTGATGGGAAGGGCAACCTGAAGTAACATGTTGCTCATTTTATTGAGACATGTAGCAATGTAGCACTTATAATGACACCATGGTGAAACAGTTTGTACACTTCCTCAAAGGTGCAACATTCGAATGGTATACCGACTTACCGGCTGGGTCAATTGATAGTTGGGATCAACTTGAAAGAGAATTCCTAACACGTTTCTACAACACCAAGCGAACTATCAGCCTTCCAGAACTTGCTCGAATGAAGCATAGCAAGAAAGAGCTCATTGTAAAGTACATCGAATGCTAGAAGAACCTTATGCTCAATTGCAAGGAAAGAATAAGCAAAGTATCTTCCATTGACATGTGTGTGCAAGTCATGCATTGGGGATTACTCTACAATTTCCAAGCAAATATGCCTCACACCTTTGAAGAGTTGGTGATGCGTGCTTATGACTTGGAGCTCCAAATTGCAAGGCATGGGAGTTACTTACCAAGTGATCCATGTGACAAGAGAGACCCCAAGAAAGAGATAAAGAAGGATGTCAAGGCAGGTAAGTCCAAAGAGGTAATGACAATTTCCACTATCCTTACAAATGGTCGAAATCAAACAAAAGACCAAAACAAAAACCAAAGTTCAAACCTAACAAGGGACAAGCCCAAGGCAGATGTCATATGAATCTGAAAGAACTCGAAGAGAAGGAATACCCATTCTCACATTCTGAAGTTTTAGGAATTTCGAATCAACTCATTCAACATAAGATAATCATACTTCTAGTACCAAAAAGACCTGAGAAAGTTGGTAAGGTCGATCATCCTAAATATTGCAAATTTCATGGGATCGTCAGCCACCCAGTGGAAAAATATTTTGTATTGAAAGATCTTATTGTTCGCTTGGACAAAGAAAATAAGATCAAACTTGAAACGAGAGAAAACTTAACGGGTGACTACTCAATGGTTTTGTTTGGATCGTTTGATCCAATCTCCATTGCAAAAGGGGAACATACATTTTCTCATACATGCGATGCCAGTAAATCTTCGGTTGAGGAGTTTGGACCACAACTTCTAGAAGGAGCCATTCCAATAAAGTTTGAAGTAGACGGATAAATTACTATCAGTTACATCTACCCAGGAATGGAGGGTTTTACAAAATTATGACAGATGACTTGGATGTTTGAGAATCTGATTCAGAGTCTGAAGATGAGATCGGTGATGGTTGGTTGACCTTCATAAGCAAGAAGGATAAATACCAAATGACAAACAAAATAGGTAAAATATCACATTTTACCTCTCTTACAGGACTAAAATTGGGGGCATCGGGTACGAAAGTTCAACCCAATGAAAAAAAAACACAAGAAGAAAATCAAGAAGAATGGACCCTTGTGGAAAAATGCCATCGAATGATTCCACAATTTCCAAGTCCTAGTGTTTGTAACAAAAAACGAAGACCAAGAAACAACCAAAGAATAAGATCTAAAGCCAGGCCAAAAGTGTCTACTAAATCAATGAGAATAGAAGTCGCTTCACATGTTCATCCTAGATTACCAACCTTGGGTGCTTATTTTCCCAAGGGTTCGTCGACAATGAATGTTTTACCTCCAATGTTATCAATGTAGAGGAGAAAGACGAAAGAAAGAAGGTATCGAGGAAAAGTTCAAAATAGAAGAGAACTATTTCGTGACTCAATAATATTTCTTCCGATATAAGTTTAATATAGCCTCTTAAACTTCCTTTTGATTATCGAATGACTTTAATCGATAGATCCAGAAGAATATGAAGGCAAGTCTTAGAACATATTGGATCCACAACCGACAAGACTATATGGCCATCATCACATTTGACGATGAAAATTTACAACTGGGCTCTCGTTTACATAATAGACCACTCTATATTAGTGGTTATATTCGAGAATGCAAATAAATTGCATAATGATCTATTGTGGATTCGCTATAAACATCATGCCAGTCAAAATGATAAAGAAGATTGGAATTAATGTTGGTGATGTGTCCAAGAGCAAGATCATGATTCAAGGATTCAACTAGAAAGGTTAGTGAGCCATTAGCATGATTCGTTTGAAGCTGCAAATAAGGGAGTTAATTTTCTTGGCTCTCTTCCATGTCATCGATGCTAAAATCATACGAGTTACTCCTTGGACGTGTTTGGCTGCATGAAACTGGAGTAGTACCTTCGACTTGGCACCAATGCTTCAAATGTAGTCGAGATGGAGAAGTCAAATGTGTAGTAGCTAAGTCCAAACCATTCCTCGAAGAAGAATACTGATGCTAAATTTTACGTGGAAGATAAAGATGTAATTTTGTAGGGTTGACCATGTCCGGATTTAAGATTAAAGGAAATGCAGATAATGATGATACATCTATTATAGAATTAAAATTAAAATTTACACCTGAAGGATTCTCTAAAGGTAAAAAACCTCAAACAGAATTGACTGATGTTGCAGTATTGAGAATAGAGTTCACTCTTCGAATACCTAGTATTCCAAAATTGTTTCTGCCCCATCAACTCATGGGAGTCCCGAGAGAACGCAAATCATCATTGGAAGCTTCGACTTTTATTCCAGATATATCAAAGCTCAGTATTTCTAGCTCGTTCAAACAAGGCAAGCTAGAATCAACATGCTAGAAGCAAGAAATGTGCATGAGTTGAAAAGTTTTCAAGGAAAACTCGCATACATTTGGAGATTTATTTCCAACCTTGCCGGACATTGCCACCCATTCAACAAATTGGTGAAAAAGATGTACCGTTTGAATTGGATAATGCTTTTTGAAGTGCTTTCCAAAGTATTAAACAATATTTGTCTTATTCACCAGTACTTGTAGCTCCAATCCTAGGGAAACCACTGACTCTTTATGTTGCAGCATAAGAATATTCTCTATGAGCACTTCTTTTCCAAGACAACGATGAAGGAAAAGAGAATGTACTCTACTACTTGAGCCGAACACTAGTAGGCGCCGAAATAAAGTATTCGCCTATTGAAAAAATATGCCTTGCATTAATTTTCGTGGCTAAAAAATTAAGAAATTATATGCTATCACACACGATTGGTCTTGTTTCAAAAATTGATCATTTAAAGTACATAATGTCTCGACCAATTCTTTTCGGAAGGATTGGAAAATGGATGATGTTATTGTTCGAGTTCAACGTCAAATTTATTCCACAAAAGCCATCAAAGGACAAGCTTTAGCAGATTTCCTTGCTGACCATTCAATTCTAGCGGAATGAGAACTACAGGAAGATCTCATGGATGAAGAAGTTTTATTTACTGAAATCATACCATCATGGAGGTTGTACTTTGATGGGGCATTCCGAAGTTATGGTGCAGTAGTGAGAATTATCTTTGTCATTCCCCATGATCTTGTCATGCCGTTCTCTTTTGCCTTAACGGGGAAATGTTCAAACAACATGGTAGAATATCAAGCCTTTATCATTGGCTTAGAGACAATTATAGATATGGATATTCATCAACTGGGAGTTTTTAGAGGTTCTAAATTGATAATCAACCAACTCTTAGATGACTACAAAGTCCGTAATCCAGATTTGAAACCATATCATGAATATGCCTCAATACCTATGAAACAATTTGATTCGTTAAAAATCAAACATGCGGATTTTGAAAGTTTTAAGTTTTGTAATATTTAGACCCAACGTGCGGAATTATTCAATTAACAACAACAAATCACTTTTAAGTTATTTCTATATGATTATATTAAACAATTCAATTTATCTTAAGTTTGAATATCACAATCAATAATTAAAGCAGTAAAGTTCACCAAAGATGATCACGAAGAAATATCAACTGGGTAAAAACTCCGAACACTTTGTCAATCAATAATCCACTATGAATCAAATAAAACTTACAATACGGTCCATACCCATCTATCGTGTAAAACTTTTGACTAGAATTCCTGTAGTCTCGCTTGATCTTACAGAATGTGTGCTTATTCAAAGTAAGTAAATCGTATCTCCAGTGGATTAAATGGTTTGGTGTTTGATCAAAATATTTTGTGTGTTTTGATATGTGGTTTAATATAAAACAATATGATTTGATCAACCAAATATGTTTTAGATGAATTTATGGATCAAGTAATATGTGGTGGTTGAATCTTAGAATCAATGAATGTTTTAGATCTTCAAATGAATGATCTATAAGGAATAAATATGATTCAACGCATTTTGGACGTTCATAAGGAAGGATATATATATATATAGGGAAAAGTGTTTGGGATGAAAAGGGATTGAAAAACCAAGCATTTAAGCAAAACAGATTTCTGAACATCGACCCATCGTTACAATGCCAAGCCAGTGACAAGCGAGCAGCAGTTGAGCAGTCGTCAATATTTTTATCAAAACTTTCTCCCTCAATGTCCGTTGAAGTGACTCAAAATGCATTGGAAAACTAATTCAAATGGCTACAATTCTTCTACAATAGCCTTGTCTAAATTCCAATATTTTTTTATGTGAAAATGTGTTGCAAGTTGCGACTGAGAATTTGAAGCATAACTTGTATGGCTCATTGATACTCATTAAACTTCTAGTTGCATTTTCTTGATCATGTGTGATCTTCTTGGACATCTTGGACTCCTTCAAGGACTATACTACCAACCCCAACTTTTTTGACTTTAATTAGGACTTAATAACTCATATTTTGACTTTAATTACAACTCTATAAACTCCCTATAATATTAACAAGCGAATAGTTTTAATACTGTTCTTAAGGCGTCATTTATGACGCAATGTTGATGCATATAGGTGTGATTTCTTTTTTTGTTTAAACTGTAAATTTTTTGCCCATTTTCTTCCCGACGGTTGTCGACGAAAGTCTATTCATTTCTTCCGCTAAGTTTTCTTTCCAATCCCTAATTTAATTGATCAATGAAACCTAATGTTGACGAGCTTGGCATTGCCTTTTATGTATCAATAATAATGTCACTGTTTTCACATCTCAATAATCTTAATCTGTAATTGTTTCTGTGTAGATATGGTGAGTTTTTTTTTTTCATTGTCTTTATGGGTTGCTCTGTTCTTTCATAGTATAGTATTCTCTATTTTTGTATCTGTCTTCATTAGCTCAGCTGAAGTTATTCTCACGCATTTTGAGTGAGAATGTTTGCTTTACTTTGCTCTTCGAATTATATGTGCTGCTTTATTTCCATGATGTTGCCATTGATCTCATAATTAAAGTAAATTGGTAGCAGCCATGAACCAAGAAAATTCAATTTTTGCTGTTTTGATTTCATTAGATTCAACTCCTTCACAAAAATGTTTAATGTTGGAGGATCTTGATTAATTTATGGAAATTTATCATCAATTGAACTCTCAAAAGCCACTATCACAAGAGTGGGTTCATTTTTGGTCATTTATTATCATTCAATTTACCCATTCATTTAATATATATAAAAAAATTCGTGTCTCTTCGTGCGTGCACGGTTTTTTTTTTTACTTCTCTCTTTTCTATTTCTTTCTTCCAGAATTTTTATTTAATTTCACCACAGTTTTTCATTAGTCATTTGCCCAAATGCTAAAAGTGGAAGCCTTCTCTGGAATACTTTCATTTGTTAGTTGCTTCCGGAAGCAGGTGACGAAGTCGTCAATCTCCTCCTCCATGCTCCACCACTCTCCCAATAAAGTCTTTAATTTTAAATTAATTTTGAATTAATTTTTATACTAACAAAACCTAATTAGCTCAAACGTTTGTTTGGCCACAAGAACGACATTAAAAATCTAATTTGCTCAAACCTGAAATGGTATGAATGAATTTTCAAGGAGTTGTTGGGAATTCTATGAATTTGAATGGGAATGGATTGTATGGAAACCGTGGGTTTGGGTTGGTTTTGACTAAAAAAAAATAAAAAAATCGGATGTGTCTCCATGCGTGCATGCAATATTTTTATTTATTTACATTGAGATACATGATACATATTCTTTTATTATCCTAAATAAGTTGGGTAAATTTAAGAGGGGTGTCTACACTTTTTTGTTTTTTTTTTTTAAAAATTGGATTATGTTATATCTGTAAATTTGTTGCAATGCTAATTCATAACTATATTTTAATAAGATATACGTAAAATTCTTTTTCTATATTTCATCACTAAAATATAAAAGGGGCAAAACACTTTGTACCACATGACCGGTCAGGTCAATTGCCACTAGGGGCGTTGCCCCCGGACCCTCAAGAGGGCACTGCCCCTCTACCCCCACGACTTGACCCGTCTGGTCGATCACAGTTGGGGGCATTGCCCCGAAACCATCAGATAAATGTTGGAATGACAACTATCATGCATTTAGTATATAAAATGCACATTGGTTGACTTTGAAATTGAGCAAGCAATCGAGTTTCATTGGTTCAAACTCTCAGATTCTCCAGATGGGGTATGCTACTTACCATGTAATAAGAAATTTGCGACATGGTTCACAATCATTGTGAGATTCAATAGAGGATAGAGATGTACATTTATGATGTTCTTCCAATCACAACTGTCAAGGTGCCTATTTTGAAAGTTGTTAATTGCGAAACTAGTGTTGAATGTGATATATCAACCTGGGTGGAATCTTGAATTCCCATATTATCCACCTTATTTCCTCAATCGATGAAAGGTCAAAAAAGCTAAACATGTTGGTTAATTTTTTCCTTTATTCTATTATACTTCTATGAAATCATTTGTCGTTTTAACAAAAATCATTTCTAAAATTCTAACGGTAATCATGCAACGCACAATGTCTACTAGTCCTAATACAATTTAACTATGACATGATTTTCATTAAGAAAATTGCCAATTACAAATTTAGAAATTGCCAATTAAAATTTGGACTTAACAGATTTATTGCTCAAAGTTATGGCATAAATAAATTTAAAGACTATTGTTGAATGCGATATGTTATACTTGCATGTAAGAATAAGCGTTGACATTACACGTTATTGTATTTTAATCCAAATCTTTTATGTTTCACTAAAGATTATTTTTTTCTGTAGTTTGTTGGTGAGACCGTCCCTGTGTTTCGCGGGGCCTGATGCGAACTTCAAAATTTGGGCCCCCAAGTCATAATAGACATAAAAGAGTCTTACAAAATTAAATTTGTTAACTTAAATTCAACAATAAAGCAATAAGTAAAACTAAAATATTCAAAATAATGCCTCTACAGCTAACAATTACTGAAATTAATGCCTCTACTCTTTCTCTCTTCTTTTTTTGAGCACCAGATGCATATTTAGGAGCCATGAACATAACAATTAACATGAGCGAGTGCAGATTTACAAAATCCCAGTTTAAATTCACACTTAATTATAGACTATAGACATGTATTTCTTATCAAACCCCACAAACTGGTAGCAACACAAACACAAGAACAAACCATGTGTTTTATTATTCAACTTTTAGATTGCCAATTCTAACTTATGATACATGCAACACATAGCCACCAAAAGTGCGAGAATCCAGATTCCAAATTCTACCAAAAACCAAAAAGTGACCTGAAAATTAAAGCCAACAATATCTAGAACCAATGTTATGTAATCAAACAGCTTCCACATCAGTGTTCATAATTCATCATAAACTGGCACTTATATTAATTGTTTATTTAGGCCAGATAACATGAAGACAATGTGGGATCGAACGACATGAACCTAGCACCTGATATAATGTGTTCTAGATTTTCTATGAGTTCTAGTAACCATATCACAAGTACTTTACTGAAAGCCAAAAGAAAATATGAGCAAATATCATTGTAAAATAAAACAAGCATAATTATATTTTAATAGATAATGGTAAAAACAACAACATCAAGTTTCAAGTTTCTGCAGATAATCTAATAGTAAAACTCAATGTGATAAAAATCATCGGTTCAAATTGAAAAGGGTCGATTCAAATTATACTAAGAATAAACACGAAAAATTCTTAAAACATTTGTAACTTCAGAAATTTGATGTCAATACCTACAGATTTTAGACTAGGGTTTAAAGTCTCAAATAAAACAGAAAAATAGCAGCACACTGTTATTCACGATATAAAGAAACCCTCGGCTTAGTCGGCTTCCTTGAACAAAACTCAATCATTAAATCAACTAACCAAAATTATTCATATATGGCATGCAACCAAAATTGTGAAGGAAAAAAACTACTCCTGATTTTGATATCAGAATTCACAAGTGAAAAATTAATTAAACAATCAAATTTGGTTAATTAACTTACGATTTACGAACGCCGCTCTGGAATCCCAAAATCTGAATCCACCACAAATTCTGCAATGTAATGAACTCTTTCGGTTTTAAGGTTTGATTTTTCTGACCAGTCCTTCAACACGGCTTGATTACTTTTCTTCGGACCCTTGGTTTCTTGAAAATAAGAGAAAAAAATTGTAAGTTTTCAGTAAAAATTCATAAAAGTTTCTTAAATATTACAGAAGTAGAAAATGGCTTACTTGGATCAATATTTGTGCTAACAAGTTCTAACACAACATTTCTCCTAACGACAGACGGGCGAAGCCAAGGGCTGACGGTTGGACAGGCGCGGTGGAGGCGGAGCAGTGGAACTGTGGAGGAAACGACACAGTCGAAGCGAAGAAGTCTGTAATTGAACTACCCTTTAGGTTAATTTAAAAAAAAAAAAACCAAGAAAAATGGGCCCTCAGAAATTCTGGGCCTGAGGCGGAGGCCTCTTAGGCCTCCCCTCGGGTTCGGCTCTGGTGAGAGGGTTCAGTGAATGCACATTGACATGGCAGGCCTGGCTTGGAATGGTATGAATAAAAGAGAACCAACCACACTCCACTACTTTTTAATTCGGAAGTGCATTGTCGAGGTTTTTCCAAAACCAGAAGCAATTTCCTCTAGTGATCAAGAGCCCATTCTTGATCCAATATCGGGTAAAATTACGGAATAGGATTCGACGCGGTGGTTGCTAAACTAAGATGATCCTCAACTAAAATAGAAACTTAAAATAATCAGATTATTGTTTATATATATATATATATATAGAGAGAGAGAGAGAGAGAGAGACACACACACACACACCTGTCTTATTATTTTTCTTTGCATTTACTTTGCTAGAGGCTTTTGATTGTGACCATTGTTTTGTGATTTCGGATATTTGTTGATTTTTAATTCTTGCTGGTGCAATTATGTATGAGCGTGTCAATTCCTATGCTTAATATAGTTTTGAGTTGGGCTTTCAATTTGTTTTGGAATTTTGGTTGTTGCACAGGTTTAATTTTTAAAACAATATATATTTTTTTTAAAAATTAGGTTTACTGACTAAAATTGGTGTGGGAAAATGTTATTGCTTATGTTCTAATTCTCGACAAAAAAAATTTTGTTCAGTAAATGGTGACTTTTCCCCCGACCAATTATAATGGTTGGCCAATGTTTACTACCGCCACTCATGATTTCATGACAAGTAGTATTGTCGACCAATATATGACTTTTCCGGATCCAAAATATGGTCGCAAAAAAGTTGTATCGTTACCGACTAACATAATTTTGTTAAGTAAAAAGTTTTACATTTCCCGACTAATATGTATTATAGTCAGTGAAACTTTTGCTAGCTGGCTTTTGGCTATCAACTGCCAACAAATATATTTTCTAGTCAGTGAATGGTTTTAGCAACCAATTTTTTGGTCTGTAAAATTCATTTCTTGTAGTGTTCGTTTATAAATAATCTTTCAGTATTGAATATATCCTTGTAATTTTTATTTTCAATTGTTTTGTCTTATAAGGCTTAACATAATCTGTCTGTGGACTAATGAACGAAATGCCAATTAGAATCATTTTTTATTTCAAACAATATATGGTGAAACAAATATACTGATGTCACTGCATCGAGTCATTAATTCATTGCCTTTGCTACTATTTCTACCATACATTCTCCAGAGACTATAATTAATTAATGGAGACGAGGCTAGACACCATGAATTATAGCATTATTCATCATTTGCGCATTCTTTAAGTACTGGGACACACCAAGAAAGTATCGTCAAAGAGTGTGGAGTTGATGAACTCTTCAAGTACTGGGAGCTGTTGGTTGTCGTCGTAACTATACATTAGAGGAACCATTCTTGCAAGATTAAGAGAAGCTTTTGTGAAGGATGAACTTGATGAGTTTTGATTTAAACGCAAACATTCCTTGTTAAGATGTTTCCATTCACTTGATATAATATCAACAACACGCTTTCGCACAATCTCAATAGTTGATCCTGGATTCTCTTTCACATAGCACTCTATGTACGAACCATCGTTTCCATCTTGCTGCTCATCCTGTCATTAGGTTGATACGAAACAAATTAACAACAAACATGTAATTAATTAACATGGAAGTATCAATCATGATATTTAAAATTCTAGATGATGGTCTATGGAGTTATAATCTAAAATTTTAGTGTGTAATTTACCTTGGCACTTCCAAAGTCATCCCAGAGACGAAGAATAGCGGCCACAGAGGACATAAGTACTGATATATCATCCACTTGAACGGCCCCTCTTGTTCTTTTATTGATTCCCAAAAGAAAGAAGAGGTGGACGAGCACCACATGTGCTCCTGAACTCACCTTCCCATTTTCTAGGTACTCATTGGAGGTTGGAAATTGCCTTGAAGCAAACCATTTAGCTTCTACTAGGAATGCGTCACATAGAGTTGCCCACTGCAATAAATGAATGATATATTTGTTTTAGCTAAAAATGTTCGATTTTAATCAGAGTCAAAATCAAAGATTAATTTTATACATTTTTTTGACATATAATTTTTATCGACTTTTTGACAACACGTTTTATTATTTTTTTATTAAAATATATTAATGATCATATTTTTATATATACCACATATTGGTATGGATGGAAAAGACTATCCATTTTACCGTTGATTTTAGTGAATCAATGGGATTATATCCGTGTTTTTGGTAAATCTTGTAGCCTATATCATTTGTTGTGTCAAGAAGGGCCTTGTAGCACATCTTCCAGGATTTTGGTAACATGTGAACGGCCTCATAGTCCCACCTGTACACAATTTAAATGTTCAAATCATCAAAAGATATTCAAGGTAAAATCCTCAGTTAAACATATTGCATGTCCACTCTTGTTCTCCCTACTAAAACTAGAAAAGAAAATAACACGGGCAAAGAAGATGAGGATAGCCAAGCATGTTTCATACATGTGTACAGCTCGGGTAAAGGCGGTAAGTTCTTCAGGTGTCCCATAAAGATCAAAAATGTCATCTATTATGTAAATAAACGTGATGGATTTGGTGAGCTCGAGCCTTTGCTCCGACATGCTTGGATCACTTAGGGAGGCCATGGACCATGTATACCATTTTAACGGTTGGTTCCTAGCCTGCTTAAATTCCTGAGCCAAGCCAAGGTCTTTCCACCACCTAAAATTATAAAAGATTCCCTTTTTAGTTTTCCTCAGAATAGTCGAGAAAATTTCAAACGTATTATGTCTTCTTACTTGGAAATTTGGATCAGTTCTTGTTGGTTGGCAGTCTGTGCCCTTGAAATATCCATTTTTGCAAGCTCTTTCAAAGTTGTTCCCCATCCATTTATGCCTTGGAAATCTCTAATATACTTCTTTGCAGTAAATCTTGCAATGCTCTTGTGATAAGGAAGCTTCAATCTGTTACCAACAATTTGGCTACTAAATTTTCCTGCTTCATCAAGAATATCTTCTCCTTCTGTCACTAGCTGAGCAGCTTCATACAATTCCATCAATCCTCTAATATCTTGCTTTAATTTCCCTTCAAACACCCCATCATTTCCCTTGAATTTGTTGAATATGTCTGTGGCATGCAATTAATTACCAATAACCATTTTTTGCTCAAGTAATTATCAAAAACAAGCACAAAACAAAGAGAAAAAAAATTTGAACCTGCGGGAATAAAAAAACCATGTTCTCTCAAGAGTCTGAAGAAAAGTGAAAGATCGTGAAGACTGTAATAGGAATATCCATCAAAAGAAGTGGTGGCTTCCATATAATGTCGCTGAAGAACTGCTTCAATCTCTTCCTGAAAATGGTAGTCAACACCTAGTCGCTGGATAGCATCCACCAACATTAAGCTTTCTATTTGATTTTCTAATTCCTCTGATTTCAATAATTCCCTGACATCCTTCAGTTTTTGTTCATATTCCATGGAAAATTCACCCTGCAAGTAAGACCGGTTTTTGCTTTGCGTGAATATTAATATATATAAATAAAAAATAGTTTTAGAACATTTATAACCTTAAAACTTTGCCCATTCAGAATGGTTTGATGGGGTTTAGAGTGGTCAGAAGTTTCTTCAAGAATGGTCCACTTCTGAGGAGTAGCTCTGCTCGGAGCAAGAGATGGCCTAATATCTCTATTAAAACAATGGCTGGGTAAAGACGAGGAGCTCTTGGATACTGCCATGGCAGAGAGAGATGTATTTTTAGACAAAGAGCTATTCTTATTAATTAGAAGACGTTTGCTTGATAAAATTAAGATTTGATTATGGGATTTATATAGGGTGCAACACACACAGTTCCTGCTCCAATTAGTGTTTGTGTGGAACGTTTCAGTGTATGGGACCCCCAAGAAAATGTTTAGACGACCATTAGGGTCCGTTTGATTGCGAAGGTGGAAAATGGGTGAAAAGAAAATGAATTCCAGGGAATTGAATTACTTAGAAATTGTTTTACTGGGAATTGTAATTAATTGTGTTTGATTGGTATAATTTTCCACCTGGAAAATGTTGAAAGTTTGGTATCCGTTTGACTTCATTTTTTATAGAAATTGTCCATTAAAATGATAATTTTTTCTACCACCGAGTCTAGAATTTGTTCCAATTACCAAAAAGTTAAAAAAATAAAATTTAAACAATTAGAAAAAAAATCATATTCGTTTGACTTTGTTTTGTATAGAAATTGTTAACAAAAGTGAAAATTCTTTTTGCAATAGTTGATAGAATTTGTTGCCATTACTTAAAAAAAAAAAAAAAAAAGGTGGAAAATATTTTTCCACCTAATAGGTGGGAAAACAAAATCAAGCTTTTGTGCATCAAATGATTGTACCTAGAAAATAGGTGGAAAATGAATTCCCTGGAAAATAAAACGCATCAAACGGCTGAAAAGTGGGAAAATGGAAAACGATTTCCATTTTCCATGAAATTGGTGGCGTATCAAACGCACCCTTAGTGTTTGTGTGGCGCATTTCATTGTATGGGAACGCCAAGAAAATGTTTATCACGTTCACTTCCATTGATATTAATAATTTCTTGACAAATTCCATTAATGACGATTGGTGTCGTTGCTCCTATTTGAAATATATTCTTTTGTTGAAGATTCTTTGTTTTCCATTTAGTATTAATCCTATTATCGTACTTAAATATAAGAATTCCATTTAATATTCTAAGAAAGTGATCTTTTTCTAGTAAATTTGGCTTTTAAATTGAGTGGAGTATTACTTGTGAACATCTCATAATTAGTTGATTTTTCTAGTTAGTTGATAAGACAACTCATAATTTGTTGATTTTTCTATCATCTATTGCGAACATTCAACATATTTGTCTTTGAAAATTCCACTAGAATCCTCAACTTTTTGTTAGTAAGTACTCATGTTGCTGTCCTATCATTGGTTACATTCATTTCTTAAACATTTTCTTTATATAAAAATAATCAATTCGGTGACATAAACTTTCATTTAGAAATTCTATAATGCCTCGTTCCTTGAACTCTCATGAGTAATTTTTTTCAATGTTTCTTGAAATTTATCGCCGATCCTTGAACTCATTCCTAAGAGCATCTATAATTCTAATATAGATTGTATAAAAACTTTTATACATAAGCATATCGATAGATAGTATAAAAAAATTTACTACATGAACATATTTATAGGGTTCAAAATGAGAGTTAAAAGTAAGACTTGTCTATGCAGGTTGGTAAAACTACATAATTATCAATATATATCTTATAGTTTTATAACAGGAAATTTATTATTCTTAATTATATCCAAAAGATTGTTAAAGTAATTCTATTTAAGAAATTAATTTCGTGTCGATAATATTACATAACGCAATAAAATAACATAAAAGATTAACATTCGAATAATATACACTGACAATTTTAAATTAATCAATAGTTTACTGGTTGACTAAAATAAATTTTAATTTATATTACACTAAATGTTCTCATCTTACCTTTTAAAATGTTACACCCACCACGAGTTGCCAATGTGCAGCACACTTTTCTTCATCTCACCTTACTAAAAGCATGGCATCAGTCAATATATTTATATATTGCAGTTTATGTCGATGTTTAATGGCTAAATGATTAATCTCGTGTTTGAATCCCATTCCACAAAAAATTATTTTCAACTATATATTCACTTAATAAAATAATTTTACACATAAAACTAACATTTTTTCCTACTTTTTAACATTTTCAACTATATATTCACTTAATAAAATAAGTTACAACGGAAAACGGATTAATTATTAAAAGCTTTGAGTGAATGACTTATTCTTATGTTAATCTAAAAACTTTAATTGACTTCATCTTAGCCTTCAACCACACTGGGGCTTCGACTGCATTTCCTAAGGGCGCACGGGTTTTCCCTTGTCCAACTCCGTTTGGTTTGTATGTATTTCATGCGTTTGCACATGTTGAGTTGTGTTATGCTAATGTTATCGAAAAATTTTAAGAACATATTTGATGTAGATTTTTTTATAATATATTTTGTAAAAAATAACTTTTTGGAGAATGTATAATAAAAAAAGTAGGAAGAAATTATGTGTTCACTTGCAAAATTATTTTATTAGACAAACGTGTGGGTAAAGAGAGTTTTAAAAATCTTTTATCAAATAGGAACTAAAGTCCATTTAGTATTAATCAAATAGGAATTGAATTTTTGCAAGGTGATATTGCACATGAGTACAATATTATAGAAGAAAAAACAACTTACGACAAACTTCATAGAAAAACAAGAAATTAGGCCGGAGTCAACCACTCTCTTCTCCTAACAAGACGAAAGAAGATTTGAGTTTGCTAAAGAAAATGGGAAATGATGAAAACTAATAAAAGGACCGGCATTTAATAAAGTAAAGGGGAGTAGATGATGAAGACTAAAACAACTATTTAAGGCATCTTCTTTAGCCACTCATATGATGAAAGCAATGTCAATTTGGGAGTAAATGATGAAAACTAATAAAAGGACCGGCGTTTACTAAAATGAAGGGGAGTAGATGATGAAGACTAAAACAACCATTTAAGGCTTCTTCTTTAGCCATGCATATGATGAAAGTGATGTCAATCTGGAAGTTTTAGATATCTGGACCACTAGTTAGTACTAGAAAACTTTAAAATTTCTATATTGAAGTGACATGACAGAAGATTAGATGTCTGGACCACTAGTTATTTTCTTAACATATGTACCTGTCAAGTCTAAAGATCGGATTCAAATGGACAGTAGAAGATTAGTTGATCGCTTAATTCACGTTTACTATCAAGAAATAGTGTTATCTGTGCTTCGTGCCTGAGTGCACTTCTTAGAACGCTAGTAAATAGAGAGGCTTTTGGATTTCTTTAAATATGTGTACACCCGATATAAATAGTTCCAAAGCTTGAATTAGAAATAAACTCGAGGCCAAGAGCATCTTCAAAAAAACTATATTTTTGAAGAGCATATTTTTCAATTCAAAGAGCATCTATAAATTTAAAAAGTAAGAATTCTTAAGTACTTCAACAATCTATTTATCTTTCACGCTTTTACTGTTCTAAAAAATATATTTATTATTTTTCTCTATCTTTTATTTTCATTAGCATTCCACACTACAACAAAAACAACCTACGACACGGCAACATTTGGACGTGTGTTGCAAATCGAGATATTGTCGTAGAGTAGAGAGATACAGCAACGTTTGGCAAACGTTGCCGTAGGGTGGGTGTATTGGAGGGGCAGCAAAAGATTCAATTGTATGTATTACACGATTGTAAAGAATTTTGGAAGATCAATCAAAGAGGTCTAGTACTTTGGTGGATATTCAGTTTGGTACAATAGCGTTAGAGTTTGTTTTAGGATTTGTGTTGAAGAATAGATAATATTGCTTTACCGTCACTATCAACGGTGCTATTATATTCAATTGTTAGAGATAGATCCAGAAGAAATATTTGGCCTCCACACAGGTACACGGAAGCTGATTTATTGACGTGTGCTTTAAAGATGGTTGAAGGTATTAAGTCTAGCAAGGAACCTTCGACAAAAATATTTGGTTGTGTTGATTCTATTTCAGAGCGTGTTTCAGCCCTGTTTGGTAACTTTTGAATTATTTGTGATTTTATTGCTGGTGTTGATAATTCAAGCAAATTTTGAAAATCCGTAGTTATTCTGTTGAGCAGTGTGTGCTTGGATTCATTTATCCTAGTTAGACTTTGTGGAAGAGAAGGAGAATTTTTTGGTTGGAGAGTTTTGTTGAAAAACTATTGGTTTATTCCTTGCAATTGAATTTATCTTCAAGTGAAGAAATTTTGATGTTTTGTTTGATGCAATGGAACTTGGTTCAAGGTTCGGATTTGTTGTAGTAGTGGGTATTGGAGTTTTGGTTGAAGTAGTTTTGAAAAGATCAAATTATGGACTGAGAAGAAAAAGTTATTGCAATTTCATTAGCTAGCCACTAGCTAAGTGCTCGAGTAGCATCGTTAAACAATTAGCAGGAAAAAAAAATATTATTGTGCATTAACAAGTGGAAAAAGTAATAAATAAAATTTAATTAAAAAAGTCACGTTAACCATTCGAAAAATCTTTAAATTTATACAAATTGATGTGTAGGAAAATTAGAAATTTTGATACTTTAAAGTATTTAGCGTAATTAATGCATTCAATTTCGGGTTAATTTCACAAATGGTCACTGAAGTTACATCAAAATTACAAAATGGTCACTGAAGTTTAAAAGTTGCACTAACGGTCATTGAAGTATCGCATAGTTTCAGTAATGGTCACTGAAGGACCTTTTCATTTTAATTGAAACTTAATGGACCAGAATAGTTTAAGCCTTAACCTTAAGGACTTGAATCACAAATTTTTCATAAAACCCCCCAAAATCCATTTCTTTTCGGCGTGAAGGGGAACCCGGCGATGCTTTGGGAGGGGAAGCTTCAGATGGTAGGGGAGGGGACAAAATTGGAGGTGGTGACGAATTGGCTTCTGGAGAAGGGGTAGCAGGAGGAGTTGGTGGTGGTGAAGCTGAGGGAGATGGTGGAGGCAACGGGGCGATGAAGTAGGCGGTGGTGGTGATACATCTGGTGTGGGTGATTTAGGTGGAGCAGGTGGAATTGGTGGATGGGGGGATGAGAAATTGGATGGGCGAGATGGAGGAGCCAGTGGGACTGCTGTGGGAGAAGAATTTGGAGATGGTGTAGAAGCCATCTTCCCAAGTTCTAACAATTCCCATACAAGAAATTCTGTTTTTCAGCCCCAATCATTCCTATAGCAAAATTTCAAACACTAAAATTCCTACAATTCCCAATCTTTATTCAATAAAAATTCATCCATTCACAGAAATTAATGTCCAGCTCGAAAAATTCCCATATGTTTTCTTCCTCTTCCACAAGTTTCCCTCGAAGATCCTTCATAAACTTAAACACAGGAGACCCTCTGACCTTGCTAGAACCTGCGTCCTTTTTGCGTGAATTGCCTAGTTTCCTCCACTTTGCTGCCGTGTTGCTGCGTGTGTATAGTTAAAAAATTGAAGTCTTTCTTCCAAATATTCAACAGCCTAATTCTCCACCAAACTGCCGTGTTGCTGCGTGAGTGTGTGTATATATATAATTCAAAATCTACAACTTCCTCCCAAGAGCACTTGTCTGCCACTATTGTGTGTTTAATATATAATAATCCAATTCTCCACTTTCAAATTCAGCCAACAATATGTGCATGTCTGATGTCTTTATATGATTCAGCCTCCCAAATTACAGAGATTTACTGAGTTGCACCGGCGATGAAGGATTTGGGGATTTTATGACAAATTTGTGATTCAGGTCCTCAATGTTCAAACTTAAACTATTTTGGTCCATTAGGTTCCAATTAAAATGAAAAGGTCCTTCAGTGACTATTACTGAAACTAGATGATACTTCAGTGACCGTTAGTACAACTTTTAAACTTTAGTGACCATTTTATTATTTTGACGTAACTTCAGTGACCGTTTGTGAAATTAACCCATTCAATTTCTCATAGAAGCAGGATTTAGAGGTTTTCAGAGAAACAATAATTTATATCTTCTCTAAAACAACTTTCAAAATAATAATAATAATTCAAGAAGAATTCATTTAATCGAAATCAAATAATTACTTATTTGCACTGAAAGTGCATTATTCAATCTAAAAGTGCTTTTCTACGTTCAAAAAGCCTTCCAACACGCACCCTTAGTCATCTATTCGTTACACATATATGTCATGTATACTGGAATATATAGAATATATTGATGGGGGCCATGTTTGTAGAAGATAAGATGAAGAATAGGGTGCAGCACGTTGGGAACCTATGGCGAGTGCTTCATTTTTAAAAAGTAAGATTAGTATATTTGTATACAAATTTGAATTTATTTTAGTGGACCAGTAAACTGTTAATCAATTTAAAAAATTTAAAAATTACTTATAGTATATCGTTCAAATGTTAACCTTTTTTTTATTACGTTATACAATATTCCTAATAGGAAATTAATTCATTAAATACAATTACTCAAACAATCTTTTGGATATAAATAAGAATAATAAATTTCCTTCTGCTTACAAAAATTTTAAAAAAATATATATCTCTGAACTCTGAAGCCACTTTTTTTGTAGTGAGTGTATTATCTTTTTCTATTTTTTATTTCAAACAATATATGGTGCAACAAATTTATTGACATCACTGCATCGAGTCATTAATTCATTGCCTTTGCTACTATTTCTACCGCACATTCTCCAAAGACAATAACTATTTAAGGGAAACAACAGGCTAGACACCACGAATTGTAGCGTTATTCATCATTTGCACATTCTTTAATTAATGGGACGGTGCTCCAATAAAGTATCGTCAAAGAGTGTGGAGTTGATGAACTCTTCAAGTATTGGGAGCTCTTGGTTGTCATCGTAACTGTACATTAGAGGAACCATTCTTGCAAGATTAAGAGAAGCTTTTGTGAAGGATGAACTTGATGAGTTTTGATTTAAACGCACACACTCCTTGTTAAGATGTTTCCATTCACTTGATATAATATCAACAACACGCTTTCGTGCAATCTCAATGGTTGTTCCTGGACTCTCTTTCACATAGCACTCTATGTACGAACCATCGTTTCCATCTTGCTGCTCATCCTGTCATTAGGTTGATACGAAACAAATTAACAACAAACATGTAATTAATTAACATGGAGGTATCAATCATGTTATTTAAAACTCTAGACGAAGGTCTATGGAGTTATAATCTAAAATTTTAGTATGTAATTAATTACATTGGCACTTCCAAGGTCATCCCAGAGACGAAGAATAGTTGCCACAGAGGACATAAGCCCTGATATATCATCCACTTGAACGGCCCCTCTTGTTCTTTTATTGATTCCCAAAAGAAAGAAGAGGTGGACGAGCACCACATGTACTCCTGAACTCACCTTCCCATTTTCTAGGTACTCATTGGAGGTTGGAAAGTGCCTTGAAGAAAACCATTTAGCTTCTACTAGGAATGCGTCACACAGACTTGCCCACTACAATAAATGAAGGATATACCGTTAATGTGATCTTGTTTAGTTTAGCAAAAAATGTTAGATTTTAATCTGAATCAAAATCAACAATTAATTTTAACCATATATGGACTTTTTGACAACACGTATCAAAATGTACTAAAAATCTTATTTTTATCTGTAACAAATTAAATAGGAGCCGCATATTGGTACGAATGGAGAAGGCTAACCATCTTACCGTAGATTTTAGGGAATCAATGGGATTATATCCGTGCTTTTTGTAAATCTTGTAGCCTATATCATTTGTGGTGTCAAGAAGGGCCTTGTAGCACATCTTCCAGGATTTTGGTAACATGTGAAAGGCCTCATAGTCCCACCTGTACACAATTTAAATATTCAAATCATCAAAAGATATTCAAGGTAAAATCCTCAGTTAAACATATTGCATGTCCACTCTTGTTCTCCCTACTAAAACCAGAAAAGAAAATAACACAGGCAAAGAAGATGAGGATAGCCCAGCACGTTTCATACATGTGTACAGCTCGGGTAAAGGCAGTAAGTTCTTCTCGTGTCCCATAAAGATCAAAAATGTCATCTATTATGTAAATAAACGTGATGGATTTGGTGAGCTCGAGCCTTTGCTCCGACATGCTTGGATCACTTAGGGAGGCCATGGACCATGTATACCATTTTAACGGTTGGTTCCTAGCCTGCTTAAATTCCTGAGCCAAGCCAAGGTCTTTCCACCACCTAATATTACAAAAGATTCCCTTTTTAGTTTTCATCAAAATAGTCAAGAAACTTTCCAACGTGTTGTGTCTTCTTACTTGGAAATTTGGAACAGTTCTTGTTGGTTCACGGTCTGTGCCATGGAAATATCCATTTTTGCGAACTCTTTCAATGTTTTTCCCCATCCGTTTATGTCTTGGAAATCTCTAATATACTTCTTTGCAGTAAATCTTGCAATGCTCTTATGATAAGGATGCTTCAATCTGTTACTAACAATTTGGCTACTAAATTTTGCTGCTTCATCAAGAATATCTTCTCCTTCTGTCACTAGCTGAGCAGCTTCATACAATTCCATCAATCCTCTAATATCATGCTTTAATTTCCCTTCAAACACCCCATCTTTTCCCTTGAATTTGTTGAATATGTCTGTGGCATTCAATTAATTATCAATACATTTTTTGCACGAGTAATTATCAAAAACAAGCACAGAACAAAGGAAAAAAATTTCAACCTGCGGGAATGAAAAAACCATGTTCTCTTAAGAGTCTGAAGAAAAGTGAAAGATCATGAAGACTGTAATAGGAGTATCCATCAAAAGAAGTGGTGGCTTCCATATAATGTCGCTGAAGAACTGCTTCAATCTCTTCCTGAAAATGGTAGTCAACACCTAGTCGCTGGATAGCATCCACCAACATTAAGCTTTCTATTTTATTTTCTAATTCCTCTGATTTCAATAATTCCCTGACATCCTTCAATTTTTGTTCATATTCCATGGAAAATTCATCCTGCAATTAAGACTTGTTTTTACTTTACGTGAATATGCATCGACACATATATATATAGTTTTAGAACATGAATAACCTTAAAACATTGCCCATTCAGAATGGTTTGATGGGTTTTAGAGAGGTCAGAAGGTTCTTCAAGAATGGTCCACTTCTGAGGAGTAGCTCTGCACACTACAAGAGATGGTCTAATATCTCCATTATCTGCAATTTTTTTACGAATATTAAAACACTGGACGGGTAAAGACGAGGAGCTCTTGTAGACTGCCATGGCAGAGAGAAATGTATTTTTAGATATGGAGCTATGCCTATTAATTAGAAGACGTTTGTTTGATAAAATTAAGAATCGATTATGGGATTTATATAGGGTGCAACACATGCATGGTAGTTCCTGCTCCAATTTTACACATGCATGGTACAGAATTATGCCGGCCATTAGTGTTTGAGTGGCGCATTTCATTGTATGGGACCGCCAAGAAAAGGGTACTCTGAAAATCAGGTCAAGTGCTGAAAAAAAAAAAAAAAAAGGATTTGTTAGATTTTTGAATTGCATACTTTTTCTTTGTGATATGCAGGGTATTTAACATTTATATATGTATCTCTAGCGAAAGACAACACAGTTTTGGTGAAAGAAAGAGCAATCAACTTTATGCATATGAATATTCTTTGACCATTATCTCCTCATCTTCCACTGTTCACATCAATGTTTTCAATTTACCATAGCATTTCCTAAGCTTTCATAATCTCCATTTTATTTGCTTGACCTATGAAATACCTACCAATTTTTATTTCATTAATCAAATCTCATCCTAATCTCCGTTGCGATTACTGCCTTTGCCATGTCCTACCACCTATATAATGGAGTTCATCAAGGGTTTTGAATAGAGTACCTTTTTTAAAAAAAAAACATGGGCTTTTGTAGATGAATAGAGTAACTTTTAAAAAAATAACATGCTCCAATTAGTGTTTGTGTGGCACGTTTCATTGTATGGGACCGCCAAGAAAATGTTTAGACGACCATTAGTATTTCATTATGAATATATCAACAATTAGAGAGGTTAAGAACATCTTCAAAAGATTCTATAAATAAAAAATGTTTTTTTTTTTTAGAGAGTCCATACTTAAAAATAAGTTTTAAAAAACTCTATTCAATTTTATTTTATTTTTAGAAAAATAGAGTTTCAATACTCTATTTCTTAAATTATACAAATTTTATTTGAATTATTTGGCCATTGACAAATAAAAAAAAATATGTTAAATTAAAAATGGGAAAAATCATTAAATATTTCTTTCATAAAAACAAAACAATTAACCGAAATAAAGAGCATTTTACAAGTGTATAAAAAATTTCACTCTAAATTTAAAGATGTTCACTATTATACATGGTGCTCTATGTAAATAACGGTATTCTAAAAAGCATAAAACAAGACTAGGCATGGAGGTCAAGATTCAAGCATTACGAACTTAAGCGAGGCCTAGACGTATAAAAAAAAAACCCCCTTCGTCTTCTTATTGTTATTTTAAATACTTAATCATTCTAAAAATTATTTAATAATTAAAATAATACATATAAAAAAAACTTAAAATTTTGAAATACTATATTTATTTAATAATTTCTACAATTAATCAATTATATATAGCATGTTTGAACCCCATTTTTTCATAGGAATGCATTTTGGAATAGTAGATTAGTGAAAAATGTGTGGTTGAAAAATAAGAAAAAAATTTGAGTTTCGTATAATATTATTTTATTGAAGAATGTGTGGTTAAAAAGAAGAGAGAAAAATGTATTTGAAAATAATGAGGATCAAACAAGAGAAAAGATTTCAAATTTTTGAAATACAAAAACTATATTATTTTTCATAGTTTCAACTTTTAACTAGAAAAGTCATACTTAATAGATTTATATGAATTTCGTACATGCTTTTGAAGTTTCAACAATACGATAAATCTCAAAATCATAATTACATAATATAGATAGCACTAAAACTTAAATATTATCTAAATCTTTATTGGATAAAGTATTTTTTATTTTTGTACAAATAGAGTCATCTAAAAATATGAAACTAAAGTCAAATAAACACCTTTTAAAATTTTTTTTAAAAAAGGTAATAAATTAAATAAGGTAAAAAAAAATAACAATGCAAGCATTAAGCGGTCAATGTAGAAGTTGACCGTTTAATTTGATGGCTTAATTCGCGCTTACTATCAAGAAAAAGTGTTATCCGTGCTTCGTGCCTAGTAGGTATTGGAGTTTTGGTTGAAGTAGTTTTGAAGAGTCAAATTATGGATCAAGGAGAAAAAGTTATCGCAATTTTATTAGCTAGGCTCGAGTGGCATCGTCAAATAATCAGTAGAAAAAAAAGTAATATATCATCGTGCATTAACAAGTGAAAAGAGTAATAAATAAAATTTAATTAAAACAAAGTCATGTTAACCATTCGAAAAATCTTTAAATTTATACAAATTGATGTGTAGGAAAATTAGAAAAATTGATACTTTAAAGTATTTAGCATAATTAATGCATTCAATTTCTCATAGAAGCCGGATTTAGAGGTTTTTGGAGAAAAAATAATTTATATCTTCTCTAAAACAACTTTCAAAATAATAATAATAATTCAAGAAGAATTTCTTTAATCGAAATCAAATAATTACTTATTTGCACTGAAAGTACTTTAATCACTCTAAAAGTACTTTTCGACTTTCAAAAAGACTTCCAGCACGCACACTTAGCCATCTAGTCGTTAAGACATATTTGTCATGTATACTGGAATATATAGAATATATTGATGGGGGCCATGCTTGTAGAAGATAAGATAAGATGAAGAATAGGGTGCAGCACGTTGGGAACGTGTGGCGAGTGCTGAAAATATATAGGGATGATATAATACATTCACGAATGGCTATTTAGCTTATCTTGAATATAATCCAATCTCATGAAATTCTCACAAGCAACTATCTATATCCGGTTCTTATACAAAGGTTGAGTATCAAGATAATGCTTCTAAAAATTCTATGGGTTCATTCAATGCTCGAAGAACTTAGTGTCACTATCTTAGATGCACTAGTCATTTGTTGTGACAATATTAACACAATTCTCCAGGTGCAAATTAGGTGTTTCACTCGCGCATTAAGCATATTGATATTGAATTTCATTTTATTCTTGAGAAGGATCAAGACAGTAAGTTACTCGTTGCCATCTTCTGATCAACTTGTCGATGCTCTAACAAAGCCCTTCTCTTGTGCTCGATTCATCTACTTCAATTCAAGATTGGTATCAAGCGAGAAACTTGATTAGTACTTTAGTTTATCATTTATCCTATTGTAACAATCCATTCTTCTAGTTATTTTAGTTCTCCAGTCTCATTAGCATTCTAGCTATAGAAATGTAACAATCTATTTAGTATTCTAATTAGTTTAGAACAATAAAAATTTAAGCCATTCAATACAGATTTTATGTCTCTTCATTTTTTCTACAAATAGAAGAGTTTAGACTCTAAAAACTCGTACAAAGAATCATCACTTTAGATATTTTTGGGGCGTCGGTGGATGATTATTTGTGAAACTTATGATTGTCCCTTTTGTGCAGTTCTAATGAAATTTTCACATCTCAGTTCGTTTGTCCATTTTCTGTGATATTTTATCTGTAGTGGAATAATAAATTGCTAATTATTTATATAAATATCATCAAAGGTTAATATCTAGCCTGTCAATTCTTTAATATAATTAATTAAAGTCAATAGCTGCAATTAATATTTTTACCCAAAGTTCCTTAAAAAAATTCAATAAAGTGTCAGTGTTCTGATATCAATACAATAGAATAAATAGAAAACGTCTTTTCAAAAAATTTATATGTATTTGAAACTAAAAACATTAGCATTTTAGAGGTCCCCTTACATCCTAAATTTAACTAAATTAATAACGTTTTTAATGAAGATGACACCTTTTATTTTTTTTTTATTTTTTTTGTAGATTGTTGAATGAGTGGATGTACTAAGGGAACCTACATTTCACTATTCCCAGGACGGAGAAGAATTATGTGGTTGTGGGCTTCATTTTAGTACGTGTGGTTATAAATTAAACATGCGTGATTTCACTATAGCCAGAAAATGTGTGTCGGTGAGGATCACTTGACGATTTTTTTTAATTTTTTTCTAATATTCAGATGTCCACCTTCGACGATTAATTCTAAAATCTATGTATTGGCCCTTCAAGACGCAGACCACGTAAACTGTGGGATGTTCTCCAAACTGGTCAGGGTCCAAGAGCCCTCCACTGATCTACAATTTTTTTTTTTTTTAAAAAAATCTTTTTGCTCACAATATAACGACTCCTTTATTTGAACTTTAGATGAATTTTCATTTGAACTTTTTGGACTCTATTATTAGTCTTAGAATCCCATCTTAAAAATTTTTATTTTCAAATTTGACCTATGCGAAAATCTTACCTATTAAAGTATTGAAGTATATTATGAATTGAATAAAACTAACCTATACTGTGGATAAAGGGGAAAAATAGAAAACTGATTAAATTGACTGGGATTATTGTTCGTATTAACTAATTATAATACTTCAAGACTACAAATTAATCATAAATTTTACTGAAAAAATGATTTCATTATTCATAAAAGTGGAAGAATTAAACTCTCAGATAAATATAGAATTAGTCAATAGGATTATTGTTCGTGTAATTGTAGATTTTGAACATTTACGACGTTCATTTTGAATCTCTAGTAAAATTAAGAATTTTAGGCCTTATTTATGACTTATTTTAATTTGTTAATTGATCATTGTTGAATCATATTAACAATTTTTTTCTCAATGGAAGACATTTTCCCATTTTTTGTTACATGACCATATTTTCCTTGAAAATAAGGATTTTTTTTTTTTAAGAAGAAGAGAATTCTTTTTCCAGATAATTTACTCAACTCACTTTCTCTCTCTCATCAATCCATCAATAAAAAAATGAACAAGTATAATATTTTCTAAATTGAAAATTAAATCAATCAAATATGTTTAATTAATAATTCTCATACAAATAAGTTCTAGACTAATTGCTTAAAATATTTTGAAATAATAAATTGATGGAAAATGTGTGGTTGAAAAAGAAGGAAAAATTATTGATGTGATGGAAAATATTATTTTATTGAAAAATGTGTGGTTGGAAATGAGTAGAAAAAATAAAATGAAAATTTTAATGTGTTCATTAAGAAATTTATAAATAATAGCATTTTCAACAATGCTATTTATTTTAACGATTGCCTTTTTTTTTTTTTATCATAAAGAGTATCTTCAAGAATAATTAAAAATAATGAGTAAACCTTTTTTTTTTTTTTTTGTACAAATCTGGTAATATTTTTATTATGATTAACTAATTTTCCTCATTTTTTTCATTTAACTTCTCTCGTGTTATTATTGTAATTTTTCCTTTATTTTGATAGAATGTATAAGAAATTGTAAATATAATAAATCAACGACCGACTGAGCTACCTGACTAGTAAGTCTAAGAAAGTAAATAAGTCCTTGTTTGACCATCATTTTTTAAAATTAATTTTTTCTTAAACTTATTTTCAACAACATATTTCATAAGATTCACAATTTTTATCAATTTTTTTAGAATAATATTATTTGTAATCGCCTACGAGTTATACATTTACCACGTTCATTTTGAATCTCTAGTAAAAATAAGAATTTTATGCCTTATTTATAACTTATTTTAATTTGTTAATTGACCGGTGTTGAATCATAGTAACTAAAAATGCATGTCAATTATTGGATTGAACTTAATCAAATATTTGATGTTGTTATGTTATATAATAGTCTTTAGAGGAAACTAATTCCATAATTAGAATTACTATTACAACCTTTTGACCATGATTAAGATAAAAATATTCCTTTTACTTCCACTAAATATCTTCCAAATTATATCAAATGTTCTCAAATCAATTGCTACCACAAAAGATTAGGTCCCAGTACTTAAAGAATGTGCAAATGATGAATAATGCCATAATTCGTGGGTCCTAGTGTCTAGCCTCGTGTCCATTAAATAATTATTGTATGTGGAGAATGTACGGTAGAAATAGTACTTCAACATTTTCAATTTTACTGTAGCATTTTTGAAGCTTCCTAATCTTTGTTTTATTTGCTTGACCTATGAAAATGTCTGCCAAATTTTATTTCATTTATCAAATCTCATCCTAATCTCTGTTGGCATTACTACCTTTGCCATGTCCTACCACCAATATAATGGAGTTCATCATGGGTTTTGAATAGAGTACCATTTTGTTTAAAGATTCAAAGTCAGGTTGGTGGCAAAAGGGTTTCTTCAAGCACCTGGAATTGACTACTACGAAACATTCAGTCTAGTTATCAAACCTTCTACTTTGAGGATCATACTTACTCTGGCAATTGCAAAGGACCAAATCATTAGACATGAAGACATAAATAATGCTTTCCTGAATTGAGACTCAGAAGAAACTATCTACATGGCTCAGCCAGAGGGCTTTGTAGATGAATCTAAGCCTAATTATGTATGCAAACTCAATAAGGCCCTCTATGGTTTGAAACAGGCTCCTAGGGCCTGGTATGACATAATGAAAGCTATATTTTTGAGTTAGAAGTTCAAGCAATCTGTGCCTGACACATCCTTGATCTATTTCAAGATAGATAAGCAGGTGATCTTTGCTCTCATTTATGTAGATGATATTGTCATAACAGGAAATGATAAAGATCTGGTGCAAGGTTTCATAAGCTCACTTAATATGAAGTTTGCACTAAAGGATATGGGAAGATTGCACATTTTCTTGGAGTTGAAGTAGTGTGGCATGACTCAGGCGTTCATCTTACTCAATCTAAATATATCATTGACTTGCTTAAAAGGTTTGAGCTTGAAAATTTGAAGCCATGCCTTGCACCAATTCCTGCTGGCAAAACCATTTCCAAGTCTGATGGTGAAGCGTTGGCTGAGCCTTCAACCTACAGGAGTGCAATTGGGGCCTTACAATAGCTTTCACATACCAGACTAGACATCACCTTTATTGTCAACAAGTTAAGCCAATTCTTGCAGTCTCCAACTTCTATCCACTGGCTGGCTTTAAAGATAGTGTTAAGATATCTCAAAGGCACTATAAATCATGGCTTATGGGGATCCAAAGAAGTGACAGATAAAACCTAAATGGCTACTCAGATGCTGATTGGGCTTCTTGTCCAGATGATAGAAGATCAACAACGAGTTACTGCATCTACTTAGGTTCAATCGGATATCTTAGTCCTCAAAGAAACAACATGTAGTGGCTTGCTCGAGCACAGAATCTAAGTACATGGCACTGGCTTCAATTGGTTCAGAAATGGCATAGATTCAGTCATTGTTTCAAGAACTTAAACTTCCACTAGCTGGAATCCCAACTCTGTGGTGTGATAACATGAGTGTAGGAGCTCTTGCTGCAAATCTAGTCTATCATGCCAGAACAAAACACATTGAGCTGGACATCCATTTCATCAGAGATAAGGTGCTGGCAAGAAATCTTGAAGTGAAATATATTTCTACCCCAGATCAAATTGCAGACTTGCTAACTAAAGGACTGAATCATTTGAGGTTTCTTTTCCTGAAGAGCTAGCTTGGAGTTACATGTGCACCCTCCAGCTTGAAGGGGGTGTTAGGAATGAACTTCAGTTCATCTGCTCCACATCATCTTTCTAGGTCATGGCAGATCACTGGTGATTCAGCAGCCTCTTGTCCTTGCTGTCATTGAACCACCATTCTGTTATTGAAAGATTTCTTCTAAGATGTGGAATGGTGTCTGCCTCATCCTCTTACTCTCTTTTAAGAATCAAGAACCTGGATATCTTTAGTTTTTTGTTGTTGTCTATGGTCATTGTATCCTGTGCCTTAACATTTACCTCTGCCTCTGTTTCTTTCTCTATTGGCTCTAGATGGTGTCAGGACAATTTGTTGGTTGAGACTCACAATGCTTGCTCTTCTTTCTTACTGGATCATTTTATGTTTGTCGAATAGTAATGAACCTTGCAGTTCATCAATTGAAAGAATGTTAAGATCTTTAGATTCTTCAATTCAACAAACCACATAATTGAATTTCGGTGTCAATGATCAAAGAATTTTCTCAACCACAATCACATCTTCTGTTTTCTTTCCCATGGACTCATATCTTGCCAACAATTGCCATTGTTCTGGAAAAAATCAGATATAGCCTCACTTGACTTTATATAGAATATTTCAAACTCTGTACAAAGTTGTTGAAGTTGCTGCCTTTTTGCCTTTTCGAACATTAGAAGCAACCAAATTAATTAAGTTGTTTACTGCTCAAAGTCATTTATTGGAGGTCTATTATAATTTACCCTATGTCTTGGCCCAACTTGGTTTCTCACCTATTTCTATATATGTCTCATTTTGAGCTACCGTAGCCATGTGTGTACTAGCAAGAAAATAGTGGATGCCGACTTTTGTTATTATCTCCCTGTGTGCTTGAGTTTAACATTGTTTCTCTTCATGTGTGGCTGCAAATAGCCACCAAATTCTTGTCCTTTGTGGGTGAGAGAAAGTAGCAATCGAAGTGAATCTTAAGTGTGTGTTGAGCCTTTTTTATTGTTTGGTGTTTGATATTGCTAGCTTGAAACTGGGCTCGAAATACATTGAATCATAGATCTTGGAGCGTACTTTCACGATAATTGGTATCAAAGCTCCTAAGCGTGAGAAATATGGCCAAAACAGATCTAAAAATTGCCTAAAATTCTTGGAACCAATCTGACTGAATCTGGAAAATAAGGTTTCGGACCAAATTGTTCACCTAGTTGATTAACGGAGGGCAGATTCAAACTCTACAAGTTATAGCGCACCTCATACAATGGTACATAAAGATGATGGACCGCTACTGTTGGCGACGCGTGAAGCCACACATGAAGACTTTTCTCGATGCATGGTAGTGTGTTCGACATTTTTTGACAAAGTTCTCTTCAAACAGTTTGTTCTTCATAGTTTTTTGATAGTTTGTCGGCGTTAGTTTTCTTTTTTTGGTTATACGGTGAATATGGACAATTTTCCCTTTGATGTTCAAGATTCGACATTTTGTTAGCGTTATTTTTCTGTTTTCTGGTTATACGGTGAATATGGACAATTTTTCCCTTTGATGTTCAAGATTCAATTTTCGGCTTATCTTGTTACTGCATTTGGCCAAAATTTAGGGCGAATACAGATATTTTGGTTCAACAAAATATTTTAAAAGCTAATAGATGACAATTTCTTTACTGATTTTTCAAAAGAACAAAAAGGAGAATATGATGAAATTTCTTTTAGTTCAATTATTTTATACCATCGATACTGTTTTGAAAAAAAGTTGGTAAACTTAAAATCACAAACGAAATTGTAAAAAAGTTGAAGGATTTATAGTTGCTTAAGTCTACTTTTAACAAAACTTCACTTTCTCGAGAGAATTCTCAGTTCTGAAATGTATTGTTCAAATAATCTTGATGAAAATTTGGAAATTTTTAACAAACTTGTTCAAGATATTGTTAATTGTGATGAAATTGTGTCTAAAACCTATAAGTCCTTGCTTAAGTCTACTCCTAACAAACTTTAGTTGCTTGAGAGATTTTTTTAGTTCTGAAATGGACACTTCAAAGGATTTTGATGAAAATTTGAATATTTTTAACAAATGTGTTCAAGATATTGTTAATTATGGTGAAATTATATTTGAGACTCGTAAGGCTATTATTTTGCTTAATTACATACCTGACACATATAAGGATGTTAAGAATGCAATTAAGTATGTTAGGGACACTTTAGCACCTAAAATTTTCATTGATCCTTTGAACAGTAAAGAGATGGAGATTAGAGCTCGGAAAGAGGATAAGAAGAGTGGTGAAGTACACGTGATGAGTGGTAGAATATACTTTAAGCAAAATAGTCATGTAGGAAATTAAGATAGTAGTGACTTGAGTAGTGATTCGAGTGATAAAGGTTGTAAAAAGAATGGCAGAAGTTGGGATAAGTCTAAGTCCAGTATGAGTTGTAAGTGGTGCTATAGTTGTGGTAAGATTGTACATTTTATAAGGGATTGTCCTAAGAAAGGTAAACAAAAAAATAAGGTGAAAGGTTAGGCAAACGTTGCCTCTAGGTCTAGTTATGACCTGAGTGAGGTTTATTAATAGTAAACCTGATTAATGCATTTCTATCTGTGTGAGATTCTATTTGCATGAATGATTTCTTATTTCTGGTACATTGTTTTATGTTATATTTCAATATATTTGATGTGTAAATTTACATAAATTTAGATCACGTTATTTGTGTGTAATGTGTTTGCATATGTAGTGGTTAGGATTACTATTGTGAGAATTGACAGCAAGAGTGTGCTAATTTTAGTAGGTGCATTAACAATAAGTATGCCAACTGGTTATATGGAATATAGATGCCTGATGGTGAATTGGTGATATGCGCAGGGGATGTGGAGAATCACATTTGAATTATGAGAGGTGAGATGATTAAATATTTTGAATCCTCTATCTGTTAGGAATTTTGATCTAGTGAACTAAAGGAATGACACTCCTATCACTTCTATTAGGTACAGACCCATGATTTACATAGGTTGAGAAAGGTGAGGTAGTGATAGAGGAACGTCCTATGGACTTAGGATATGTTGTGGTTTACCAGTTAGGCGTGATGAGACATCAATCTAGTAAGCATGGTTGGAAATGAGATGAGATATGTGTGTTCTCAAGATACGAACTGCACAGAATAAGGTAGGATAATTGTTGTGATATCTCTTTTTGGGGGGTCATTTATGCATTGGTTATATAAGTTGGTCATTTACTTGATTAACTTGGTATTAGTATGATGTTTTTTTGCATATTGAACATATTGAAAAGAACTGTGTATTATATTATGGTATATATTCATTGCATGTTTTATAACTTTATGTTATTATGCGCTCTATATGTTTCTACTGGGTTCTTGACCTTAGCATTTGATAAGTACATGGAGTAGGTAACGTATGTATTTCGAGTTCGAGACACGGGTAATGTCTCTGATTTCAATTTTATTTAGTTACCTTGATTATGCAAGTAGATATTTTGTGTTGTTTGCTTGAAGGTTCACTGGGTATCAAGATGTGGATATATTTGGTTTTGATACCCAATAATCCTAAGCAATCTTGTTAAAACAATTTGAATTAAATTTCGTAGGCCTCGATCGATGAATGAAATTATGATAATCACAACAATTTGTTAAATTGACCTGAAAACATTGTGGACTATTAGAAGCAACCAAATTAATTAAGTTGCTCACGGCCCAAAGTCACTTATTGGAGGGCTTTTATAAGTCTTAGCTCATTTATCCTATATTTTGGCCCAACTTTGTTTCTAACCTATCTTTATATATGGCCCCTTTTGAGCTACTGTAGCCATGTGCATATTTGCAAGAAAATCGTAGCTACCGACTTTTACTATTCTCTCCCTTTCTACTTGAGTTTAACATTGTTTCCTCTATTGTTTCTCTTCTTGTGTGGCTGCAAATAACCACTAAATTATTGTCCTTCGTGGGTGAAAGAAAATAGCAACCGAAGTAAATCTTGAGTTTTGGGTTTAGCATTTTTTATTGATTGGTGTTTGACGTTGGTAACACGAAACTGAGCCCAGAATACATCAAATCAAAGATGTTGGAGTGTACTTTTGTGATATATAGCCAGTAGTCCATTTACTTCATGACTTTAACTTGACTGTGACTCCCACTAAGGCCATGTTCTGCTTATCTCTCACTTGGTATGAAAAAGGCCTTAAAGTATTTTCCAAGTATTGCTAATTAATTATATTACTATCCATTTTGTGCAGTTAAGTGAAGTATTGGTCCAATTACATGATTGACTTGGAAATATTCTTTCACTATGGTTTGTGTGGATTTTAAAGATTGTGTATGTATTATTTGTGAATTGGAATGTAATACATGTGATATTGAGATCAACTAGAAAAGTATCCATGATTGTCTATTTATTTTAGTTCACTGATGGGCCTGGCCATGTTCTATACTACACTGAGGGGTATTGACCGTGGATGAAGGGGTTTGATCGTGTACCTATAGTTCACTGAGTGACCTTGTGCGTGTTCTAGTGTTGATTATGAGAGGTCTTTGAGACCCACTTTCGATCACAGAGGAGCCTACGAGCCATGACGAAAGTATTTAGCCCAAGGGGCGGATTTCTGATTTCAATCGATATAAATGATTGTAGAGGAATGTGTTTTTCGAAAAATTACTTTCACACGAGGGCATAGTAAATAAATATTAAGGGTTCCGTTTGGTTTGTATTTCAGTTTTAAATTTTAAATCCATTTTTTGTTTTGTTTTGATAGTCTGTTTTGAGATTGCTAAAAGTGTGTTTGGGTTGTTATTTTGAAAACCATTTTCTCCAAAAAGAATATTAGAAAAACACGTCTGATTTCAAATCTGAAAATTTATTTTATGATATTTTATTCCATTACATTTGATTATTTGGTAAAAATAGAAAACATTTATGTTAATTTATT
Organism: Fraxinus excelsior; assembly: GCA_019097785.1. Lineage (NCBI taxonomy): Eukaryota > Viridiplantae > Streptophyta > Magnoliopsida > Lamiales > Oleaceae > Fraxinus > Fraxinus excelsior. The sequence goes on along the minus strand of CM032625.1, from coordinate 32,400,278 downwards.
ATCAAGTAATATATGTTATTTAAAGTTGGTAAAACTTAAAATACTAAATAATTAATAAATTGAGTTCAAAATATAAGAAATAAAAAAATTAATGATGTAGACTAGTAATATTTTGAAAAATGATATTTGCACATCTCGGGGTGTACACCCCGGGTGAGGAGGGGGCGTAAACTCCTTTTAGAAAATTTATGTAAATAACCATTAAGAGCATAAACTACATTTTTTATTTTAACTTTTATAGTTTTTATTTTTTTTAAACATTTATAATTATTTTTTTCATAATTTTTAGTTTTTTTATGTTTTTAGAATTTATTAGTTTTACTTTTTTTTATTTGTTAGAATTTTATATATTTAGATTTTATTTACATAAACAATTTTAACACTTGTTTTTCCATTTTTAGTGTTTTTCAAATAAAAAAAAAAAAACCGCTAAAAATACTCAAAATGTGAAAAATGCGTTCTGGATTTTATGTTATAAATTTATCATTGTTTTTGAAAATACATTTTCAAAAATGTCATGTCAAACACGCTTTTATTGTTTTGCAAAACTAAAAACTGAAAATAACTTGAAAACACCAAATCAAACGCAGCCTAAAATTATTAAATTGTACCTTGAATAATATTGAATTCTTTGATTGCGGATTAGCTAGTCTACTTTCTCATTTATTCCCTTATAGCTTCTCCTAGATTCTAAATGAAAAATTAAAGAAGACGAAAAAACACATTGTAAATAATAAACAATAAGTTGGTCCAAGGATAAGAAAAATGCAATTAATTTCTTTAAATACCACTTGTGGAAATAATTTTACAATATTTCTGAGGGATTAAGATTCTAAAAGACAATTACAATTTGAAATTAATAAATTAAACCAACTTACGGTATGAACTTGTTAGTTTCACAGGTATGTAAATTAAATAGCCCCAACAACTGCAAAAAAAAAAAAAGAAAAAGAAAAAAATGACATTTTCTTTGTGAGAATAGGTGTGAAGCCTATATTATAGCACCAGTTAGAATTTGGTTGTTGTTGAAGGAGGATCTTCGATCACCAAGGATTTGAGCTCAGTATTGACAATATATATAATCAAAAACCACAATGTTCAACCCCAAAACTATAAACCTAAATCCCCAAACCCAGTTGCTCTCGGATTGCCCCCAAAGGGCAAAGTGTGAAGTATTATTGCAGCCTCAAGAACAGTCACAAAGACTAAGGAAGAGATAAAAAAAGGGCACAAAACATGGAGCACAAAGCACAGACTATCGTTTTTCTCTCAACCAAAGGAAGCCAATAACCAGTTTTTACACACACAGCCAGCAACACTAATGGGCAGCATATATAGAAGGATTTACGTTGGCCTTAGGGTAAAGGTAATTAGGCCCAATAGGTAGCAAATAAATGGACTATTAATTAACCAAAAAGTCATCCAAAGGTTATGGGTCGGGCCATGAGTAGCACTAATTAAATTAGGCTACTTCAAATGACTCAAATAGGTTATAAGATTGGTTTAAACAATAGTAGTGTTGATATACAACTTTAGTCATCTGATCGAGGCCGATTGAATAAACAATGAACTTATATCATCGCCTAGGAGGTCGTTTCACAACAATTTGCCTAACAAAACCTCTACCTTGGTGTCAAATGGCTTGCAAAGAAAATTATTACGCATTAGTACTAATCCAGAAAAAATAGATCCAATAAAATTGAAAGTTATTTACCTCCGCCGATATTTAGAAGATATTTGCAACTTCTAAACTTTACCAATGATAGCACCTTAATACCCATGTCTGAGGGATTATATTGTATGTATATTTTCTCAAGTCTTGTAACTCTTATGACACAATATCTCTAATAAAATATAGTCTAACATCAATGTTTTGATGTGTTCATGAAAATAGGATTCTTACATAAATGTATAAAGGACTGACTATTAGAATATACTACCACATAATCATTTAAAATACAAAGTTCATGTAGGAAACATCTAAGCCATAAAGTTTCATTAATAGCTTCAGTAGTAGCGATGTATTGAGATTCTGTCGTGGATAGTGAAACTATGTGTTGTTACTGTGATTTTCAACTAACACAAGAGTTAGACAAAAAACACATAAGAAGAAGTTGATTTTCTATTATCTTTATCCCAGCATAGTTAGAATCTACAAAACCCTTCAGTTTTACACCCTTATTATTGACATCAAACCTTAGACCTACATTACTAGTTCTCTTTAAGTACATTAACATCCATTTCAAGGCTTCTCAGTGCTCAGGTCCAAGATTAGACACGTATCTACTAAGAGTGCTAATAGTAAAAGCTAAATCTAGTTTAATACAAACCATCAAATACATAATAACACCAATCACATTAGAGTAGAGGATGCTACTCATGTATTCTATCTCGTTTTCATTACATGGGCCTGATCTTTAGATAATATAAAATGATTAGCTAAATGTAAGGTAACATGTTTGCAATCATACATGTCAAATTTCTTTGACACCTTTAAAACATATGAGGACCGATGTAAAAAGAAGAGAGAATTTGACATATCTCTTTCAATTTTTGTACCTATGATTCTTTTAGCCTTTTCTAAATCTTTCATGTCAAATTCACCATTCAAACTTGTTTTTATGCTACTTATCCACTTAGGTGATAAACCAACTAAGAACATATCATTCACATATATTAATAAGACCACATAGTCATTATTAGTATCATTATGTTGAAAATAAAGGCAATGACCAAACTTACTCCGTTGAAAATCTATGGATAGTACAAAAGAGTCAAATCTTTTATATAATTCTCTAGTTAATTATTTTAGACCATATAGAGATCTTTTCAAAAAGCAAACATGACCATGTTTTAATTTATCTTTAAAATCTCTTGTTTGATTAATAAATATTTTCTCATCAAGTTCACCACGTAAAAAAATAGTGTTTACATCAAGTTGTTCAAGTTCCAGTCAAAATGTGCAACCAATGCAAGTATGACTCTAATAGTAGTGTACTTAACAACATGTGAAAAAATCTCATTGTAATCAACCTTCTCCTTCTGAGTGTACCCCTTTGCCACTAACATAGCCTTAAACCTTAAGAGTTTAGATGTGTTAGTACCCTCCTTAACCTTAAATACCCACTTGTTGAACTATGTTCAATCTTATGTTTTGATATAACAAACAAAGTATGTTTATCTCTAATATATATATTTGAATCTATGTTACTTATCCACTTATGTGATAAACCAACTAAGAACATATCATTCACATATATCAATAAGAACACAGTCATTATTAGTGTCATTATGTTGAAAATAAAGGCAATGATCAAACTTACTCCGTTGAAAATCTATGGGTAGTACAAAAGAATCAAATCTTTTATATCACTATCTAGGTGATTGTTTTAGGGCAATATAGAGATATTTTCAAGAAGCACACATGATTAGGTTTTAATATATCTTTAAAACCTCTTGGTTGATTCATAAGGATTTGCTCATCAAGTTCACCACTTAAAAAAACATTTTTATATAAAGTTGTTCAAGTTCTAGTCAAAATGTGCAACCAATGCAAGTATGACTCTAATAGTAGTGTACTTAACAACAGGTGAGAAAAATCTCATTATAATCAACATTCTCTTTCTGAGTGTACCCCTTTACCACTAAGCTAGCCTTAAACATTAAGAGTTCAGATGTGTTAGTAGCCTCCTTAGCCTTTAATACCCACTTGTTGACCTATGTTCAATCTTATGTTTTGATATAACAAACAAAATATGTTTATCTCTGATAGATATATTCGAATCTTCAAAATGTTACATGTTGATGACTTAATCTCGTGTTATTTTTGCTTATTCCAAAAGGGGGGAAACATATGAATGGTGATATGCATTCTTAATGTGTATAAGAAATGGGGAATTCTTGATCTATAAAACATAGGGAGAAGAACATTACAAATGCATGAATCTTATGAGATAAAGTACTCTTCTTATTGCAAATCATCTAGTGTTTCTCATAATAAAAAATGGGGAAATTGTTGAGCTATGGTCAATCTTATGTTTTGATTATAACAAACAAAATATGTTTATCTCTAATAGATATATTCGAATCTTCAAAATGTTACATGTTGCCGACTTAATCAAATTGGAGACAATTGGACGAAAAGTTGTCGATCAAGAAAATGTAAGATGAAAATCGATCGAGCACTCACAACAAACCAAATGGAGACAAACTTTGCGTCATTTCAAAATCAAGCAAAAAATTGAGCATTCGCGCCAAATCAATTGAAGAAATTGGAACTAGATGTTTTTAGCTCATTGTAAAGGTAAAGCAGTTTAATTCTTAGCAATGACACATTGAAAGCTAAAGTGATGAATTTCTTATACACGATAAAAATTCACTTCATTAAAATGTTTGCACAAAAATTATTTTCGAAGGAAAGATTTTCAACTTAATCTTGAATACTATTAAACCTCACTTACCTTGAAACGTTTAGTAAAATAGTCTTGCAAAAATCTACTAACTACAAACCAAACAAAAAGTTGGTCCAGAAACATTATGGCCATCTGGACATCCGGATGGCGACGTCTGGTTTGCCGCAACGTTAGATGAGGATCTTTTGAAGTGGTGAAGTCTCTTTCATGGGAAAGGCTCTTGTTAAAGAGACAAAAAGTTTGGATGAGGCTTGATAAGTATGTTTGAAACTTATTCAAACTATTCGGACGTCCGGTTTGTTGCAACGTTAGATGAGGAACTTCTCAAGTGGTGAAGTCTCTTTCATGGGAAAGGCTCTTGTTAAAGAAGCAAAGTTTGGATGAGGCTTGTTAAGTATGCTTTTACATTTATTCAAACCATCAAAAGTGGATGTTTGAGAGTTCTTTTATACTTGTGATACTTAATTTTGGTTATCTAATGATTGTTGTAGGAGAAACCCCAATTTTAGATAATGGATGATGAAAAGGAACAAGAGTTGAGTGATAAAGACTAAAAATGAAATACGCTCAAGACGACGGACTTTTAAAGACTTCAAAAAAGTCTTGATTCAATACTCCTGAATTTCTAAGGTTTTTCAAAAAGTCTAAAAAAACTCTATATTGAATGCCTTAACACTTTTATAGAATCATAAAAGCATATGTTTAATATACACTAACGTTTTTAATATATATATATATATATTTTTTTTAAAAGTCTAGATTGAATATACCATCCATAAACTAGTGTTATGGTACTAGTGGTGCCGTATAACCAGTGGCAGAGCCAACACCTAACGAGAGGGCACGGTCACACATCCTGGCTTCGTCGAAATTTACAGTTGCCATCGAGAGTAGCCAACCAGGCTTGAGCCACGGCCACAGGTGGAACAAAAGGAAAGAAGATAACATCCACGGGTTAGTGGATTAAGATTGGAATTCGGCCTTTTAAAAAAACATTTAGGCCTTTTCTGTAAAAAAAATTAGGCCCAAATGGGCCTAATCCAATCAAGCTGCTTCGTTGTTCATTTAATTGAAAATCATATAACCCATACATTATATTCATAATTCTTAATCCAAGTTATCCAACCATTATCAATTCTAATTTCCTAAACAGGCAGCAAACCCTATATGATACTAAGCTTTCTCTTTGTTGGCTAACATGTGCTCTCGCCACTGCCCCGTGACCTAGTGTCGTTTGCCGTCGATGTCAACGCTGAGCTTCTCCGCCTCCTCGATCTCAGATTCTCAATCGCTAATCATGGGGGTATAGATGCGTTTCTCCACTGTATTGACAATAGTCGTGTGTAGTGCAACAATACTGTGGCTAGAGCTTGCTGCTCGTTGTTGTCTAAGCTGCAAAGCTTAAAATTGATTTTTTTGCAATTAAATGTACATCATATGATTATCTTTTTTTCTAAGGTCTATCTTAGATAAATGCATTCAATTGTTTGGTATTCTCTTTCACTCTTTGCTATTGTTTACTTTTAATAAAATAATCTGATTTTGAGACACCTAGACAATAAGAACGTATAAAACATTAATAGGTATTTGATTTTCACCATTTTTCGCTATTGACATTTTGTTAGATATCAATGCATTGATTAGTAAAATAATCCAATCCCAAGACACCTAGATAGGTCCCATTTATGAAATCTTAGTAGTTATTTGTTTGTCATCATTTTATCTTTAACTTTAGATTGCATTATTGACATTTGGTTAGACGTCCTTTAATCAAGCTTTACCTATAGATTGAGATTTTTTTAATATTATTTAATAAAATATTAATAAACGATCTCATTATTACGACAGTTGACTGTCAAAAGTTAATGGTCAACGTTCAATGATCGTCCTAGTTGACCTTCAATATTGGATTCGCCACTGTGTATAACATTATTCTTTTGGATGCAGATTGGTGGAATTTCACCTTAGGTGGCTGAATTCACTATAAAATTAGGTCAAAGTTTAGTATACGTCTATTATAAGCCTAGTATAGTGGTGTTTCATATGTGACATGAGGGCCTCTTGAGAAGAAAAATAGGAAGTTTAAGGTGTGCTTTCTTTACCGTTTTCAAGTCATTTTTTATTTTCAATTTTTCAAAACAATGAAAATGCGTTCTCGTTCCTATTTTCAAAAACGCGTTTTTGAAAACAAGTTAAAAAATTTACGAAGAAAACTCAATTGTTTTCAATTATAATTAAATCAAAATTTTCAAAACATGTTTTGGGTATTTTCAAAATAATTTTTCAAAATGTCAAAAAGAACACATTTTCAATGACCTCAAAATGAACACTCAAAACACAAAATTCAAAATGAATTCAAAACTCAGAACACAAAACTGAAATATAAAGAGAACAACCCTTAGCATTCTAGTTTTTCTTATTCTTTTTTATGGATGTTCAAAAATAGAAATTTGTTGGTGTGGTGAAACTTAGGATATTACTTTTCCTACCATATTTGGGGTTTGACTGAGTAAAATCCTATATGATTATCCCCCGTTTGACAACCATTTTAGTAGAAAAATGTGTTTTTGAATAGTGATCGATGGAAGAATGTATGGTAAAAAAGTAAGGAGGATTTTTAGGTTTATGTGTAATATTATTTTATTGATAGAATGTGTGATTGAAATGAAAAAAGAGAAAAAGAATGAGAATAAGAATGAGAAAAAATGGGTGCCAAACGGGGGCTATATCATTTTTAAATAGTGGACAACGTTGACAATCCGTAAAATCGTCTGTTTTTTTATAATTTTTTTTTTTTATCTTATTATTTCTCTGAACAAGGATTCTAAAGGAGTTGGTATCAATTCACATGGTATCATCATCATTGTTTTGAGTGTTGGAGCGTGGAAAATATATGTTAGGTGACTTGGAGAAATTTGATGGATTATTCAATTTTAACATGTGTCAAGTGCAAGTCATAAATGCATTAATTCAGTTAGAATTGTCTAATGATTTGAAAGGAAAATCAATTTTGTCAGGCATTCATAACCTCATCACTTAATAAAAAAAATATTCAAAAAGTGGTGCAAACTCGACTAACTACTTAGACTTAGACATATAGTGTCTCTTTATGGACGGCAATAATTTTACTTTAGTATTATATTTACATCCCACGACATATTAGTTGTCATGATAAATGATTTTTTATTACCAGCGGTCCACATGTTTACACACACTATAGGCTTCATTGATGTAGGGGGTATGTAGTGAAATTGAGGTCGATGGCTTATGAGATCTAAAACAAAGTCAAGTAGATGGTTGCACCATAATTTTTCAACAAGTTTTTCAATACGAGCCGATAAAATTCTTAGTAATTATAATCATATGATGGAGTATGCTAATTCTTTGTTTAGAGAATTGAGAGTGCCAATTTTTCAAAGCATACTAATTTATCATCAAGTATTGTAATCACAGCCATACAAGAAATGACAAAATCTTATTTGTTTTTGGTAGAGATCACGAAAGTTGCTAATTATTTGCCAAAACTAAAGTGGATAATAAAATAATGTTGAAATTTGATTTCTTTCACAAAATATACCATCAAGTAATGATTATATTATTGGTGTGGAATTTTTGGATGCAAATCGATGTAATTATGGGCAGTTGAATGCACAAGAACTTAGTCAAAGTTCGGAGCTATTAGTTAGAACCAAAGTATAAATTACACAATTTTATAATTTTTCCTTTAAATGAAGAAATTAAAAGCGATGTTCAACTCCACATAATTTAAGATGGGGATTGAATACTGTCATTAGAAAAGAAATAATTGACACATAACGTAAAACAGTTTTTAAGGTATTTTTCATCGCAAAAACATAACTGAAATAACGCTTACAACTCACCCATGCATTTTAAGAAGGTCGAAAGAAATATTTAACAGTGAAGGTATAACATAATTTAAATTGGGGGAACGAAATTCACGTTACATAGAAGAAGATATTATGTTTAATAAATTATAAAACAAAGTGCATATGTTCAACTCATCATCATTCAAAGCAGCATCATTTTGAAATTGATGAAAAATATTATTATTTCTCAATAACGAATCAAAGTTTCTAGACTGTTTTAATTTCGTTTAAAATCTAAAGTGAAAAAAAAAAAAATTAAATTGAATTTCATTAATACTACTTTTGAATATGAGAAAAATTATGGTGAAAACACCATTTAGGCTTCCAAATTTTCCAATTTACTTAAAATATCTTTCATTACCTGTAAACCTTCAACTCTTGCAAATATCGTGAAATAACATCATTAACCATGCTTCTAGTACAAGATACACTAAATATTTTATTAATCAAATTAAAACTTTGTAAAGAATGTGTAATTATTTGTACAACGGTAGGTTCACTCGTTGCACTGTGTTTAATAGCAAATAGTTTTTCACATAACTCAACTTATCATTACTACTAAATATACGTATCGATTACGAGCCACAAAACACATAACATAAAAAATTAAAGAAATACTACCCCCATAGTTTAGGAAGAATAACTTTAATTCTTATTTCATCTTTTCAAATGTTTTTACATGAGGCATTTCATTGGATCTTCGAAAACTTAGCAAGAACTGAATTATCTTCATTCCAAGAATATGATTTAGTCATTACGTAAAGTGAAAATTGTGTAATTTACTAACTAAGTTCGACCTTATGTGCGGAATTATACTAATTAAAGCAACAATTCACTTAGTTTCTAAAAGGTTTAACAAACAATTCAATTATCTTAAGTTGAATTACTGCAGTTTGTAATAATAAAGCAGTAAATAATACAAAGTTTGATGACAAAGGAATCTAACTAGGTAAAAATTTCGGGACCAAACCAGTTACCTTCACTATAGACAAAATGAATTATAGTCTGTTCCTAGCCTAGCAAATTCCACTAGTTCTCGATGTTGTAATTATTGTAATCTTCAAGATCCGTTGTTCTTCCAGACTCACGATCTAATACCGTAGACATTATCTAGCCTATAGTTATAAAAATCGGCCCGGCCGGCCGATCGAGCAGGGAAATCGACGGTCTGGACCTTTGACTGGGTCGAGCACATTAAATCAATAGAAATACCCTTGACTCGGTCAAAATTAGGTTTTGATCGAGTTAACAAGTGATTTACCCCGCCCGGACCCGACCCAGTTGACTGTTTTGATTGAGTTTTGAAATCTAACTGGTGATTTACTCGACCCAGTTGACCGGTTTGATTGAGTTTTGAAATCCTTTTACAAGATTTTTAGATCCAACGGAATTGAACCTTAGACCTCTAAGAAAAATAAAGGGTTCCTCACCACTTGAGTACAAAGTACTTTAGTGTTACTTGTGTACATTAACTTATATCTAACTAATGAATCATTTATAACTTTTATAAAAACATTCTTTTAAAAGATTTTAGTTCAACATTTTACTTTATTTTATAGACCTAAATATGTATTGAAAAATAAATTAAAAATTTTAATTTTGCACCTAAAAAAACTTTATACTTCATATTTTTTATAGGTTTTTATGCAATGACCAGCCGGTTGAACCACCGAGTCACCGGTTGAACCACTAACCTATTGACTCTGGATCAGTGTCCAGATCGAGTCTGACAGCTATGATCTAACCAACATGCTAGATCTCTCGATCTACCTCTTGTAGTTTCCGAGATCCGCTGTAAATTACATACTCTCGATCTTCTTCAATTGTCTCTCCCAAATGGATACCTAAGATCACCTATTTACGTTCTTCTTTATGCACTTGTAGTCCAACATCTCTCAAACTCCAAAAACTTCTAAAGTCCAACTCAGAAAGTACCTTCCTTGAAGTGTTAAGTAAGTCAAGTATTTTGAATTCTTCAATTTGATGTTTTCCCAAAACCTGGTTGCCGAATCTCAAGAATGAATAATTTCACCAATGAATTGTATTCTTAGATCTCTTAAAAAATGATGAATATGATGCACAATAAGACAACCACCAATTTCCGAGCAAGAGCATCTATATTTATAGTTAGAGGTGTATGAGTAGTATGGGTGATGTAAAACTCTCCAAAAATCGCGAACTAGGTTTAGCCGCATAAATATGTCTTTCGAGCGAGGGAGCCTCTCGCTCAAGTCAAAGGTTGGTTGCTCGAGCGACGCCTAGGCAATAAGCTGGCGACAACAATTCTAATTCTGTTGCTCGAGCGGTGTCCAGGCGTGAAGCTAGCCAAATTTCGGCACTGCTTTTTCCTTGTTTCCAAACTCGAACTTATACCCTAGGCTACCTAACTCAATTATACAAAATTGTATCCAAGTCCTTGACTTTTTATAAGTATTCAAATAAGATCATTTTGTTGACAAACATGCCAATTACAACATTATACCTAACAATCTCTCCTTTTGGCATTTTGTGACAAAATCATACAAATAAAGTCAATGAAATCAGATTACCCAATTTATACTACCCAAGTTACTCAAGTTCTTCTACTTCTTGCATTCCTTGATAAATATGTTTCCTGAAATCAAAAACTTAATGCCCAATGTAAAAACACGTGATACAGGAAATAAAGAATTAATGAACACAAATAAGCATGCTAGTTTGAGATATGACATTAATGTCAATCAAAACACCAAACGAAACATTAAAATCACAAAACATCAAAACTCAAATAGCCATGCATATGATATGCAATGTAAATGTAATGTACATGCTCCCTCTTACTACAAACTCTCAATGTTTTTATGCAGTAGACAAATGTATCTCTCTCCCCGACGACCCGTCAAACATAAAATGGCAAAACTTAATTTCATTCAATGCAAACTATAATTTTGCTCCCCTTGTGTGTGTGTGTAGACACTCAAAAATGTAGTCGTTAATATGCATATGTATAATCAATGTACAGTAAACCTTTCCATATACTCCGTTCAAGTTAACATGAAGTAAATTATATAAGTGACTCATGTGTGTAAAGTGTGACTAATCATTTGTAAGCAGGACTCCAAACCTCAATTTTGTGAAAATCGACATGCTAAACATCACCGCCATAAGTATATTTATCTACTTATGAAAGTCAAACCATTTAAGGTCCATTAGGACCTTTAAATAGAAGCTCATTTTGTATTGATATATTTTTCCTCCTAACTTTGAGCATATTTTATTTTCACATCTTTCAATATTTTAAGCTCATAATTATTTTCCAAATTTTAAGTGCATGCTCTTCTTTATTAAGCGACTAAAATGACCCCCGTAACGAGCTTTAGGTCAGGTAACTCAAGTCAGTTGATGATAGGCACTAGATTATGAGAAATCCCACAAGCTTAATTGCTCAAGTCAAATAAGCTTCAAAGAACGTAAGATATTGATCTTTTTACAGCAGAGAATAAATTTAAGTTTAGGTATAATAAAAATGTCAATTCATGTTCAAAGTCTCCTTACTAATATGTGACTGTCATCCCAAATCTCACACATGATGTAGAGTCTCACTAACACTATCATAGTGTGTGCAGTGCAAAACGTACATGAAAACACATATACTAAATACTCCATAAATAACCTAAACTAGCAATGAAAACTATGTTACAGCGCATCGATTAAACCCATACTTGATCACAACAAACAAATTCAAGTATATTACATAAGACGCTGTAAAAACAATTTCCCACATTTTTTTTTTTGATTTTTCAATTTTTCTTTTGTTTTTCTTTTAAAATATGAATGCACCAAGCACAGAAAAAATCAAACACGCAAAAATAATATAATAATAAATGCATGTGATTTCTACCTAGAAACCAAATAAGCAGATGTGATTGATGCATACATCAGTGTAACTTAAATATAAAGCATGAGCATGCATCGAAAATACCTAATCAGTTAGGTATGAAAATGCTCTTACCTTTAAGAGCATCATGATCTATTTCAAGATTTTTCATATTGTTTTTCTTCACAAACTGGATTAGTGACAGGAATATTCCTATTTATGTATGTTATTAACTTCTTCAACAAGAAAGTTAATATGATCAACAAACTCCCGACTCTTATTTCTATTAAAACTCTCGACTCTTTATCTATTCAGGAATTGATGACGTCTAGGGCGTATGTGTCCTAACTCACCGTAGTGAAAGCAGGTCAGGACAAACCTAGGTCCAATGTTATGTGGACACTGACGTCTATTCCTAGGTCGGCGGGTTTTACATTATCTAGTAGGTCTCTCTGTCTAACAAATCACTTATCCTTAAGATCGGGGTTAGGCACATGTTTGGGCTGGTCAGTGGCATGAACAAACATGGTCTCACAAGTACTAGCATTGTTTTCTTTAAAACCTAAACCTCCCTTATTTCCAGCCAACTTGTCCATTCTTAAAACGTTATCTAACTTTTCAGAACCATTAGAGAAGACAAGCAGTTGAGACTTAGAATATTCTAAATCACTCAGAAGGTTCTTAACCTAGATTTCTAAGGTCTCTTTCTCATTGGTCAACTCACTGACTCTCCTTGAGAACTTCTCAAACTCACCGGTGAAGTCTTTAACCTGAATCTCTAAAGTTTCATTCATGGATTTCAATTCACTTAGGATTGAGGTAGATTCCTCAATATGCGCTACTAACTTCTCATTTCCAATTCAAGTTCCTTATTCTTCGCACTCAAGGCTCTGTTTTTAGTAAAAATCTTAAAACTCTCATAATACATCTTATCATTAGCCTCTTAGATATCTTCCTTTCTCACAAACTCCTTATTAGAATCCTCATCATTATCCAAGTTCTCTTTTCTTTTACTCCCCTGGTCAGATCCATTCTTAATTCTCGTAGTAAAGGTAATATATTTTCCACATCCTCCCGAGTGGATTTCTCAATTTGATTATTCGAGTTAGACTTGTCATCGGTTAGAGTAGCATTCATAACTTTATCTGAATTCATCCTACTACTAGGGCATTCAATCTTAATGTGGCAAAAACCTCGACAATTATGGTACCTCACAGATTTAGATTTCTAGATTCACTTGGGCCACCTTCATGTATCTCTTGAGTGTTACTTTTCTTCCAAAATATTTTTCGAAATTTTTAAGCGAGGTAAGCTAACTCCTCATCATCCGGATAACCTGCATGAGCCGATTCGGTCCGGATGTTTCTCACGGATTTCATGGCTAGAGATTTATCTTTAATAGGTTTATCTAAGGTCAACTCATAGGTCTGGAGGGATCCAACTAACTCATCTACCTTAATGAAATCTATGTCCTTACTTTTTCAATCGCCATGATTTTAGCCTAAAATGCTCAAGTAAAGATCTAAGGATTTTATACACTATCTTAGACTCGGGGATTCTCTTACCTAGGTTGAAACTAGAATTCACTAAGTCATTTAAGCTCGCATAGAATTTATCAAATGTCTCATCCTCTTTCATCATAATCTCTTCAAACCTAGTGGTCAACATCTGTAACTTAGATTTTTTAATAGCCTGAGTTTCCTCGTATGTGGTCTGTAGAATATTGCAAACCTCTTTGGCTACCTCACACATAGATACTCTCCTAAAATCTTTAGGGAACAGTGCCATAAATAGGGCATATAAGGTTTAGTTGTTCGAGTTAAACTCATCTAAGTTTGTCCTAGTCCAATTAGCAATGAGAGTGGGGGTCACTACATTGTCTACAGTTGTACTAGGGGCACTTCAACCATTCGCCACACTCAACCAAATCGCTCATCCATAGATTTTAAGAACACTCTCATCCTAACTTTCCAACAGGAATAGTTAGTGTCATCAAAGTATGACGGGATAGACAATAAACTACTCATTTAGACTAATTAAGGCCAGAATTGAAATTAGGCTCTGATACGAATTGAAAATTATGTAGTTTACTAACTAAGTTCGATCTTACGCGTGGAATTATACTAATTAAAGCAAAAAGTCACTTTTAATTAGTTTCTAGATGGTTAAACAAACAAATGAATTATCCAAAGTTGAATTATCGTAGTTTGTAATAAGAAAGCAATAAATAACATAAAGTTTGATGGCGGAGAAACCTAACTAGGTAAAAGATTTGGGACCAAGTCAGTTACCTCCACTATAAACAATATGGATTACAGTCAGTTCCCAGCCTAGCAAATTCTACTAGATCTCCCTGTTGTAATTCCTGTAATCTCCAAAAATCACAGTTCCTCCAGACTTACGATTTACTACTATAGATACTATCTAACCAACTTGCTAGATCTTCCGACTACCTCATGTAGCTTCTAAGATCCACTGTAAATTTTAGATTCCCGATCTTCTTCAATTGTTTCTTCCAAGTGGATACCTATGAATCACCTATTCATGTTCTTCTTCATGCGCTTGTAGTCCAATCCCCAAAAACTTTTGAAGTCTAACTGAGAAAGTATCTTCCTCGTAGTGTTAAGGAAGTCAGGTGTTTTGGATTCTTCAATTTGATGTTTTCCCAAAACTTGGTTGTCAGATCTCATGAATGAATAATTTTACCAATGAATTATGTTTTTAAATCTCTTAAAAGATGACATGAATATGAGGTATAATAAGATAACCATTAATTTTCATGCAAGAGCATCTGTATTTATAGTTGGAGGTGTATGAGTTGTATGGGTTGTGTAAAACTCTCCAAGACCGCAAACTAGGCTTAGCCTCATAAATATGTCGCTAGACCAAAGGAGCCTGTCGCTTGAGCGACGCCTGGGTGACAACAGTTCCGTTTCTGCCGCTCGAGCGGTGGCCAGGTGTGAAGCTAGCGAAATTTCAACACTGTTTTTTCCTTGTTTTCAAACTCAAACTCAAACCCTAGGCTACCTAACTCAACTATACAAAATTGTATCCAAGTTCTTGACTTTTTACAAGTGTTCAAATAAGACCATTTGGTTTGTCAATTACAACATTAGACCTAACATAAAGTACCTAGAAACAAAAAAAAAATATAAGTAAATATAAACTTTATTTCCAAATATTGTGAAATCAAGATAATAATTGCAAAATTAAGAGAGTAATAATTAGAAAATTATATTGTTAAATAGTTTAGAGCGATATACTAGAGAAATTGTATAAGATAGAAGGCTGAAAGAGAAATGTGATAGAATTTGATTTTCAAACGCACCTATTTATTGATCAAAATTTAAAAAAAAAAAAGGAAAAAATGAAGTGAAAAATCAAAAATCAAAATTTGATTGATCATGGCAACATGTTGTGCTAGCTAAAAAAACAACATTGCTGGTGAGTTGAGCAGGCTGCAAAAGGCAGCCATGCAGGCTACTCAGCTAGGCGAGCCGGGGACGTTCTTGGCTGGAGAGCCAACTCATGTGAGTTGGTTAATGGCTCTTACGAGTATTTTGCTGCTCAATTCACACCAACAGCTCGACGCCAAACCAATGAGCTGGTGAATGGCTCATATGAGTATTGAAATGCCATTTTGAACAAGCTTTATGCATTTGGTAATTCAATAAGTTATAACTTAAATATAATATTAAATAACACTTCCATGTTTTAATATTTAATTAAATTTTGTACATTATTTTGAATTAATGAATCAGTTTGCTATTCATATTATAAGTAATATTTATTTTGCTAAAAAAAATTTTACCCTAGTTGGTGTTTGTTATAAACATCAGGAAAAACAAAGAAACTGGCTCTCTATTTTAGTATTGTTTAATTGCTTTTTCTATATTCTTATATTATAGAAATAATAATTGGTATGAAACTCTATTTGTCTTGTTTAAATCTGATTTATGTGGAATTGTAAATAGAGAATTCTAGAATTGATAGGGAAAGAGTTTTGGCGGGAAATTCTGTTATCATTCAACTGAACTAAAATCGGATGAATGGCTAAATATATATACATAATAAAGAAGAGAAAAAGACTTAAATAACCTCTTATCTACATGTGCCTCAATACTCACCCTCAAGATGGGAGATGTATGTTTAATATTCTTATCTTGGTTACCAAGTATTTAAATCTAACTCTCCCTAAAGGTTTGGTCAACAAATGTGTCAATTGTTCTTGTGAAGCCACATGTAACATTTTTACTTCTTCAGCTTGAACTTTATCTCTTACAAGGTGACAATCGATCTCTATATGCTCCGTTCTCTCATGAAATACCTGGTTGCTAGCAATATGAATTGCTGATTGGCTATCAGAGAATAACAAAGTTGCTCGATTGTGTGTGATACCTAAGTCACCAAGTACATTCCTTAGCTGACTTAATTCACAAGCAGCAGTAACCATGGATTGATAGTCTGCTTCAGCTGAAGATCTAGAGATAGTATGTTGCTTCTTTGATTTCCATGACACCAATGAATTCCCCAGGAAAACACAAACTGATCTTTTGGTGTCTAAACAAGCTACTCACTCAGCATCACATAAAATTTTGAGAATTAAATCTGATTTGCTCTCAAAGAATAAGCTTTGTGCTGGTGTGCCTTTCAAATACCTTAATACATGATGAGCAGCTTCCAAATGGGGTTGCATTGGTGACTGGAGAAATTGACTAAGAACTTGCAGGGCATATAACATATCAGGTTTGGTTATGGTCAAATATAAGATCCTTCCTACCAACCTTTGATATATACTAGCATCTTCAATAGTGTCCCCTTCAACCTTACTGAGCTTTAATTTATGTGGTGAAGGACATTTTGCAGGCTTAGTTCCAAGATAACCTGCATCAGTAAGGACTTCCAGTGCATATTTCCTCTGATTTATAGAAATTACATTTGATGTTCTCACAACCTCAAGTCCCAAAATGCATTTTAGAACTCCCAAGTCTTTTAATCTGAACTGGTCATTTAATTTCTTTTTAAATCGCTCAATGTATGATAGATTATTACCTCCTATGATAATGTCATCTACATAAACAAGCAGGGCAGTGAAAGATCCATTATCTTGCTTGCTAAATAGAGAGTATTCAGACATTGATTGTTTAAAACCTTGTGAAAGAATGTAGAAAGTTAGCTTAGTGTTCCATTGTCTTGACGCCTGAGTCCAAAAATGGACTTGTTTAATTTACAAACAAGTTGTTCTCAATTCTCCCCCTGCTACTCATAACCCTTAGGCATCAAAATATACACCTCTTCATCAAGTTTACCATGGAGGAATGCATTGTTGATGTCCGGCTAAATGAAGATGCCAACACTTATGAGCAACAATAGCCAATAGGGTCTTCACAGTAACTAATTTGGCAACAGGAGAAAAGGTTTCTTCATAATCAAGTCCAACTTGTTGTGTGAACATGTGTGCAAGAAGCTGACTAACTATCCAAGTATTGTTGGAAACCAATGCTTGGTATTCTGAGTTCATAGATTTACACCAATCCGGATGTTTAGAAGCCTCATCATATGATTGACGTTCATAAATGTTAGATAAAGCTAGTGAATATTTTCTATGAACCGGAGGTAATTCGCTATAATCCAGATATTCTAAAAGTAAAGACAGTTTTAGTAAGGAGATTATACATTTTATATGTTTTCATGCCATATGGGTATAAATGAAAATGCAATGTAAAGCCCTGGGGTCAAATTTGGTACAATTTCGTTTAAGGCTAGAAGCATAACAAAGGCATCCAAAAACCTAGAGGTGTGTATATAATGGTGTAGTCTACTAATGTATTTCGTATGGAGTTTTGTTTTCAAAGACATGAGTAGGTGTTCTATTAATAAGATGTGTGGCAGTGAGTATGCATTTCTCCCAAAATTTATGAGGCAAATTGGCTTGAAATTTAATAGCTCTTGCAATGTTTAGGAGATGCTGATGTTTTCTTTCCACCACACAGTTTTGTTGAGGGGTTTCTACACAACTAAGTTGGTATATAATGCCCCTAGAATGGTAGAACTCATTCATGTGGAATTCAAATCTATTATCAGATCTGAGTATCTTTAAATTGCAATCAAAATGTGTTTGGACCATATAATAAAATGATTGAATGACAGATCTAGTTTGAGACTTTTCTCGCACGAGATATGTCCAAGTCATTCGAGTATGATCATCCACAATGGTGTTTACAGTTTCTTTAATGATATGTCAACAGCATGTAACATTGAATATTTGAATATAAATATCAGAGATAAACATACTTTGTTTGTTATAATCAAAACATAAGATTGACCATAGGTCAACAAACCTTTTTCTACATAGAAATGTTGATCCGAGGGTCCAAATATCAAAATTGAAATGTCATGCACGATTTTCGTAAAGAAGGAAAACCATAGGAATGTTTTTGTCAATTAAAATAAGAGTGCAAATATGAAATGTGATATGATAGGGACCATTTACGCAATGAGTCCAAATGATGAAAATATTTTGTGCTAATTACCCAAGTCAAAAACAATGTCACAAAGATGGACAAATCTCATTTCTACTTGCTTACATAACAAAGTCACAACAGTTTTCACTCCATCCCATTATGTAAAACGTTACGTACTAGAGGCCAAACATTACTTCATCCATTAAGGGTAACATGAGCAGGACGAACCCACTTGGGGTCAAGGGGCTCCACAAAATTTTGGATTTTTTCTTTAATAATATTTAAGTACCCACTAACCAACTCACATTTTCAAGCCCATTTGCCGACTTCTAAAGTCTTCTCGACTTCTCATCTCTCTCTTCTACAGTCATGATCACAAATCATCTACAAGGCTCCTCCGCGACCACCCCTGCTAACGTTACGTCGCCCTTCCGTCAAATTAAAAAAGGTAGGCATTTACTAGTACCTCAGTAGTATTAAATTTAGATATGCATGTACGTGAGTTGTGAAAATGTTTAAACGTACGTTGGTTTGGATGTCACATGAATCTAATTTTTTTTTATAAATTTGGTATGTATTATGACCGAGTGAATATCGAAACATAGGTAATGGGTTATTGAGTTTGGATTTTATGTTTTGTAAATCCAAAACCTTTATTATACAAATCTGATTTTTTTTATAAAAAAAATTGTGTGGATTCTATTAACCTCAATTTTTGTACATCTAATGTGAACAACAGATCCCAAGGCCTCTCTCATCCACGTAAACCTAATTCCTGTACACTAGGACAAATTGTTAGCCATACATGGCTTCCTCCGATGGTGGTATTGTTAGTCGCGTGCACTTGACGGTCAAGTCAGTTAAAGTTATAAGTATGTAGGTATGGAAGGTACTTTGGACACGAACCTCCTTTGTAAAAAAAGGGGTCGACTCTAGGAAAAATACGTGATAATAATATTAAAGATAGTAAACTTACAACTTTTAAGTCTAAACTTGCATTATATTTGGAAAGGCACATTGTTTAAGATTTTGTAGTAAAATAGGATGTATATTGACTGTATGATGAAAGTATACACGGCATCATCCATACAGTTGATGTCTCTTGTCAAAGGTATCAATCAATCATGAGCATTTAAGGTTAACACCATTTTGTTGCCCAAAAGTCTAACACAAGACATAGATTTAACCTAATTGGCTAAATAGGATGACATTAATAGTGTATTATCACATCAATCACTTAGTAAGAATTGCATAAAAGATCTCTTACTTAGTCTCTTACAGCTTTACCCCACCTAAGTGTACGGTTCTCCATCTGGGGTCGACTCCGACAAATAGATTCAGTTTTCCATATAGGTTCAGCCTCTTCACCGGGGTTCGATCAAACTGCCTTTTGGGCAGAATAACGTAAAGTGCGGGTCTATGTTTGTTTGCCACATAGAATTTCTAAAGCCTCGTCGAACAAAGCATAACAATAGTCACCGAAGTCTATATATAGTTATTCATATAAAGCATAGACTTTTAGGTTGAGCTTTATTCCATTTGGAGCGCTTTAAATTTTGCGAAGAAATAGCGTAGCACTTTTGTCCTCAAAGTCCAAGATCATATTCATATAATGTGTGGATTTCTAAGTTGGAATCTTAATAAGTTGACTCGTAGTATCCCATGTGAGTAGGAAGTCAAGACACTATACAAACCTAGGCAAGGCCCTTGCTAGGAGAACAAGGTTGTTGATGTAGTTGAAGCCTGTGATAAGACTGAAATTCATTAACACGAGGCTCTTGAGAGCCAGGAGGGGGAGCCTGTTAACATAGTTAAATCATTTGATAAGGTAGGAATTTATGAAGGTGGGGCCCTTGCTTGGAGGACGAGTCTGTTGATGTAGTTTAAGCTTGTGATGAGGCTGAAATTCATAGGTGATGCATTTGCTCGGAGGACGAGCCTGATGATGTAGTTGAAGCTTCTATGATAAGGATGAAATTCATAAGGCGAGGCCTTGTTAAAAGGACGAGTCTGTTGATGTAGTTGAAGCCTACAATAAGGCTAAAATTCATTAAAATGAGGCTCTTGGTAGAAAGGTAAGCATGTTGATATAGTTGAAGACTATGATAAGGCTAAAATTCATTAAGTTGAGGCCCTTGCTAGAAGTGTGAGCCAGCTAATATAGTTGAATCTTGTGATAAGACTAAAATTCATTAAGGTGAGACCCTTACTAGGAGGGACGAGCCTGTTGATGTAGTTGAGGCTTGTGATAAGGCTAAAATTCATAAGAGGAGGCCATTGCCAGGAGGGCGGGCCTACTAATGTAGTTCAAGTCTGTGACAAGGCTGAAATTCATTAAGGTGAGTCCCTTGTTACTAGCGCGATCTTGTTAACGTAGTTGACACCTGTGACAAGGCTGAAATTCATCAAGGCAAGGTCCTTGCTAGAAGGGCAAGTCTGTTGACATAGTTGAAGCCTGTGATAAAGTTGAAATTCATTAAGGCGA
The DNA here is from genome assembly GCA_019097785.1 of Fraxinus excelsior. Taxonomy (NCBI): domain Eukaryota; kingdom Viridiplantae; phylum Streptophyta; class Magnoliopsida; order Lamiales; family Oleaceae; genus Fraxinus; species Fraxinus excelsior. The sequence continues at coordinate 32,379,174 of CM032625.1, read as the reverse complement.
AGTCCTTGCTAGGAAGGCGAGCCTTTTGATGTTGTTGAAGTATGTGATAAGGCTGAAATTCATTAAGGTAAGGCCCTTGCTAGGACAGCGAGTCGTTGATTTAGTTGAAACTTGTGATAAAGCTAAAATTCATTAAGGTGTGGCCTTTGCTAGAAGGGCAAACCTCTTGATGCTATGAAGAGACATTTATGGGACGCGTGCTACAATTATTCGAAAAATTGTCCTCTTTACAAGGTATGACGGTGAATCAATTTTCTTTTTTTTCCATACGTGTATTGTGCGCACATTAAATACATAATGATAACAGTCTGTTACAACTAGCAGAGGCGGTGCGATTCATGCACACGTGCTGAGAACGATTTGATCTGGGTCATCCATTCAAATTTAAACGAGCGTCCTTTAGGTTTAACGGCTCAGATGAAGGGCATATTTGTACATCTCAAATTAAGTGTTGTCCAATTGGTATCAAAATTCAATTTAAGTCATTTTTAAGGGAAATGTTGGTTGGATTTTAAATGCAAAATAATAGGGAAGTCAAATAGAGAAATCAAACATAAGGAGCGCGGGCATTTTTTATTCAATATGAATAATAAGGTTACATCATCAGTATTTATACTAAGCCTATCCCAAACCCAAGCCCATACGAAATTTTAGGGCCAGTACAAGAAAAATACACCTACATCGTAACACTCCCACGTTTTCCCCACACCCAACATATTCAGCGTCTCCGACAAACAAATAGTGAATTAAACCCACAAGGCTGATGTCGTCAATCCACCCCACTCCATTCCGTTCGGTGCATTCCACTCTCATCACTCTACTCTACTCCACTCCAACATTGGACATTTTGCTCCAGTAAACTTGTGTTCTACTCTATATGAGCCACCTGTACAACAATCTCCACATTGGCGAATATTTATCTCCTTAGGAAAAAACACTGAAGCAAACATAACTTGAGAAAAACACATCATTTAGGACTATTAGGTTGGGACACATCCTCTTTAACGCCTAAAGATATTAATCAAGTTCAAGTGCTTTAACTTGTCCATTATGATTGGCTTTGTCAACATGTCTGTTGCATTCCCTGAGGTACATACCTTCTCTAGTTACAATTCTCCTAAAATAACCAACTCACTTAACTTGTGAAATCTCACATCAATGTATTTCGTTCTTGCATGATAAATCTAATTCTTTGCTAAAAAGATACGCTCTGACTATCACAACACAGCTTTATTCCATCTCTTGATCTCAAGCTCCTTGACAAGCCATCTCAACCATAATAATTCGTTGGTTGTCTTAGTTTCACCGTGTACTTTACTTCAATTGTAGATAATGCCACAAGTGACTGCATCATATATCTCCAACATATAGGCCTACTTGTAAGTGTGAAAACATACCTGTATGAGACCTTTTGTAATCCAAGTCGCCTGCATAATCTGCATTCATGTATCCCTGAACTGAAACATCATCATGTTGTCTCTCAAACATGATCCCACACTCCATTGTACCTTTCAAGTACCTAAAAATCCAATTTACAGCTTTCTAATGCTCTCTACTATATTAGCCATGTACTTGTTCTCCACACTGACTGCATGTGCTAAATTTGGTCTTGTATACACCATTGCATACATCAAACATCACACTGCACTAGTATAAGGCACTTATGACATCTCTGCAATTTCTTTTTCATTCTTAGGGCACTTGATTTGCCAATGTCATGCCCACTAGTTTTGCATCAAATATGTTAAACCTCTCCAACACTTTCTTCAAATAATTTTTCTGAGATACTCATAATTTTCTGGCCTTCCTATCTCTGTGGATCTACATGCCAAGAATCCTATTAGCCGGTCTTAAATCTTTCATGTCAAACTTACTGCTCAACAAAGAATTCAATATGTCTACCTCATTCATATTCTTAGTAGCAATTAACATATCATCCACTTAAAACATCAAGAAAATATATAAGTCATCCTCAAGAACTCTGTAGTAAACACAACAATCATATTCACAAATACTACATCCCTATTGATTACCATCTTCTTTGCCTCTGGATCCCAGAACTTGTACCCTTTTACATATTTCACATAGCCCAGAAAAATACACTTTCTTGATTTCGAATCAAGCTTGGATCTCTGGTCACTATATACATGCACATAAGTCGAACACCCAAATACTCTCAATCTTGAATAATCAACTTCATCACCTATCCAAACTTCATCTGCAACTTTCCCATCTAGTACTACTCGTGGTGATTTGTTTATGACATAACATGCCATATTCACAGCTTCTGCCAAAAAACTCTTCAGAAGCCCTACATTCAACCTCAAACATGTTGCTTGTTCTGCAATAAATCTGTTTATCGTCTCCGCTATACCATTCTAGAGAAGTCAGCAATGAAAGTAATGAAATACTGGGATCCACATTTAGACAACTCCATCACGGGTCACCAAACATTAGAATGTACATATTCAATAATGTCCATTGTCTGGTGATTTTCCATCTTGAACTGTAATCTGAACTGTTTCCAAAGTACACAAAACTTGCATAAATCAAGCTTGCATGATTTTACTCACTTCAAAAAATTTCTCTTGTGAAGCTCAATCATACCACGTTCTCCTATATGCCCCAGTCACATGCGCCATATGAGAGTGTCATTTGACTTAGATTATGTTGTAGCAACTCCACCTACAGCTGTATTCCCCAATAGTTTGTAGATATTCTCTACCAATTTTTGACCTTTCATCACAATCATAGCATATTTCTTCACTATCAAGGCCCCACTCTCTGACCTACAAGAATAGCCACATGTGTATAAAGTACCTAAAGAAATTAAGTTCTTTCTCAAACCTAGTACATGCCTACAACCTCCAAAGTTCTCACCGCATCATCGAATATTTTAAATTTTATTGACCTCATTCCAATGACCTTACATGATGAATCATTACCATCAGAACAGATCCAAAATTATCCAAATGATATGAATCAAACCAATCTCGATGAGGACACATGTGATATGAAAATGCTGAATCAAGTACCCAAGAGTCATGTAATCTTTCAGAATTACCTGTAGAGACTAATAGCATGTCTCCATCTCTAGAATTCGAGTCTCCTTCTACAATACTATCCGAGTTTGAGGACGCGTCATCTTTCCTTTCATCACCCTGTTTTTTATTTGAACAATCCCTTTTAAAGTGACTCATCTGATGGCACTTGTAGCACTTGACTTTTGCTCATCTAGATTTCTAGATTTCGATATCGTATTCTCTTTGTAAGAACCACATATATCCTTCTTTCTTCCACGATCCTAGTAACCCTTCATCCTGTAAACTTTTGCCGGTACACAGTTTACGTCGTTTGTAGGCCAACAAAGCTAATGTAACTTCCTCCAATTTGAGAGTCTCTTTATCCTACATCAACGTGGTCACCAGGTAGTCGTACGAGGGAGGAAGAGAGCACAACAATAGCATTGCCTTGTCTTTTTCATCGAACTTGATTTCAAGTCGTAACAAATCGCTGATAATTGATCAAACACATTTGTGTGTTGAGTCATATCTGTACCCTCCAGCATTTTGAGCTTGTACAGCCGTTGTTTTAGATGTAGCTTGTTCGTAAGAGACTTTGATATATAATGACTCTCCAATTTCAACCAAACATCCGTCGGACATTCAACGTCCATGATGTAATATGTGATCTTGTTCGCCAAATAGAGCCAAATTATATCTACTACTCGTTCCTCGAGCTCTTCCCAATCGGCATCTAACATACCCTCTGGCTTCTTCCCAAATAACGCCTTCACCATTCTTTGTTGCACCAACAAGTCCTTCACCATTCGTTGCCATAATCTGAAACTCCATGTTTATTCAAAATTCATCACATCAAATTTTTCAATCAAAAAACTTGCCATCTAGACCTTGCTTTGATACCAGTTGTTGGAATTTAAGTGCAAAATAATAGAGAAATCAACACAAAGAGCGAAGCAAAAGATTTTTATTTAGTATGAATAATAGGGTTACATCATTAGTATTTATAACTAAGGATTATTAGCACAAAACGTCCCCATGTTTGGAGTTCAGTGTGCAAAACGTCCATACGTTTCAATTTTTGCATTTTTCACGTTTCATTATGAAAATCATCATTTTCATCCATTTTCTCAATAAAATGACAATTATACCCGTCTATTTAAATAAAACAAGAAGAAAAGAATTAATTGCAAACATACTCCCAAAATTTTCTATAAAATACAAATAAATTCCAAATAAATAATTAAAGAAAATCACCCCCTTTCTCTTCCATCCAACCACCACCACCATATAGCCCTCCATCCCGCCATCACAACGCACTAATCTGCTCGCCCAAACCTGACTGTAATTGGCAGTCAAAACCTCTAACTCACAAACATTAAACTCGATGGTACCATGACTTCCGATAACTTTCGGGCATGGCCTACCACCAACAAGTTTCCCTAATCAAAACGACCTAAACAATGGTCAAACATAAACCAAAACAACCTCCAATTGAATTGCCATACCTCAAAAAAATTATTTGCAATCGCGATTCGCGAAAAACCAAATCTACCTCCTTCCATTCTCGTCGTCCAAAGTAATGGTGATCCAAATTAGCCTCAATCGATCCTCCAACAGCCACAATCAACAATGGATAATGATCCAGTTGTTCCAATTATCCTTCCAATTGATTCAATTTTAGATAAAAATAAATAAATAAATAAACAACCACAAACTGTGCGCATAGCGATGAATATTTTCACAAAATTGATGGGTTCCGCGTGTTACAATTCAAATTGAGACACAAACATCCATAGGTTAACTGCCAATTGCATCAATTACATAACCAATTATTCAATTTCAGCTATGAGTTACTGTGTGTGGTTGCTAGACTTGAGATTCAAATTCCAAGTTTAAAGGTGATGGCCGATGTGGGAATTGGAATGCTTTTGTTGAATGGACTGTATATAATAGTTCATTGAAAATTACACAGACGGTGGGCAAGCAGGTTAGTGCGTTGTGACGGTGGGATGGGGGGGCTATATAGTGGTGATGGTTTTCGATGGCTAAGGTGGTGGTTGGGTGGTATTTCCGACAAGTGAAAGTCATGGTGGAAGAGAAAATGGATGGTTTTTTTTTTTTTTTTTGATGTTTTTAATTCCTTATTTGAAATTTATTTGTATTTTATTGAAAATTTTGGTAATATGGTTGCAATTTATTCTTTATTTTTATTTTATTTTCTTTTTGTTTTATTTAAATAGGAGGGTATAATTGTCAGTTTATTGAGAAAATGGATGAAAATGACGATTTCCACAATAAAACGTGGAAATATGGGTGAAAATGTAAAAAATCAAAACGTATGGAAGTTTTCCACAGTGAACTCCAACTATATGGATGTTTTATGCTAATCCCATACAGAACTTTAGGGCCCGTACAAGAAAAATACACATGTACCATACCATGCCCGCATTGCCCTCGTACCCCAAACCTATTCAACGTCCTCGACATACAAATAGTGAATTTAACACACAAAACTGATGTTGTTGCTACATTCCGTTCGGTGTGCTTGACTCCGGCATCGACCACTTTGATCTAGTAAACTTGTGTTCCATTCTATATGAGTTACATATACAACAAGGTCAATAATTCGGATTCTGGGGATGCGATAGTAATCCGTTAGGGGTAAATGAGCATATGTCCACCCAGAACAAATAATACGTAAGTTAAAAATTTTGGCACAAATGCCGGATAATTACAAAAAAAAAATTGTAATGATCCAGACCTCGTACACAAACTGTTATGTCATACGTAGGTCCACTTCGAGTGGACATTTGCCCACTTACCAATCCACGACTTTCTATCGTATCTCCCAAAATTCAAACCCAAAACATGTCTAACGAGAGACTTGATGGCTTGGGAACAAGATTTGGATTGTTACAAATATTCACTAACTAAAGATATTGAAATAAATAAATAACCAAAAAAATGAGGTGATAAACGTGGCAAGGGACCGCCCAGCCCTATCTCGATCCCGTCATGAATTCGCCATCCCAGCTTTAAATGGGTATGAGTGCGGAGTAAGGTTACAAAAGTATGTGATGGGGCAAGAGTCGAAAATGGCCGAACCACCCTATCTTTGTAGCCATCCCCAATGTTAACACAAAATGATACTTTATAGGAACATACTTTTAAAATTGCATAAAATTCCCCAAAGTTTCATGCAGATGTTCGTTACATCCCCCACAAAAAAAAAAAAAAAAAAAAAAAAAAAAAAAAAAAAGTGAATGAAAAAATTAATTGATCTAACCACAATCGCTTTCTGTTCGTGGACTTTGATGGCGGGATAGATGAATATGAAGATAAAATAACGACTTTGCTATGTAAGTTAGGAGGAAATAGGGCAAGACAGAAAATATATATATATCATTTTTAGTTATTGTGTATCCACCAATTTAGGTCATATTCCTTATCTTACATACATTGATTAATATCTCTGGTGTTTTTTTTTTTTTTTTGGTGGGTGACTTTTGAATTATGATTCTCCAAATTTGATAATTGAGGAAACATGAAATTAAATGATTGTAGTTACCAATTTTCCTTTATTTCTGTAACACTAATATAGATGTGTAAATTTTCCAAGAGAATATGAGATACAATTTATTATGACTTGGAGCACGAGTCCAAGTATTATATGGGCTTGTATAATTAGAGCACGTCTAATGATTTTCTAGGTCGAACCTAAACTTAGATTTCTATGTGGATGATTTTAAAAATTAAAACCGTAATTAGAATTTTTTTGGTTGTGTTTCATGTACGATATCTTACAGATTTATTTATCAATTTATGATGTGACAAGATTTGATTAGGTCAAAGATTATGTAAATAATATGTACAACAAACATTTTCCATATTATTTTTTTGTATAATTTTGGAAATTATATGTTGAATCGATAGAAGTTTAATAGAATATTTAAAATTGCTTATACTTTTTGTAAGTTATTTATTTTATGGTTGTGCTACATTAGCCTACATATATATCACAATTTACAAATTTGTATCAATAAATGTGTAGCGAGATATGATTTGGCCAAAATCTCATCAATCAAATAAAAGGAAAAAAAAAAAACTCTGGCACTTTTTTTGACATCTCATCAATCTGTAAAAGATTACGTAAATGATAATATACAACAAATATTTTCCTTTACCTTAATGCTTATTTAAAACATTTGACAACGCTTTACAAGTAGTGTTGAGAAAATCTAAATAAACAAGTTCTTGGCTAGTTTTGTGGGGGAGGAAACTCCTTTTAATAGTTCTCATGGGTTTTCAAATTACTTCTTACGTAATTTTAAACATTTTGAATTCGGTTTACAAATTTCAAATGGTCCTAGATAGAAAATTCCTAAGAGAGTTTTGTGAGGATAATTATATTTACACCACAATTTTTATTTTTTGCATTACACTTTTATTGTACTTAAGGTTTTTAATATGAGCTCATTATAACACTTACATCTCTAACGATTTTTCATATCATTCTTATCGTCAAACTTTTTATTGGCTAATACATTTTGTATTTGATACCTCAAACTTTCCATTAGTTAACACATTTTGTATTTGATAACGTTTTAATGACCAAAAATCCGTTGAAACAGTGTAAAAAAACTTATTTTTTCATCATAATTTTTAAAAATAAATAATGCGAAAAAAAATATTTGTCCTTCAATCAAAGCATGAAAATAAAATATTTTGATATAAATTATCATCGTGAGAATTAATGGAAGTTTGAAAATAAGAATTCGGCGAATAAAAAAAGTTCAAAAAAATAATTGCTACAATGAGCAATAAAATGATGAGCTTAACTGTAATTAAAATCTGGTGTACAAAATAAAAAATATGGTGCCAATATAACCACCCGTTTTGTAAATTGACAGGAAAGCAAGTGGTTTTATAAATCTATAATATATTAAATATCACATCAAGTGAAAATTATTTTTTGGACGACTATACTACAATTCAATTATTTCAATAATACGCGACTTTTCATTTTTCAGTAACTATTTAATTTACAAACTATAATAAATACTACAAATTCTTGTTTATGATTGTATTCATTAATTCTCAATTAATTAACACTCACTTTCATTTAATTGGTATTAATTAGAACTTCACGTTGACATTCACGTCCATGTTCCTGTTATTAAGTCTCGATTAATTAATATTCACATTCATTTAATTAATATTAATTAAAATTTCACATTCAAGAATGAAATTCGTTATTCACATCCATGTATACTAATTAGCATCAAGTTGGACTTAATTGAAAATTAACACTACACCAAAAAATACCTTTTACAGCGGCAAAAAAAACACTGCGGTCGACCTTTTGAAGCGTTTTTCCAAGTGTTGCGAAGTTCAGTGTTGTCGTTGAGGGAAAACTTTTTGCAGCGTTTTTTAAACGTTGCGAAAAATCATTTTACAGCGTTTTTTAAACATTGCGGTAGGCCTTTTGCAGCGTTTTTTTAAACGTTGCGGTAGACAATTTTTTTGTTTTTTTTTTTTACATTTATGGTAGTTGAGTAATTGACCCACAAAATTAAAAATAACACTTTGCGACATTTTGGAATTACATAAAAATTAATAATTTCATTATAAATTTTGGAATCAATACAAAATTCGAATATATTACAACACAACCAATCTAAGAAGGAGTAAGATAAATAATACAATTGTTTCTTCCATCATTCCACTAACTAGATTGCTGGAGAAGTAGAGACAGAAAATATCATCCACAAATGCGGCCACTTCAACTTGTGTTTGAACCCGGACTTTATTAGTAGAAACTAGTAATATGCCACCAACTTCATCTTCAGATGAATCACTCTCCTCAATTACTTCATGGGAGTCATCACTTTGCCCTTCATCATCATGCTCACGGTATCTTTGAGCCAGTCTACTGCAACAAGATCCATAAGATGTTTATCTGCAGCTATCTTCAAAAATATGTTCCAAATCAATATAAGAGGAAATGGAGAATTTTGGCCACTAAAAACCATATATCTGCGGTTAAAAAGGAAGAAATTGAATCCCTTGGATTTGTCATGGCAAATATTCTTACTACGAACTCTGAAGTTGTTTCTGTCAGATAATGTCCAGCAATCACGGCCCTTATAATTGTCATCACGGTGAAGGTTACCCGAGAAAATGGACAAATCAATTTGGTCTATGGGTTCTTCTTCATATGCACTCGTCATCGTAAGTAGATTTTTCAATTTATAGAAAGTACCAAGGTTTTAAGGCACATCAACAAAACAAACAATTAATATCAATATCTACCAGCTCTCTTGTCTTCGACCTCTACAGTGGATGGCAGTGCCTGCAAAAATGATATGAGAAAAGCACGTTGCAACACAAAGCTCTTGATAAGAACATTGAAAATCTCATCTTCATCAGAGTATTCATCCATCAATACAGCGATGAACAGAAGATAAGTTGAATTTGTGACTCCTCTTTGAAGAACCGAAACCTGATGTAATATTAACCATAACAGGAATAATTGAAGCAGTAATCCTCTCATCAGTTTGGGAAAAGTATACTCGTAATCCTTTCATCAGTTTGGGAAAAGTTTCTTCAGATGAATCTTAATTTGTTACATACTATTCAGGGTAAATGCAAAAAAGTGAAGTTATCAAATATCAGAAACCTCTCCAAAATAAGCTCTATTCCCATCTTCACATTTAATTTCTTAAAAAGTCTAATTAAAGAACCATGAAAGTCAGGCTAGTTTAAACACTATGCTCCACGGAGCAACTACCAATTTAAGAGACTGAAGCTATACTGTACAGAAAGCCTTATGAACATTTTAGAGATACATTAAATGTCCAATTAACTTATCTGTTCAACTTCAGATAACCAATCTATGTGAACTAATTTATGGTACATTATTGTCTTAGAAACTACATGAAAGTCCAAAATTTAGCATATTACTTATCAGAAAAAATCACAAGAACTAAAGAAACCCCAAGAGTGCCACAGATGTAGAAGTGGATGCCTATTTTGAGCAACATTCAATATCAGAATAGATTTTATAGGCCAAGCAAACAAAAAATCTTTAGTTGAACTTACATTTCTCATAGCCAGTAGTCCCTTATCGAAGAAGAAAATGATCCCCAAGAATGAAAAAACACTCCAAACCCTGTCAGTCCCTGACCAATTTATGTCTTGTTATATCAAGGCAAAGAAAAAATACATCAAGCATTGCACATTTCGTTCTTCAACAATAACATGATGGCAGGCTTCAAACTAACACTTCAGTTTCGGTCCTTCATTTGTAAGGACATCATTTTTGCCTGATTCAAACACACACTATTCGAATTTAAACTGAAAAATGAAATTCCTGAACCGCTTGACTAGAAGAACAATAATGGTAACCTTAAATCATAAAAAACAAAAACCCAAAATTTGTCAAATATTTCTACATTTGGATCAAATCAGAACAAAATCAGTGAGTTAGGGTTCCAATAGAAAAAAATTATAAAATCTGTTGGAATACCTTGTTGTATAAATCTCAAATAACTTTCCTTAATTCAATTAATCTATATAATCAAATGTAAGGAAGGAAAAAGAACTTGTAATTACGAGCGTAGACTGATAATTCTTCAGTTTCTACTTAGAAGGGAAGAAAGCGTTTTCCTCTCGTAAAAACAGAGACTTTACAAAGAAGCCGACATGAGAAATTATCACAGGGTTTTTACATAGAATCACCCATGAGGAGATGATAGAGAAAGGCAGAGACGAGAGGAGAGGAGAGAACAGGGGCGAATCCAGGAATTCGACCCAGCACGGGCGGAGACCGTTGACCCGTGACCGTTGACCTGTGACCGTTTCCCGATGACCATAGACAATCAACTATCGTAATAGCCGAAAATATAATTCGATACATATATAAATGCGCGAAAACATAAAAAGTATATACATATGAAAATATGTTTCAATACAACCCAGAATACTAAAAAAAAAACACATACAACCCTACTCTGTAACTGCAAACTTAGACAACTGCATTCTTCGGGGTCTTATATTTTGAAAACGTTGCAATATTGTTTCATTCTCAAGTTGTAAAAAAATATCTTTCTCCACGTAAACCGTCAAATTGTCATTCAACCATTCATCTCCCATTTTGTTGCGCAAGTCGCTCTTGATTAAATTCATAGCAGAAAATACCCTTTCAACACTTGCAGTTGCCACAGGTAATATCAAAACCAAGGTGATCAACCTATAAACCAACGGAAAATAACAGTAACTTCCAGTTTCAACCAACTTCCGAGCTACACAAGATATGCTATTGAGGTTAAAGAAAGCTGCATTCATTCTCACCAACAGAAGAAACTTGTCAAGCTGAGGTCTAAGTAATAAAAGCTCTTCACTATTGAAGTCCAAAGGATATAACTGAGCAAGACGCAGCAATTTACCCTGATCAAAAGCCGCAAATGAATTTTTTGGATTTAAACATGCAATGCAAGTAAAGAGCTCGGTAGTTGTTTCTGAAAAACGATCATTCAACTCTTGCAAGATTGAGTCAATCACATGACAACACAAATCAACATAAAAACGATGATAATACGTCACTTGCTCAGCTGCACGCCTAGGTCGACCTTTGACTACTACAACATCATCCAAATTAGGCACTAAAATACTAACTCTTGTGCTCGGCTAGAATCAGTGGCGGGACTAGATGCACAACTAGAGAATGAAGAACTATGTATAGACTTTCGTTTCGGTTGAAAAAATCGCTCCATAATCTGCAAAATGCCCCAAATTATTTTTCAATTCAAAATTGATTAAAAACAGTGTACACATGGACATGGTTAATGGTTTAATTGAGCCAAACATCGTCACGCCGAAGACTCTTCTGACTCTTCACTTATCCCTAAATCCTAATTTCCTAAAAGGCTAAAACCCTAAATCCCAAATCACAATTCAAAATTCAAAATTATACGTCGTAACTCGTAGTTAATATAAATTCTCATTTTCCATACATTCACAAAATAGAAATATGCAGTCCAGGGGCTGCACCCATCACTTCAATTTTCATTTATCATAAATTCATAATTCATTAATAGCAAATAACAAATTAACAAAAATTGAAAAAAAAAGGAATATAACAACACAAATATACAGTCCAGGGGCTGCACCCATCACTTAAATTCACATTTATCATAAATTCATAATTCATTAATAGCAAATAACAAATTAACAAAAACTGAAAATACAAAAACACAAATATACAGTCCAGGGGCTGCACCCATCACTTAAATTCTCATAATCTCATTTATCATAAATTCATAAATCATAATTCATTAATAGCAATTAGCATTTAGCAGATAACAAATTCACAAAAACTAATAAATAAAAAAAAACACAAATATACAGTTCAGGGGCTGCACCCATCAGAAATTTATGATTCATTAATAATTTAATATTGAATAATAATAGCAATTAAATTTGCAACTAACAAATTAACAAAAACAGAAAAAATAAATACATAAATTAGTCATATAAATATTCATATACGGTATACCTTCCTCCAGGCTCCAGCAGCCCAGCACAACTCCAAAGTCCAATCCACAGATTACCGGCCCACTGCCCAAGCCCCAAAGCCAAAAATTCCACAGAATCCGGCTACACCTACACTCCAGGCTCCAGCTCCAGCAGAAAGCTCTCCAGAGTCCAGTCTCCTCAGTCCTCCCTCCACTCAAGGGCGAATCCAGTCGCGGAATCGACCCTCCAGTCGGCAGACGGCACTGGCAGTCACGACTCACGGACCTCACGAATCCACTCCAGACTCCAGTCTCCACCCACAGGCCACAGCCCACACCCACAGCCCTCGGTCCTCCTCAGTCCTCACTCAACCCCCAAATTAATTTCACCAAGGCCGCACGCAAGGCTCCCTATTGGCTATTGCCCTAAGTCTAACCCCGTCGCCCGCAAGAAGGGGAGAATGGAGATGGCTATGGATAATGGATTGGATTGGATTGTTGAACATATGGGTATGGCTATGGATTCATCCAATTCGGTAAACTAAATGGATTATGGATTCGATTGAATTGTTGGGCTACAAAAATTGGGCCTTTTATTTTTTTAAAATCAGGCCCAACAACTTATTTTTTCTCCAGCCCAACCCCAGCTGCCAGCCCAGCTTTTAACGCTTCTTCCTCCTCCTGGCTCCTGCTGCAGCTCCTTCCCGGCGAGACTGAAACTTCCAAGGATTTCCGGCGAACCCAGCACGGGCGGCCGCGGGGGCTGGCCAGGTGCTGGGTCCGCCACTGGGAGAGAAGCTAGGGTTAATATTAAATCAATTTGATTTAGAATGGGTTTGAGACTTTTAGTAACGTTTTTTTTAAATGTTGAAAGCTTATCATAAAAAATGAAAAAAAAATTGCGAAAAACTTCTTTCGCGATATTTTTTAAACGTTGCGAAAGAAGCATTTTTCGCAATGTTTAAAAAGCGCTGCGAAAGATGCATCTTTTACAACGTTTAAAAAACACTACAAAAGATACTTTTCGCAACGTTTTATAAACGTTGCGAAAAGTTTTGTTTTCCGCAAGATTTTTTAAACGTTGCGAATAGTAAAAAAATTTGCAGCACTAAAAAAAAGTTGCAAAAATGCAACATTAGCAACATTTACTTAAAAAATGTTGTTAAAACTCAATTTTGTTAAGAAATGGCAACATTGATGTATTAAAATGTTGCGATAGCTCCCTTTAGCAACATTTAACTACCAAATATTGTCTTTTATGTATTGCAAATGGTGTTTTTTGGTGTAGTGTAAATTTTATTCATTTAATATAAATGATTTAACGTTCATTATTACGTATACATTCTTTTGTATTAATTCTAAATTAATTAACATTCACGTTAATTTATATATTGTATGTCCCAATCATCTTCATTTATATATTTAATTGTAATTCTAATACTCATGTTCAAGTAGCATTTCACTATTTGTGTGCATGTATAATAATTAACATTTATTTTCAAGAGCTTGCATTTTTCTTATAATTAGATCAAAATGGTAAATGAAAAGTCAAATATTACTTTCACAGCAATTGTAAAGTATTTCAAAATGACATGCAATGCACGTTTGACTCTGGCTAGTTGAAATAATATTATCTTGGTTTGTTGATGTGTCTACAGTTTTCATATTAGACCTCGAACTCAATAAAAAATATTAGGTCATCGGGCGAGTTCAGCCTAATTATAAATATATTTAAAAAGGACAAAATAATGTATATAATATCAATTAAGTTATTTATTTATTTTTCAAAAAAAACTGAAGTTACTTATTTCAGAGAAATTCTAAAAGAAAACATTTTTGTTCTCGACCTTGTTTAAACTAAATATAAAACATACATATTTGAAAACTTATTATTTACACACTTATAAGTAAACACTAGTGAGAGTGAGCCTGCATTGCACGTTGGTTGATTAATGTTAAAAATAAATTAATGTATGTAAATTTTAGAGAAATTCATTTGTAAATGTGAAAAGTATTCATAAGTTGGTTAAAATTGACTTAATTTTCATCAATTTTCTTTGTATATTTCTTATTCTTCGTACAAACATTTGAGGATTTGCCTATACAAAAGTTTGTGGGTTACATTTTTATATGTAGAATATATTTCTCTATATATATGAGCCCAGCACAAAATATGAGTTACCCACCTCAACATATTTTTTTAGCTCTGCCCCCGATCCATACTATACATTCAAATATCACCAAGATATAACCAAGATATAGAATTTAACAATATCTACAATCTATTGCATCAGAAACGATTTTCCTCGTCGACGGCACTATGCAAAATCCAAAATTATAGCTTAAAATGTTAAATGCAGTTTCATGTACCAACCTTCCATGGACTTGATTTAGCTGTCATGGAACTTGATCTTCAGACCGCAAAAAATGTAATTAGAACATTAAGACAATAAGAATAACAAAAATGAATAATCTAGACATGGGCATAACCATAGAGGGAGAAAACCTCTTCGAACTTTTCAAAGTTTCGAGTATCGAACTCACCGTTAACTTCTTAAATGAATGCAAATTTCATTTGATACAACTCACTGCATTCAATGCCTTTGAACCACGAGTGAGCATGGAGAGATGGTGCAATAGGCAGTTTAAAGTTAGCTTGACATTACAAATCCTAAATAGATACCAAGACACTTCATAAAGCACCTTAATTTCATCAGCGCCTCTTGCTCCAAGCCTCTGCTCTACCTTCACGTAAGAGCTTGCAGATAAGATTTTTTGCCTCTCCCAGAAATTTTAAATAAAGTTCTCGAGTTTACTATTGACACCAAAATAATAGGCCACTTTCTAAATCACGATAGGAATTGGATTGAGAATTAAGTTACACCATATAAAATATCTACCTGAAAAGGAGGATCGCAATAATGTAATGGATGCTATTATGGCGAGCCTAACAAAAATTCAGTTACAATGTCACAATGTCATAGTATTCTTCATACTCATCATAATGAGCATGACTAAGAAAATTTAATTATTTAATTTAGAGAGAATAAAATTCTTAAAAGATTATATATATACGACCCTGGTTGACCTGAAGTCAATAAAAAGATGCTAAGGTTGGATAAACTTCATTGATGGAAATGAACGTGGTGTAAGAATTAAAGTACTCATCCCTCAGGTTAAGTTACATTTGAGAATTTTGCAGAATAAATTTCGTTCCGTGTGATATTCAAGAAAGGTTAGTTCTGCAATATGGGGGAGCGTAAATCAGGTTCAGGTGTGGAAGAATTGAGAGTTTCAACCTTCAAGTACACTTTGAATCAACATTAATCCAGTTATCTTTGGACTTGAGGCTTCAAATCAAATATACACTGAAATAGAAAGACATCCAAGATAAACTATGAAATGGGCTTAATTGCAAGTTTCTGCATGTATTTCATAAGAACCGAGCTGCTCTGCCAAGCCGGTAGAAGGCCTGGCAGAGCAAATGTGAGATGGGGGGTTAATGAGGTGGGTCACGTGAGAGCAACTGCTTTACCAAGCCTTTTACAGGCCTGGTAGAGCAGAATTATCCATTTCGTAAAGCTTGCTTGTAAAATCTAAGGAACTTATTATCTACATTAATAATCATCCATCAGCAAATAACCAGCTAAGAAGAAACAGAACAACTTAGTAACTTCTTAAATTCTTCAATGAGTTCACATTTGGTGAAGAGCATTGGAGGTAGCAGATCTCCT
The DNA here is from genome assembly GCA_019097785.1 of Fraxinus excelsior. Classification (NCBI taxonomy): domain Eukaryota; kingdom Viridiplantae; phylum Streptophyta; class Magnoliopsida; order Lamiales; family Oleaceae; genus Fraxinus; species Fraxinus excelsior. The sequence continues at coordinate 32,362,902 of CM032625.1, read as the reverse complement.
GTCCTTCAAAGAGTAATTTTTGTAGACAAAAAAACTTAGTGTTAATATTCATAAGTAATAAAAAGATAATGTCTAAAATATACATGAATTACAATGATGTATATGTTAACCCACATAAAAAAATCTGCATTTTTTCTAAATAAAAATTCGAAATAGTTGCAAATTTCCAAGAAATTAAGAGGATAGAAGAAGATTTATGTCCGATTCAAGTAAATATCAACCCAAAAGATTCTGTAATTGGAAGCAAAAAATAGGTATAAAATATAATACAACTGGATTTAGTGCATCATCTTCCTTACACATAACCATGAACCATGGTGCCTAATTCAACGGCCATCTTAGAAGCTCAAGTCATATATGCATGACCTACACTACTCATTTTTAATCTACACAATTATAACAAGATAAAATGGAGTATAGGCAACTCAGATTAACAAAACATTGATCACCTCTGTTAAAGATATAGAATTTCCCCATTTGTTCTCATTACAACTATAGCAAATATGGGAACCCAAAATATTGTTTTGATCAGAGCTATAAAGCAAGTATAAGTATAAATGAAAAAAAATATTTGAGATATAATGATAGGGCCATGTTGAGACTGGATCAATTTTTCCTCCATTTTTTGGGTAAAACTCTGAATTGCTTTCTACAGACACCACATCGAAGACCAACTAAACCATAAAATTTCCAAGCGATTTACTGAAAAGGATCCAAATTTGACTTTTTGAAAGGATTTTCACAAATTATCAGAATATGTTAGCACAAATAGAAAAAGGGACCTTGAAAGGTTCATTATCATTTCTGAAGCTAATTCTTGGACATACTTCAACCAGACTGGAAACCCATTGGAAACCTAGAAATTAAACGTTGAATAAGAAATTAGAAGCAAATAATGGAACAAATCTAAGCATTTTTTTTTCAGAAATTTAACTACCCAAAGTTCCATTATACACAAACATAATGCCCAATGCGAAGCCAATACAATTTAGACATAACAAAAGCCATAGAAGATGAAGGTTTTACAAGCTTGTATCCATAAATTACTGCTGTTGGAATTTAATCAAATGATACGTCCCAGTCAAAAATCTTTAACAGTGTGCCTAAATAGTTTTTGTTTTCATCTTCCTTTGTCGGCCATAATATGCTTATTGCCTCGATAATCATAGAAAATGATTAAGAGGGAAAACTTTCTTAAAAAGGTTCCTTCATCAAGAAACTATATACTTTAACAAATTCATCACACACCATTATTCATTATTGCAGATCTCCATTTCAATTTTTCTATGATAATTGAGGATAATTAAGCTCATTTTCTTTAAAATCTTAGTTGAATCTATTTCAGATCCAAAACCCAATTTTCACATTATATACATTTGGTGGAGTTGCAGGATCAAGGCAAAGAAAGAACCCCATTACATTACCAATCAGAAAACTTAGATCAAATTTATGTCAAGTAAAATATAATCAAAGAAAAAATGTTAATATCTCAGAGCATCTTGAAGGTTAGTGCTTTCACGCACAACAAGGGGAGCAACTGTCATAAGGTCGCCAACAACCTTCCCATAAGTTTTATTGAGTAGCTTCTGAATTTCATTAAATGTCTGTAGTGGCTCAAAGAATTAGAAACTTAGTAAAAAAAATAAGCCTGTGCATATGAATATTAACTTCTAATAGAGAAGCTGACATATCTTTATTAATATATTATCATGAAAAAAAAGTCATTATTCTCGTGTATGGCATCATTTTGACAATTTGTCAAACATTTTCCCTACACATTATTCGCTGGTCAGCCATGGTTGTAGAGCTCATAATGAATCAGACAAACATTGTTTAATAATCAGAACAAAACGCTGTAAAAGAAGCTACTCCCAGCTTTCAGAGTGTTTAGAAGCTTATTAGATTATTTTCATCTCAAAATAAGCAAAATCACTTATCTGAAGAAAAAAGTAGGCATGAAAATGGAGACAAATTATGTGGTTGTGACGAATGTGGTAGTAAACAAATTCAGGTGAAACAGAACTAGCCATGCTCATTTTAGGAGAGCCCTTGTTGTTTCCTCATTTTCTTCTTCTCCATCTTTACCTCCAATTCCGACTCCTCTAGTGAGAGAAAAAAAATATGTTGACACTAAAATTTATTATACAACTCTGAAAAATGCAAGTTCGACCCTAACAATACCTAGAGAGTGATGAATAGGTATTTAATGCGGAATTAAAAATTAATTAACATGCAACAAATCACAAGTTAATTATCTCTAAATGATTAAAACATACAAGTCAATTGTCCTATGTCGAATTACCATAGTTTGTATAATAAACAGTAAAACAAAGAACACCAATATGATGACGGAGAAACCTTACTAGGTAAAACATCTGGGATCAATTAAGTTACCTCCACTATAGATAATGTGGGTTACAGTTCAATTCCAGACTAGCTCCATTAGCTTAGTTGTTGTATACCCTTCAACTCCAAGATCTGTTGCTCATTCCATCCTTAAGATCTGCTATTGTGGATACTATCCAGTCACCCTACTAGACTTCTCGATCTATCTCATGTAGCCTCCTGATCAGCTATACTTACAGTCTCACAATCTTCTCCCAAGATATGCTGTAGCAGTCTTACGTTCTTCTGCACACGTCTCTTCCAAGCGAAATTCCAAGAATCTCCAATTATTGTGCTCTTCCTGTGCTTGCAGTCCAACCTCTCTCAACCTCCAGAAACTTCTGAAGTTCAGCTGAGAAAATACCTTCTTATGACCAATAAGAAATAGGTGTTTTGGGTTCCTCAATTTGATGTTTTCCCCAAAACATGGTTGCCGGATCTCCAGAGTGAATGTTTAATTCTACCAATGAATTCTTGCTCTTGAATTTCTAAAGCATGTAGTGAATATATCTCTTAATGAAGGAATAATGTACCAACCTTTTTTCTACAAAACTAGGTTGCTTGATCTCAAGAACAATATGTATTAATCAATCAAAGAATAGCTTCTTGGATCTCTCAAAGATGTAGAGAATATGATATGCAAGAGAGGCACAATGTAGAAACCCTACAAAAGTTATCCAAAGTCTTTGTATTTATATTTGGAGGTGTTTGAGTAGTATGAGCCGTCTAAAACTCTCCAAAATTGCGAAATAGGTTTGGCCGCACAGATAGGTCACTCGAGCAATTTGTCTGCGAAGATCGGGCGAAAATGTTACTGCATTGGTCATTCGAGCGAGAGCTAGCGACAATCGAGCTACAAATGAGCAGTCATCATTATTTTCATCATAATTTTCTCTACCAATGTTCGTTTGAGGTGATTCAAATTGCGTTGAAAACTTAACTCGAAGGGCTACAATTCTTATAGATATATCCTTGTCTAAATTTCAATGTTTGATATGTGAAACATGAATTGAAAATGACAACTGAGAATTTGGGACATAACTTGTGTGGCTCTTTGATAATCTTTAGACTTCTAAATGCATTCACCTGATCATATATGATCTTCTTGGACATTTTGGATTCCTTCAAGGACTATACTACCAATCTCAACTATACGATATTATAAGTAACTTCTTGACTTTTTACAACATGTTTATTTCAATCATTTTGTTCACAGAATTGTCAATTACATAAAACATAACAACTCCTTTTTAACAAATCCAACATTTAGATTATCCTTATAATCATCACCAAGTGGGAATCCCAGTTGTGAAAGAAATATGAAAGAATTTGAGATAAAGACTATTATTTTTTCTTACTCACCGGTGATTTCTCATGCAAAATAAGAAGAGAAAAAGAAAGGCATTGAGAAGAATGAAAAGTTGATGCACTGATTGTGTGGACGAAGTGAAGTTGCAAATGGAAATGGAGAAAACTGCAATGGAGGTTATTCATTGCATGAAAATGGAGGGGGAGAGAGAGAGAGAGAGGGGGGGTAGGTGCTACTGCACGTGTCTTGCATGAACAGTAGTAATTGTTAGCCCCTTTTATAATATAGGGATATTAGGCTTCACTTTTTTTTTCTTTTTTTTTTTTAAATGCTTCATCTTAGTTTTAACTTTTTTGTGCTTGATTTAATTTTAAACATGACCAATAATTTCAAGTTTCCATAGCTTAATTAATCTTTGAACGCGAACTAGCAAGTTTATTATAAGAAATCACTGGCAACAAATCAGATGGGACTATAGGCTAATTGTTAAGATAAAATGCATAAATATATGTTTTATCTAAGGAACAGAGTCGAATCGAAAATTAGGCGCTTTAGACAGTCGCTTAAGTTCCACAATTTATCGGATGCCCCAAATTATAAATTTATATATTTGTGCCTTTATTCACTTAATAAAAAATTATGTCCATAATTATTTACATCTAAAATAATAATTGAAGTCCCATAAAAAATAATTAAACATAACGAATAGTTTTTTAGTTAGTAACATTAAAAACGTAAATAGTTCAACAAATTTAATTTACTAAATAAAATTCAATAATAAATTTAAAAATAATACAATTAAGTATTCATAGAAAGTTTTATTGAGGACAAAATAAAAGTTTAAAAATAATTTATAAGTCGGTTAATACTGTAGGGAAAGAATAAAAGGATACTTATCAATATCTTATAGTACAATAAAAAATTAACAAAAAATTAGTACCTGCAATAAAATTAAATATAGAAAGATTAAAATTTATGGAGTGACACCAAAAGCTTTTTGTTGGTGACTAAAGCAACATCGGTGATTCCCAACAACATAATCGACGACAATGTCGTCAAGATAATCATTGATGAAGGTATGTCAATGATCACCAAAGGTATTGATATCGATAATTTTGTTTGAATCACTAACACATTATTTTCAATTAAAATCACAAATATTCATACCTTCTGCAATCATCGGTGGCATTTCACCGGTGATTGAAGCGTCCACGGTGAGTTCCGATAAGTGACGACATTAACGTCAATAAACGCTGTAGAAGGGGTGTCGTGATCGCCAACAATATTGCATTTGGTAATTTAGTTTAACATTCAATCAAAATCATCAATCATCACAACAACAGCAATCTCTGATGAATTTTAATCAATGATTACTTGATCTGTTAATTTTTGTTATTGTTCTCGAAAATGCTTCCTCGAGAGTATTGCCTAATGTCCCCTAAATTGCTTGATCTGCGACCTTTGATAGTGTAAAAAAAAACTTGAACAAATCAAGATGCATGGAAAATAGATCTCTGGTCATTCCACTTTTAGCCTGTGCATCTTCTACTTCAAAATCAACAATGAAAACACAAATACAGTTGTGAAATAAACAAGATATCAAAATCGTTCTGATATCACTTGTTGTGTTAATTATACTCAGAATCTCTTATACTAATTATTTGGAATTCAAGGATCGCGTATTGCTCGATACCACTTAATATGAAATCAACCACCGGATTGAGATATTGAAGTTATGAGGCACAACAATGAAGTATTTGAGCACAAGTAAAAAAATAAAAGAAGATAAAAAAATATGGTAGAGAAATTAGGAGACTTTATTGCACCACAAATGAAGATAGAGAAATATTACAATGATCATAAAAGCTAGTAATCACTTCTCTCATACTATTCTCGCACTATAAAATTGTACGAAAGAGCCTAATATTTAAAGGGAACGTTCAACCCTCCTAATAGAGTTGTTGATAGAGTAGGATGCCAAAAAATCGAATCCAAAAAAAAAAAAACGTGAAAAATTCGGAAATGGGCAAGGTAGCTCCGCGGCGCCACCTCTAGGCTCCCCGACGCCCGAGGCAAAAAATGAAGCAAGGAGGCGTTTGACCCTCTTCCTTTTTTCGTTCTTATTATTTTCTTCATCCTGAACTCTTCTTCAAGTCCAATACCAAATTTCAGCTATCAATGGGCTTCCAAAATATAACTTCAACTTGACATAGGACTTTAATAGCATTTTAAATTGAATTCTTCTTGATGTGCACTTCAATTGGAATTTATCAATTACTTTAACAAGGAATTTGGTTCACGCCCAAACTTTAACAATCTCCACCTTGACATGAATTTCATTGTAACGAACAAAGTTCCAAAATTTTCTCTACCTGAAGAAGAAAATCCATCTGTAAGGAATGAAATGACTCTTCAACAATAACCAAAACTGATTTCTCCAACCAAACGCAAAATACTCCACATCTTCCAATGAATCCAAGGATTACTCTGCAGAATTACCCCAGATTTTCAAAAAATCATAATGATTTTAAAATTCACTAAATTGGGTTGTAACACACCCCAAAGCAGAATCAAATCAAATGCTTTCAAAGAAGGCCCCTTGCTAGATTGTACACATTCTACTACTCTGAAAGCATACTCAACAAAATCAGCATCCACATACATTTTTCTACTAAGTCCGTCCCTAACAATTGAATGTAATGACACCGTAGGTAATGGTGGAAAATCAGCATTATCCATATCTCCTGAACTCTACTGAGCTATATTATTCAAATTCGACCATTTGTGAGCTCTTAAAGATATTATACTAAGTTGAATGTCCACTACGGTATTGAACTTATGCTGATTGTTTCTTCTAGACTCTGTACGACTCTACAAGATGTATAACTAGACACTTTCTATCTCTCCAATACAACTTGGGCACCCTTACAAACCTTCAAAACTCCACTTGCACTAAAGAACGCATAGCCCTTTTAATCAAGAATAGACAACGAGATGAGATTCTTCTTCAAATTCTTAACATGTTGAACCTTGCCAAGTGTTCTAATTGTTCCATCCAATAGCTTCAATCTGACCGTACCATTCCAGCAACTTGAGAATGTGTGTTTTTTTTCCATAACCACGACGTCTTTGGAAACCATTTCATATGTAGTAAACAAATCCTTATTAGGACACATATGACACATATACGCTAAATCCAGAATCCAATCCTCCTATAGTTTAGACTCGATGTCAGAAATAACCAAGAGATCTCTCTCACTTACAATGTTCTCTGCGAAGTCTGCTTCACCTGAAGTTTCTGATTACTTCCCATATCGACTTACAGACAACTTTTCTTTATTCCGCAATTTGAAGCAATCCTTTTTTATATGCCCCTTCTTCTTACAGAAATTAAAAATCTGATTACTGAACTTAGTTTTCAATTTGCCCCTTTCAAACTATCATGAGCAACAATGTCTTCTCTGTCTGTGGCCTCAGATATCAAATGTTTCATCTTCTCTTTTGAAAACAAAGTATCATACTCCTTTATGATGAAAGTGTCACAATTATACAAGATCATATCTCTAAATGAAGAAAATGAAGCGGGCAACGAATACAATAGGATCAAGGCCAAATATTCTTCATCATACTTTACTTCTAAAGTTTCCAAATCAGCGACTATTAACTTAAATACAGACAATTGATCTTCCAATGATCTTTCTTCTACCATTCGATGAGAGTATAAATGTTGCTTGAGATGCAACTTGCTTGTCAAACTTTTAGTCCTGCATAATATTCTAACTTCAACCATAAAGTAGCTATTGAACCCTTCTTCAAAACGTCATGAAGAATGGTATTCGATAGATAAAAATGAATGTGAGAAACTGTCTTTTTATTCTTCCATAATTTCTCCTTCGCAATCGAAGTTGCAGGCATCTTGTTAATTCCCAACAACATATCATCAAAATCCTGCTGTACGAGTACTGCCCGCATCTTAACCTGACATAGCAAAAATCTAGTGCTCCAATCCAAAAGCGAAATGTCATATTTCATGGAAGCCATCACAAACAAAAACTTGAACATATCAAACCCTGAGCTCTATTTACGTGTAATATTATTTTATTGAAAATATGTGATTATCTGTACTATAATTTACATATTTCAATAATAACTTACTTTTTGTTTCTCAATATGAGAATTCTTTTTTGGGCGGTCATAGCCCTACTATAATTCAATTATTTTAACAATACCTTATTTTTCATTTTTCAATATGTATTTAACTTATTTAACCATTTGAACAGTGCTATCATGGATTATTTTTTCAACTCTTTAGTTATCATCAATGTATATTTGATAGATTCATTTCACTAAATTTATTAATTTTTTTGGGGAAATGATGATCTTATGAAAGTTATGTTCCAATTGATTTATTCAATAAATGTTAAGATGTAAAGAAGGTAAATGAAGGACATAATGCGTATCTATAACAAATAATTCCAATTCGTATATTCAATGTATATTAAATGAAGATGGAAAAAGGATGGCATTCGTTGTATGTTAAGTTCAGATCAAAATTGTAAATAGAGATACTATTTTAATTGACTACTTCAACTATTTAATTTTTTTTCACAAACTAGTAGTCATTTCATTTCAATCATCAAATATTTTGCTCTAACATCAACAGATAGATTTTAGGCAAATTGAGGTCTCTCCTGCATCATGGAATCAAAGGCTAAAAGAGATTTATCAACATACGAAAAATGAATGGTCCATTATAGTGACGGTAGTTTGAAAGAGTTTTGTCGAATTTTATTCCAACAATGCTGAAAATTTTGATATTTTGAGGCTTATCCTAATTGAAAATGAGGTAATACATCTACTACAATGACTATTTATCTCATAATTACATTATATATGATATGTAACATAGTATTTGACTTCTTTACAGTCATATAAAATTCAAGCCATGTTATTCAATAATACAATTGAAAATCTTGATGTTGTAATGGAAAAGGAAAAATCTTATATGAAATGGGAATGTAAGACATGTCGATGGAAAGTATCAAAATGTGTACAATGAAATCGAATTATCTTTCACAATTGCAACGGAGGTAGAAAAGATCACTGAACGTATATGCAATAAGATATCAAACTCTTTTCTTCAATTCAATGAAGTACCAAATTTCACTATCGGAGATATCATAATTGGTAATCATAAATTTTCACTGAAATACATAGTTTAAGGTAATGTTTGGATAATCTTACCAAGTATTAGTTCCAAAATTCCAAAAACTCTACCCACATTTTAGAATCAGCTCCTATTTTATTAATAACTATTTATTGAAATCTGAAAAACCTCTACATCACATTAGTAAAAGTAGTAGTGTTGAAATCATGATAGCTGAGGTCGTTCATTCGTCGATGAACTATATTTTGTTCATTTTTTCTCTTTGTTTTCAGATATCATAGGGTTGGTAATCAAAGTATAATAGCATTTGTCATCAACATTAAAAAGGCCAAGTGAAAGGACAAAGAAAAAAATGAGAAGTAATTCTCATGGATAGTAGGTAAACATCATCAATAAAATTAAACAAATACTTTTTTTTTTTTCAAATGTTAGTGTCATTGAAATCAATCCACAACTTGAAGAAACTAATGCTATTAAAAATAGGTGAGCATAATTTATTCAAGCATCGTGATTATATTTACATTACTACTATGTCTAGGTAGATTTTCATATAGCTAGATGATGATTCATTTTGTCTTCTTTTTTTCCAGCACTTAAAAATTGTTGAGGTATAGAATTGTACGAGATATTGGGGCCCACAGAGAGGATGATGGATGCTAGTATTGTAAAATTAGATGATATTGTTATAAATAGTATGGCAAAAATGCATTTTGCTTTCATAGGCGAAACACTAAATGTTCAAAAAACAATCCATGGTAAGAAATATGTAATTGGAACTGTGCAAGAATTTACCCACTTGTAGAGTAAAAAATGTCACATGTACAAGATGTGAAATTAAGGACATCTTTTACTAAAAAATATTTGCTCAGATTAATAGTTTCAGATGGTAATCAAGAAGTTTATGTCACAATCTTTGATGTTGCCGAATCTTTCATAGGATGTACTCTGACTCAATAGCTGAGGCTCTTTTCCAAGGAAAAATATAATTTTGATTTTATATTTTCAACATATCATATTGCTTCATTTGTACAACTAAAAGTAGGTGATTAAATCATCTATATAAATATATTTTGGTATATTCTCTTTAGACCAACAAAAAGAAATTGTGTGAATATGACAAGAAGCTAATGTTGTTAGAAGATAAAGAATTCATATTCTTGGTGAAGATGGATGCAAAGAAGAGAGAAGAAAGAGCTTGAAAGAAACTAATTGTCGAAAAAGTTTACAATGTGGATGTAGAAGAGATTAAGGAAGAAAGTTTCCAATAAAGAAACTAAAAAATAGAAGAATGAATATTAATTCAAATTATAGAAACACACATTATTTCTTTTTGAAACATCGTCACATAATACGCACATTATTTCATGATTTTTAATGAAGTTTTAATTTATTATCAGAAAGTTTATGTTATATTTAAAACAAATTTGCTGCATCATTAAAATTGTAATACTTGTTTTCATACCAATTTGAAGTAGACATTGTGTAATCTATAAAAAAATGGTAGCTAGGTAATTAAAGAATAATTTCAAGAGTTATATATTGCCTTATCCAATAATCATATATCAATTCCTCATGTCAAATAAAATCCCTATTTACATAAATTATTTCTACATATTTAAAACAAACCTCTACTCTAACTTCCAAGTACTAAAAAGGCAAAAACGACATAAAAATCCGACATTTTCATCGGTTTAGAAACTCAGAACTAAAAACAATGAAACTTGGGGCCATAAATTTATGATAGTTTAGGAGATGGAGTAGAGCCAATTGAGTTGACTGAGGAGCAAGGAAAAGAGCTGACTTAATGGGATTTTCAGGGAAATTGTGTTTTATCGCGTTACCCAATACCTCACGAAGACATCATCATATGCTTTAGAAGTTCATTAGCAGCATTGGGTGGTGAAGAATTCCATTCCTAGCAACAATCATATTACATTGAACATATGTCTGAAGATTGCAGAAAACAAGATCAAGATTCATCACAGTTATAGCTTCAGTACACACTTCAAAATATCCAATCGTTCCTTTAGTCTATGGAAAGAAACATCAATGTATATGACTTGCCTCGACTAAGAAATGTCTCCTTAGATACACACTCACTCAGCACAAAGGACATATTAGATGAAAGATCAATTGAAACACCAAATGAAGACATTCAAGCATTTTATTATCTAAATCATTATCAAAGGCAAACCTACAATCTCATACTTGATAAAGTAAACAATAAAATAGATGGTGTCCCCTCTATTGATGGACTTGGAGGAACTGGTAAAACATCTCTATATCGTGCATTACTTGCTAAAATAAGATCGTGCGTTATGATAGCACTTGAAACTGCAACTTCTAGAGTTATGTTTCATTAATGCCTGGAAACCAAACAACTCGTTTAAGATTCAACATCTTGTTGCAAACAAATGAATCAACGATTTGTCATATATCAAAAGAAAAGTAGTCAAGCCAAACCTATTTAACAAGGAACATTCATTAAATGGGATGAAGCACCTATGGCAAAGAGAGCAACAACTGAAGCTATTGATACGACTTCAAGATATCACGAACATTTTTGAACCATTTGGGAGTAAAGTAATGGTATTTGGGAGAAAGTTTCACCAGGTCCTTCCAGTTGTCCCACGAGCAACAAAAATGGTTAATGAAAGTTTGGTATGATCATATCTCTAGAAGAAAATACAAAAACTACAATTGAGGAAGAATATGAGCCCAAAATCATCATCAATTTGTGGAATACTTTATCAAAATCGACGATGGAACATAGCTAACTACACGAGAACTTCCAAAAGAGATGGTACTTTCCTTGGAAAACAACTATCTAGAGCTCGGTTTGATCAACTCAGTCATTTTAGAACTAACAAATAATGTAGAATTATCAGCATATATAACACAAAGAACCATTCTTTCCATTACAAATGAAAACGTTGACCTCGATAAATGAAAATATGATTGATCATTTTTCAGATGAAAATATATAGCTCCTTAATTATGATGAAGCAGTAGATGACACTAGGGGTGGGCATGTGTCAGTTTTTGCATCAACTCAAATCGAACCCAATATGATCGGTTTGATCATAATTTAACCCAGCTCAACCTGTGTAAAGGCTAAAACTCAACCCAATCAAGTATCGATCGGATCGGTTTAGGTTGGGTTGGTCGGTTTCGGACAACTTGTCAACAAATATTAAAGTAAGCGAGTTGGGTTGGACGAGTTTATAATTGACTCATGACTTATATAATATTATGTCTCTATAGTTGGAATGACCAAAAAATCTGAATTATTTTGGCACTTCATGCCCAAAAATGTTATATGGACAAATTGCTATTAAATTATATAAAGCCAAGAAATATTTTTGGTAATTAAAATATTTTTGTGTTGAATGTGTATTTGTTTATACTATTTTTCATAAAATGCATTATGTCCGAGTCTTATAATATTATTTTAAGAGTTTTCATGGTGTGTGTCATATTTAAGACTTCTCGTGTATTACATTTGCGTATATAGAACCTAGTTAATTAGTAGATATAATTTGTGTATGGTTTCTTCAAAATTTTCAACTATTACACAAAATTTTCTCAACAAGAATTGACATTTTAATCTAGATTTTTCTGAATATTGTAACTTTTAGAGGTTGTGTGAAGAAACATAGTGACTTAATTTCGTCCAAACAACATTACAACACTTGTAAAGTTCATAAATAGTCAGATTGAGTTGGACGGATTTATTCAATTTTCATGAGTTAATCCATAACCTGACCCAACTCGACCCGCTTATACAATCAACCTACCCAACCCGATCGGGTTGGTTCGATTTGGACGGATTCGGTCGAGTTTTGCCCACCCCTAGATGACAAAAAAAATCACTATCAACTAGAGTTTCTCAATGCATTAATGTCAAATGGAGTTCCACCTCATTGATTATTGTTGAAATAAATTGTCTAGTAATGTTCTTGAGAAATCTAGATCTTTCATATGGTCTCTATAATAAAATTAGAATGGTTTGGTGTCAATTCAATAGACAAGTTACTCATGCAGAGATAACTACTGGACATCACTCTCGTAAATACGTATTTATTCCCACAAACCAATAAGCCTTGTAAATGATGAAGGTTATCCATTCAGATTCATACATAAATAGTTTCCAATGACGATCACCGAAGGACAATGACATATAATACCTTATGTCGTAATATATCTTCCACAATATGTATTATTGTATAGACAATTATACGTTGCATTTTCAAGAGACCTCATGTCACAATATATCTTCTACAATATGTGCACTTTCATGAACAGTTATACATTGTACTTTGTAGAAGAATTTCTATGGCAACTACAGAAGTTTTAGTTAAGTTAAATACCCCTAATCACACAAAAAATATTGTATATAGAGCGATTCTCATTACATAAAAATTTATTTCACATAAACAATTTGTATTCTATTAACTATTTTTTATATTCACATATCTTCAAAAATTTTTTTCAACTCTTATAAAACATTTCAGAATAATGTGCAACGTAAATTCAACTATGACTAGTAAATCAAAAAAATTTAAAAAATAAATATTAATAATAAATCTGTCGAGAATGAAATATAAGTTTAAAATTAAGTTATAAGGAAAATATTAAAAACATGATTATATGTTGGTATCTTACAATAAAGTAAAAAAGATTAAAATGTTGAAATCTATTGAGTGACACCAACAACTTCTCATTGCTGACGGATGTATTATCGGTGATATCCAACAATATCACTGATGACATTGTCATTATAATCAATGATGATGGTACGTACTTTGTTTTGATCACATTATTGTTGTCAATAATTAAGTTTGAATAACTAAAATATATTGATTTCAATCAAAATCAAAATCTCAAACGATAGTACCATCGTCTTTCGTCGACAACATCTTGTAGGTGACTAAAACATGGTGGTGATTCTTGATAACTGACGACTTGTTGTCGGTAATCGTTGATGATGGCGTTTTTGTGATCGCCAACAATACCAATATCGATAATTCAATCTAACATTCAATCAAAATCTCCGACAGTTATATCGTTGACAATTGCCAATGAAATTTTCGTCAGAGATAATTTTCTCTATTATTATTTTCTCTAAAAAAATGCCCTCTTGATAATTTTGATTAAGGTTCCTAAACTGCTTGAGCAGCATCTGCTATGAAATAGCATGCAGTCATTATGTCATACGATTTGATGCAAGGATTTCCTCATTATGGTTTTTATAGTTAGCGTTGCTAAGTCCTTGGTGGGAGATATTTTTTTTTTTCAAAATTACTTTTTCTATCCTCAATTTCTATCACACATTTAAAGAAAAACTAAATTATTTTTACTTTTGTTCTTCTTTTAATTACACATTCTCATAAAAATATCACCTTTCAATAAATCACCCGCACACTTTGACACTTTTATTTCCTCATGTTTATTACGAAAAAAATGAATTAGTACCTTGCATTATCAGAAATTCTTTGAACCATTCACCATCATGAAGAAATTTTCCGTTTCAACTAATCGAACCTCAGACGCGGTGGGGGGGGGGGGGGATTATAAGAAATTAAAAAGAAAATCAAAAAGGAAAATTCATGTATCACTTTTTATGGACTTGTTTTCATAATAATTTGATTATGCGGTCATTACAGAATTTTTCATCTTAGTTATTTATAATTCAATAAAATAATTTTTTTTTCTCCTTATATTTCATAGAAAAAAAAAAAGTTACGCAAATTCTATTATTTTTTTCACTATCTTATCTTATTTAAAATTCAGTTCATAATTATAATTTCTTTAAGGGTGTGTTTGATACGCCGTATATAATTAAGAAGGATAAAATTAAGAGATAATTTATTTTTTATAGCTGGAGAAGGATAAAAATGTGCACTAATCATTATTCGTGTCCACAAAAATACAAAATATAGCTTGAGATACCCCTTTCGGGTATGGCCGAGTTGGTAGAGTAGGTGAACGCAGAGACCGAAGGTCAAGAGTTTGAATCCCCTGCCAACACTTTCTCGGTTGAGCCCATCGTACCGGGCTTGCCTAATGCAGTTTATCTCTACTGTGTGATTTGTGGGCTATTGTACATGGATCGATGTTTACCTAATGCGCAATCAAGAGTAGTATGTATATATATATATATATATATATATATATATATATATATATATATATATTGTTGTAAAAGAATGAGATGATTATTTAGTATTATCATGATACATGGATAAGTCTTATCTAGTTCAGAAAGTGTATTTCATTCCAACTGTAACTCTCATTTTAGACCCTATAAATATAGGGCTTTAGTTCTCATAATAACACACAGAAAAGTCTATTGGCTTTTATTCTCTCTTCTCTTTTCTCTATTTTATAACACGTTATCAGCACGAAAGCTTAATTTTTCAAAGTTTACCACGACACGAAGAGCAACATTCCAAAGCAAAAAAAAAGAAAAAGCAGAATACCGAAAACTCAATCCTTTAGAGAAGATATTTTGAAACGAATAGCTATTCCCACCAAAGTGCTCAGGAAGGCTTAATTTTTCAAAGGTTAGTGAATGTAGTAATTTTTTTTTTAAGCATAACTATCTATCATATGTACCAAAATTAATTTGGGGACGTGTGAATTTATATACATATATACAAGGCGACTGTTTTTTTTTTTACAATTCCGTCGCCACCATGTATATAAAATTTGGAATATGGTTTTCTTGGATTAATAATTTATGCCACAATTGACTGGACGAAAAAAAAAAAAAAATTTTTTTTCTTGATTCTTGAATGGTTCTAATGCTAGTATAAAACTAATTGCATGGGATATAATTATTTCTTTTCAACAATTGTTCTAAAATATGTGACATTTGTTTTCTGGATGTATTCTTAGTTACATTAACGTTCTTTATATTTGTTTCACATATATATTGTTATTATTGTTGTTGAATCTTTTTACCTTTAAGTAAATGGTATATCATGTTGTTACTCCTGAAGTAGCACAACATTATGATCAATATTTTAGAAGAATATTAATCGCAGATTTATCTATTACAAATATTGTTGTTCCTGAAGTAGCACAAAATTATAATTAATATTCTTGAAGAATATTATTTGCTTCTGAAAAGCATAAATTATATTTTTCAATATTCCAGAAGAATATTGATATATTGCTCTTGAAGAAGTAATATTAAAATACAACATGCTCTTGAAGTAGCATATGTTTCGAAAAAACATATTATTTTTGAATTAGTGTTTATCCCTGAAGGAAAACATGTAACTTATGTCATATTGATATTATTTGATTAATTATCTTGTTCACGTTTGTAGAATAATTTATGAATTTAGTACTCTTATATTTCTTTATTATAAAATTGTTGCTTCTGAAATAGTACAATATTTTAATTAATATTTCAGATGAATATTACTCGTAGATCTATATACAAATAATTTGTTGTTGCTCCTGAAGTAGCACAACATTATATTTAATATTATAGAATAATATTAATTGCTCCTGAAGAGCATAAATAATAATTTTCAATATCCTAGAAGAATATTGACATATTGCTTTGGAAAAAGTAATTAAAATACGATGTACTCCCGCAGTAGCACATATTTCCTTCATAAACTTTAAATTAATAATTTATCATATTGTTACTCCCGTAATAGCACGTCATTATAATTAATATTCTTGAAAAATTCCCGAAGAACATGATATTATGATTCCAATATTTCAGAAGAATATTATTTGTAGATTTATTTGTAGATTTGTCTATTACAAATATTGTCGCTTCTTAATTAACACATTATTATTAATATTCTAGTTAGGTTTTGTTTGCTCTCGAAGAGTATAATTATGTAAAATCTAACATAAATTATATTTTTACTCCAGAAGAGTAAATCCTTAAATAATTTTATTATAATAATATTTGATTGCTCCTAAAGAGCGTAAATTATAATGTTCAATATTCCCGAAGAATATTGACACATAACTCTCGAAAAAGCAATAATGAAATACCTCGCTCTCAAAATAGCACATGTTTCGAAGAATGTATCATTATAAATTCATGTTTATCTCTGAAAGATAACATGTAATTAATTTCATGAGAATATTGATTAGTTTGATTACTTGAATGATATATGATTATATAAGGTTTAATCATATTTTTCGAAATTAAATAATTGAATTATATCTTATATTGAACCAGAAGTTCAATTTGACTTTATTATTTGACATGACCAGTTGTACCATCACTGGATCAATAATGATGTGAAATTAAATATTCAAATGGATATTCAATGAAGAACCGGAAGATTCTTCAATCCAATGAAATCATATTTGATGTTTTTTTTTTTATTGAAAAATTGTTATTTTACCAGTTAAATAAGGATTGAATTCACTATAGTTCTGAAAATTAATTAGGGTGATATATGGGGGCCCGTCACCCTCCACGTTGACCATCTAAATATTATTTGTGTCTAATAGATTTGATACAAATATTATATGATTGCATGGTATTCGCAACCTGAAGTTTGCGAAAGTGATACTCAAATTATGAGCATAATTTTCAGATTATACAATTAAGACAATGTGTCTTTTTAATACTAGTGATCTTAAATCTCAACTTTTTAATAAGTGGTTAGTTGAGATGTCGATAAATGGTTTAACATTATTGTTTGTTAAACGTCTCCAATTAATTTAATTGAGAACAAAATACTTTCCATTTCAGTTTAGGGAAAGTCATTACGCATCATGTCAACATTATAGTTCTCCTAGTTATAATTTGGCTTATAGTCAGAGCCTAATTTTTTTTTATTTCGATAGTGCTGTATATGTAATCCACCACAATGCACTGAGATGGAAAATAAAAAATGTTGTGAATAAATGAGTAGCATGAACCCTTATCCCAAATGGGTGATATTTTATAACTCAATAAAAATGATTGTCAATTCGACCATTTTCTCAGCATTAGGGGGGAAGAATAAAGAAGTTGAAAATAATATACAAATGCATCAATATCTAAATCATCACAAAAGACAATTCGAACCAGAAGTTCGAAAGATGATTTATTTAGATGCATTTACTGACCAAAGATATTAACAATCTCGCACACCAACTTTAAATGTTCCAACTTGAATTGACTCCTGGAAGGACAATTCGTTAATATTATATTTGATAAATTTATGGCACGTCTGAAACGTGATGATATTCGATTCTATTACAAAGTCCTCCAAACGAAAATGGAGCAATTGATAAAGGTTGTCTTATTAAGGAGGTATATACTTTTAATGAGTATTTAGACATAACATATTATAAAACCCCAGAAGAGGTTCAGGTACCTGAAATAATGAAACTTGAGATATCTCAATAAGTTATGTTATAATGGAAAAAGAAATAGAATCGAAAAAGATAAGAAAAAGTTGTCGACGACACTTTTGCAAATGATGTATTGCATCATAATATAATAGCGAGGAATCGAAATAAATTCGTTAAAATATATCAATCAAAGAAATAATTGGTCAAATAAAATGATATGATCAAACTAAAATTTAGTAGAGAAACCTGAAGTTTCTAGATCCTAGTAAAATTGAACTTGCTAGAGAAACTTGAAATTTATGGATATAGTGACTGCCTATTTTTATGGTTCACTTGATAGTGACGTATATAGAAAAAATGCATATATGAAAGTCCCGGAAGGACTTAAAATGTGAGATTCAAATGATAAATGCCTGAGAACCATGTTCTCAGTTAAATTGCGAAAATCATTATATGGATTGAAACAATTCGGAAGCATGTGGTATAATCGCCTTGACGAATATTTGTTGAAGGAAGGCTATAAAAATGATGATGTCTGCTCATGTGTTTTTATAAAGAAAACGAATATTGAATTTGCAATTGTGGCGGTTTATGTTGTTGACTTAAATTTAATTGGAACTCTTGAAGAACTCAACAAAACTACAGATTATTTCAAAAATGAATTTGAGATGAAAGATTTGGGAAAAACAAAATTCTGTCTCGGATTGCAAATTGAACATTTTTCAGAAGAATTATTTGTTCATCAATCTACATATACAGAAAAAGTCTTAAAACGATTTTATATGAACAATGAACATCCATTTGCATCACCTATGGTTGTTCGATCACTTGATGTAAAAAAAAAAAAATGATCATTTTCGTCCACCCGAAGATGGAGAAAAGATTTTTGGTCCTGAAGTACCATATCTTAGTGCAATTGGAGCATTAACTTAGCTTGCAAATTGTACTCGACCCGACATATCGTTTTCTGTAAATCTCCTTGCAAGATATAGCTCTACACCAACACAAAGACATTGGAATGGTGTTAAACATATTTTTTGTTACCTAAAGAGTACTATTGATTTGAGATTATTTTATTCTCAAAAGTCGGGATCAGCTTTAGTGGGATATGCAGATGCGGGTTATCTCTCTGACCCACATAAAGCTAAATCACAAACATGATATGTGTTTACACGTGGAGGAACAGCTATATCATGAAGATCTGTAAAGCAATCATTGACAGCAACGTCCTCAAATCATTCTGAAATCATTGCAATCCATGAAGCATGTCGAGAATGTGTATGGTTGAAGAACATGACTCATCATATCCAAGAGTCATGCGGATTAGTTTCAACAAAAGATAGTCCAACAATTTTGTATGAAGATAATGCTACTTGTATTGCATAACTCAAAGGAGACTATATCAAAAGTGACTGGACGAAGCATATTTCTCCAAAATTCTTTCATACACACGAGTTTCAGAAATATGGTGACATCAATATTCAACAAATTCGTTCAATTGATAATGTGGCCGATTTATTTACAAAAGCGCTGCCAACATCTACATTCAAGAAATTGGTTCACGAGATTGGAATGCGTCGACTCAAAGATTTTCAGTGATCAACATCAGGGGGAGTAGCTGTACTCTTTTTCCTTCGTTTAGGTTTTATCCCACTGGGTTTTCCTAGCAAGGTTTTAATGAGGCAGCATTTACATTTTTATACTCCAAAATAACTGTACTCTTTTTCCTTCGTTTGATTTTTTTTTGTCCCATTGGGTTTTTATCAGACAAGGTTTTAACGAGGTAGTTATTGTACGAATAATCATCAAAGGGGGAGTGTTGTAAAAGAATGAGATGATTATTTAGTATTATCATGATACATGGATAAGTCTTATCTAGTTCAGAAAGTGTATTTCATTCCAACTGTAACTCTCCTTTTAGACCCTATAAATATAGAGCTTTAGTTCTCATAATTATACACAGAAAAGTCTATTGACTTTTATTCTCTCTTCTCTTTTCTCTCTTTTATAACATTTATATATATATATATATATATATATATATATATATATATATATATATAATGAGTGCAAAAAAGAGAGAAAAATCTAAAGATTTAAATCCAACTCGCCTCTCAACACTCAACTCCATCATATATTCATATTTTGGTCCAACCTAAACAAATATCATCCTTATGTGTAATATTTTTTAGGACCTAAAGTCCATTACAGCGATTGACCCTTGTCGAACGTGGTCCATTATGACGCAATAAAGATGTCATGGTCCTGTAAACGTCCGATTAACAATTTCACGCTAGAATTGATTGTTGAATATCGAACTATTTAATTTTTTTTGTAATTCGTATCAAATTTAATATTTGTTGGAGATCACATAAATTTTTTTTTTTTTTTTTTTTTTTTATGTATAAAAATTAATACTATTAGAATCTTATACTGTAATTGAGTCATTTACCCCTTAATTGCATGAACTCACCAAAGAAGAGCTGAGCCTCTACGAAGTCTATCTCCCCCGAACAAAATTTTAAAAAATAAAATAAATCGTTACGGATTGTAATAATTCCGTCGATAGTGGTACACAATTTTCTATTGCTACGTGTCTTTTAGTATTTATTTTTTCTTTTATCAATGTTATCCGACTCTATTTAATTTTATGTCACCGCATCATTTAACTAAAACGATTTCTGGAAGATTTTTATTTTTATTTTTTCTTTTTCCATTTGCAAATACTAGCACTTCTGACTACTCAAGGAAACAAATGGTATATTAGTAATTGTGTTTTAGATCGGGCTCTTAAATCTATTTAATATTTATTTATTTGCACACATTTTGCAAATATTAGTGTATATATTATTTTTATAGGTTAAGCCTCCAATTTAAAAAATGATTGATTCAAAAAGAAGGAAATGTGGACATAAAATGACTAAAAGATGCAAAGCGATGAACCTACGAGCGTGTGATAATAAAATCAGACAGCTCTAATAGAAATTCCACTATTTTTCGTAGGTTGGTCTCAGAAAGCATTCTGCGAACACATATGAGGCTCGATTCAATTTCAATTTTTATTTAATTTTTTTTTTTTTGGGGGACTTGCAGATCATTTTCTTCCTTCTTCTTATTCCTAAAATAAAATAAATACTTAGTGTCCAAGTCAACTTTTTATGAATTTATTGTTAAATTGAAAGATTTCTACTTATTCATTTGGTTGTCCTATGTTTTAATGCATGATCACTTTTATCAAACTATCAATTGAGAGAGGAAAGATTAATATTTAGAGATATATTAACTAATACTCGAGAGACAAACGATAGTACTTTATCTTGGATTTAATGACCAAAATCTAAATCGAACACGAGTAGTGTTAATTATTGAAATCGCGGATCCTAACTTTTGTCTTAATTGATTTTTACATTGATACTTACTTTCTCCATTGTTATTAATTTGCATAATAAAAAAATTTTTTTTTTGAACGGTCTGTTTTTTTTAAAGTTAATTTTAATTAAATTATAATCAATTATTAAAATTTTGTGAAACGATAATCTACTCACCACTTTATTACTTATTAATGATATATCTACTCCCATAATAAAATTCACAACATGCTTACAATACTCCTTACGAAACTACGACACGAATGCTCTTTTACTTTTAACAAAGTCAATTTTATTATTTATTTATATTACGACTAACGTAGTGTGAACATCAAGTGCATATGGAATTTTAGTCTGCAAGAGTCAATTACATATCAACGTTACAAGGATGGCATGTGGACAAATGGAATAAATTAAAGACTGTGTATAACGTGGTGACAGTCTTCTTTTCCTTGGAGAAAATGCTTTTTAAAGAATTTCATTTCATTGTTAGTCAATCCAATAGAACCCACACGACCACCATTTGGTAGGTGAGATTCAATTTGGTTTCACATTTACCATCTGTTGGGTGGGGATTAAAATTAAATTTTAGTAGATTTTGATAAAAATTGATGAAATTTATGATTAATAATAGAGTATCACAATCTAAGAGCCCATTTGGTAGAGATAAAAGTCGGATTAAAATTAAAAATTTAGTCGTTATTGTTGAATTTTATTAGACGAGTGAGACCCAATAATAACTATATTTTCTATTGTAATTGAATTTTAATCGGTACCAAACGAGCTCTAAATGTCTAGCACGAGAAATGATCCGTTTGAGTAAATTCAGTGATAATCACGTTCTTTATTATTTGAGCAACATAGTGCCCAGTGGCGGGAGGTAGGGGTGGGTTGTAGCCCACCCTTGTCCATGCCCACCTTCTTTGATAAAAAAAAAAAAAAAAAAAACAAATGGTTATATCCATTGTCTTTCCACCGTTCAAGCTTAGTAGCGCATTGTTGAAAATTTTTGCCCCGTACCATTAAATCCTGGCTCCGCCCTTAATGCCACAACTATTATGATAAAGAGGGGTGACCCTGAAAGGTGAGGTAATTGTAAAATCCGATCATCAGCTCGAATTACATGTTATAACTCGTAGACATGTTACAAAATATATTTTTTAACGACTCATGACAAGTTCTTTAGGGCAAATGGAAGGAGACTAATGAGCACGAAGTTATTCGATCCATGTCAACATCACAGGGAAGAACAAATGGTAAATTAACCAATTATGATTTGTGTCGAATAAGATATAGTCTTCTTCTTCTTCGTAGTGGAATAAGTGTTTGAGGAATTTCATAGCATAGAAGTTATCCATTATGGCCACTGGCGGCCTGTATTTGGTAGGTAAGATTGGGTTTGGTTTTACATTTGTTGTTTGAATTATAACATTAAAGGGGCGTGTTTGTTAGATATTTAGTTTGGTCTCAATTGATTTTCACATGTACAATGTTATATACTAAATATTCACCTACGCGAGCACTCTGAAGAAGCCCAAAACATATATGAATTCAAAATGAGCTAAGAACCACTCATTTGGAACCAATTTACTTGAGCAATAATGAAAGGATTAAACTGATAAACAAAACGTGATAGCAGAATTAGTTAAAAGTCATTCAATCAAGAACTGCATCATGTCACCAATAAGAAAGACCCATTTACTTTCAAATGTGCGCCTGAAGATAAAACGAGCATGTTGAATTTAAAATATCTTCCTCCTAAATAAATATTTCTTTTTGTATTCTCTATTGAGCAACATAATAACGAATTTAGGAAGGGAGAACACTGACTAGGTAATAAAAATTTGTTGATCAACTTTTTGAGATCAACATACAACGATTATGATTTCGGGTTTTAGAAATGTCTATTTAGGTCCCTTTGAAATTAGCAAACAAAATTCAAAATGTTAAAACTTACACTTATATAAGGGCTCAAATTACCATTTATACCCTTGTTTAGCCCCTATTTTCTAAAATTCATTTTTCTTAAAGTCATTTTCACTTACAAATTTTTTAATGAAATAATTTTACGCCTAAATCCAAATTTTTTTTCTCTGCTTTTTAACCACACAATCTTCAAAAGATTCTCTCTGACAAAATCTATTCTAATTTTTTATTTATTTTTAAATAAAGAAGAGCTATAGAAGTTAACACGTTGACTTGAGGTTTAGAATTTCAGGAAATAAATAGAATTATTTTGTTACATTAAAATCATGAATAATGACAGCCTGTAGGAAAATTGTGAAAGATTTCGTGTAAGTGGAGCATGATTCTAAAATCATAATCATCATAGGCCGAAAAGGGTAAGGTTAAAAAATTAATTTCTAATTGACAAGTGATTGAAGCTCTCTATTTGGGAGGCTAAGGATATATAAGACCGCTTAAAAAGAAAGTTTAGGGTCTTAATTTCTTTTAATTATCATAATTATTAACTTGTATTCCTTCGAATCATACGTTAATCGCAGTGAAATTACGACGATAATATATAAAAAAAATGTATGACGCAAGATGGGGGAATAATTTAATTGATAAACCAAAACTTATAATCTTCTAATTAATTATTATTGCATTTTTAGTGAAATGTAGAATTAAACCCTTTCATATTATTATTATTATTATCTAGTTAATGTAGCACATTTGCAAAAATCACGTTGAGTTTTACTTTCAAAGCCACCATTCTCGGGCCACAATTTCCAATGAAAACAAACCAAAAGAAATATAAAATGCATTCTCAGTTTTGTCAACATGCACACCTCTTTTTGACCTCAGGCTGATATCACAACATTTTACTAATTTAAGAATTATTGCAATTATATTTGCCTTCTTCCTTTCACTATTTTAATTTCTCATTTATGGATCTGTGTAATATTTCCTGCTTTCAAAATCGAACATGTAGTCGATATGAAGTCTACATCGGATCAACTACGGCTCTGTATTAACTTGATCGAAAGAGCATTTTTTTCGAAGAGAAAAATACATTACCTCGGAGTCCCAATCCAAGGCTCCTCGAATACAAGTCAAAGTCGGATCCTGAGATATATTATACCGAAATACCATCGTGGTGTGACAAAGAAAATGCTTCCTATTGACAATAGGACCATTCTAATCAACCAATCAGGACAATGTAATGTTGGGATACGTTACAAGTTTACAACCTAAATGTCAATCAGGACCTCGTCTCAATTAAACTCTCTAGCCAATCAAATTCATTTAAATGGGCAGTGGCGCACATGTCTAGATCAAACACTATATCTTGAAATGACTAATACGGAAAGTCAGCAAGCTCGTGTGAGATAAACGATGAGAAAATGATCGACCTCAAAAATCTCTATATTGCTACAATACATATTGTATCAATATTACGTCTTTATTCTGCTTAAATTTCAACAATATAACATCGTTACTTTAACCAAATTCATATAAGTTGATCAAGAATTGATTGTCATTTGTTGGCATCATTAGACTAGGGCATTGAATCCAAAAAGAGAAATGATCAAGTGTCAGTGTGCTAAAACAAGAATGTCTAAATGATTTGCATACTTGAAATTGAAAATGACTGGTTCAACATTTGGGCCTAGTAAAATTTCACATTGGGAAAGCCAGCAGTGCAAATTATTATTACTTTTATTTCTTTTTTAAGAATAATGCTAATGCCATTTAGCACCTATGGTGCAAGATCACCAATTTAGGTCATGTGACTTTATATTTAAATGAATCTATTACTTAATGTCATGTAATTATCACTAAACATGTACTTAACATCAATGGAAAGTTTAAAAAACAATCGGATAAATGGCCAGAACCATTACCAATTTTAAAGAGTCTAATGTTCAACTCAACAGTTGAGTGCTTTTCTCATCGGCTTCTAAGTATTAGGATTTTAAACTCTTCTCGAATCGGATTTTGATTTGATTCCTAATGTTTTTTTTTATTGAATCCGTCTTCCGATTTTGATTATATAGGTAATACTGTATAGTTTACTTCATTTTTTTTTTTTTTTTTTTTTTTAAGGGAGTGACTTTTGCTAATTGACCTCGTTGAGGGTACTATTGTTTGTAAATTAACTTGTATGTTGTATCCTAATGTAATAATTTACACATGTGTTTAGTAATCAATCCTGTTCCCAGTTTGGATATAAGATACAAGCAGTGCACATGTTTGAGTTGACATTTGGGTCAATTTTTAATTATATTTCTAGATGCTATTAATAATAATAAAAAACAAAAAACTATGCGACGTTAGGAGAGGTCACAGGGCATGACATAAACGTAATGGTGAAATGGTCATTTTCTACAGAAATAACATTCCACCATTGCAAAAGGACAAATAGAAAATTCAAGAAGCAGATGGGTGTGACCTAAAGGAAACTGACCCATAGGGGTCCTAATTGTACATGACTAACAAAGAAAAGGCAAAACTGATATGAACAAAATCAAAATTTTGTTATATAGAATATACCCACTATCAGCCGATTAAGGATCGGTAGTTAACTAAAAATTAAATAATACTTGAAAAAACTAAGGACATGTTCAGTTCTCTTTACCGTCTTCAAATCGTTTTCTGTTTTCGATTTTTCAGAACAGTGAAAAAGCGTTCTCTTTCCTATTTTCGAAAACGCGTTTTTGAAAATAAGTTAAAAATTTACAAAGAAAACTCAAAACGACAAACTTGTTGTTTTGACTGTTTTCAGTTATTAAAAATGCGTTTTGAGTATTTTCAAAATGCCAAAAAGAACATATTTTCAAAAATCTCAAAATTGACACTTAAAACACAAAACCCAAAATGAATTCAAAACTCAAAATACAAAACTGAAACACAAAATGAACAACCCTAATTTTTTTTTTTTTTTTTTTTTTTTTTAATTTGTTCGTCTCATTGTGACCTTATATTCGTATTATAGTCTTTTACTAATTTCAGAAATTATTTTAATTATTTATTTGAGCTGCAAACGTGGGTTACGCAAATGGTACTATCGATGACTTCTTCATCGACGGTTACATTTAAAATGTCCTCGTAATTCTTCTCGTCATTGACACCAAAAAATGTACATACGCAATAATGGACACAATGTTAGATTTTGAAGAAAATCTTGTGATATTCTGGCTTGTTTAGCAGGTTCATGAAGACTCTAGGAGGACCCCCTCATCGAAGTCCGTCCATCCGACTGAGCTAGATGGGAGTGACCATCATGGTGGTAGACGAGATTAGTGATTGTTTGCACTATGGGATGGCATGAGGTGAGGGCGAGGCAAAGCAAGAAGGGATTAGATTTTCATTTTGTTTTTATTTGTTATTTTGTATGTTGAAAGATGGGTATATTAATCTTTTATAACGAGATTTTAGCTAGTTAATTTAAGCTCATGTTTGGTACACATTAAAATTTTCATTCTCAGTTTTCCATTCATTTTCAACCAAACATTTTTCAATAAAATAATATTTTTCATCATATCAATAACTTTTCCTTCATTTTCAACCACACATTATCCATCAATCTATTATTCCAGAATACACTCTTTCAAAATAATATGGTTCAAACACACCCTAAAACAGCAATAAAATTCTCCATTCAGGTCCTAAACTAAAGCAATCAAACGGTCAGAAAGATGCCAAGTGTCAAGATCCAATTAACTCCACTCACTAACAAAGTCGCCATTGGTTAACACACGACTTTAGTCAAATTTGGTGGCGTAAGTGCACATTTACTCAACATTTGGACTGTACCTATTATTTATTTATGAATACACTCGTGATGAATTCCATAAATGTGATTGGTTCTTTCACATTCTGATTTTATTAAAATGATTCAAAATGTTGCACAAAAGTCAATTATGCAGCCAAGTACTTGTATATATAAACAGCACACTTGGACTAAATTGTGTCTCTTCAACTTTTAATTAGTCAACAATTAACACATTTAAGTGAACAATCTTAGCTACTAATATCAAAATTTCCTAAAACTACAATTGCTTTGACTTGTGAAAGTCAAATACTTTCAACCTTTGAGAGAAGTAATTAGTCAAACTGTGTGCGTCTATCAACATTAAGAATTTCGAAAATCGAGATGATAAAGTACATCGTTCGATCTCGTCCCAAGTGAAGATGGAAAATATGGTCTGCATTACAAATCTTTATATTATTTTCATTTTTTAAATTTAAATTACTTAAAAAAAAAAAAAAAGGGAGAAACTGTTCGCTTAATTAATTAAAACTTGACGTTTCAAACACGCTCAGTGACTTTTAATAATGCGTCTAATGCCAAATGGAAAAGTTCAGTTTAATTATGGTTGAAATCATTTAATGTAATTCGATTATTCTATGCCTAAACTTGATGCATACACTCAGTAGAACCGTATTCATGCCTAAACTCTATCAATTTATTATTTGTTTTGTATTTTTTTAGTTGGGATAAAATATTGTAAGATTCACCAACTTTAAAAAGTACATATTATTTAATATTATATTAGCTTTTAATTGTTCCCTTGTACTGAATCATCAAATTCCTTGAATAAAATGTTATAAAAAAATTTCTAAAAGGCCAATCATATTTTCCAATTCTTATTTTGAGAAATAATTTTTCAGGACAAATCATATGCGTGTTCTACAAGTTTAAAATAGACCATCAAAGCAAAAAAACTAAAAATGAACTCTAAATTTAGAACTGAAATGCAAACCAAACGGGGCTTATTTTTTGATCAGCAAGGACTTTTGAATAATTGGTTATGATTCTCCATCGTAAAAAGAATTATTCCCTACGTACGGGGTTTTTCTTACAGGCACCTTACGTGTGATGTGTTGGTAGCACCTATATGGTACCTTATTTTTATTTTTTCTTCTTTTGTGATTTTTTGAAGAAACCAATGATAATGCACTAAAAAATTCTTTAAAAATTCTATGAAATTTTTTCTGTACGTGTAGCATAACTCTTGTGAAAAACTGTTGGGAATGGCACCGGGAATAGGAGAATAAATACACCAAAATCTGCAACGAACCATGAACAAAATATCGTAACAAGATTAGAAGGTCTAAACGCGTAATCACTATCCTCAAACTAAATTTGTCCCCTCTCTAAATTGATTGAAATGCTTAAGGATGTCGGCAAATTATTTGTAGGAGTTATCAAGCTTTGTTACAGAATTATAATTAAGCACAAATATAATTCTACCCAACAAGAGAACACAAAAGAAGAAGAAGAATAACTTCAATTGATTTGAAATAATAATGATCTTATATTTTTCATCAACATTACTTTCTTTTAAAAAACAAGACCACATATTTATAGGCTACCAATATTCATCACGAAATGGTGCCAAAATCATGCTGAAAAGCCACCAAGATTAAACCCAAACGGTCAAAAAATCGGAGGAAAACCGACCCCAACGATCGGATTTTTGCTCTATGCGACTGCATAGAGTGGTTCAAACAAAGTCCCTGTACATGGTGAAATGAACCATACGGTCGCATGGTTCAAAATTTCAGCCTCTTTGTACCTTTAATTATTCAACACTAGATATTTAATTATTGAACAACATTACAACAATCCCTCACTTATTCAAAAAATAAATATATCTCATATTCAAAATGTACGATACCCATGCATAAGGATTAGATATCTTTCGATTTGAATCTATCCATAATGTAATTCAAACAAAGTAAAATCGGAATTAAATGTAGCATGGAAACTTTGAACCAATGATTCCATGTGACAATACCGGTAAGAACACACACACACACACACACACAAATGTCACGTGTTCTCAAGTTTCTCAAACTCGCTTAACACTATTATGCACTTGCGCTCATCTTTTTCAACAAACTTTAAAGAGAAAACTCTAACTCTCTATTGAGGCGACACCATCTCGAAATTTATTTAGGTGAAGTTCTTCCAGTATATTTGTTACTTTTAAAGATAGTTGTTATTAGTACTGAACTTCATTAAGAGTTTAAAACTCATCCCTTACTTCAGTAACAACCAACATTATTATAGCTAAGATAGGGTTATCACGGATATGAATAATGTTGAAATTATTCATATATTGAATGACTTGTTATTACTCTTTGAACTTGTGGATTACCTTTTTGAGTAATGACAGTAGGGTTGTCATCATTGGTAGATCTTTTAGTTCAAGAGTTTCAACCACATCTTACTTGAAATAGAATATACTAAATCTCTATTTAGAGGTTTAGTTAGAGGATTCGCTTAGTTCTCAATCGACTGTACATAATTTAGGGAAATTATTCCACTTTTGATTAATTTCCTTATGTAATCATGTCTAAGACTCATATGTCTAGACTTTCCATTGTATACCTCATTGTATGATTTTGTTAATGTGGCTCACTATCACACATGATATATATATAGCGGTGTCCTATAGTGCAACGAATTCGAATTCCATAGTTGAATGTGTTATACATATTTGTTTATTTGATTTCCAAGAAACAGCCCTTTATCCAATAGTAAACACCCAACCCGAAGTGGATTTACTTTCACTCATGCTAGATATCCAACTAGCATCAGTAAATCCTTCTATACCTTCGGGAATTTTATATATTGAAGACCCAAGTTTTTTGTTTTCTTTAAGTATCCAAGAACTCTTCTAATGACCTTCTAATGATCATTGCTCAGATTGCTAGTAAACCTACTTAGTTTACTTATTACATAGGCTATGTCTGGTCTTGTGCATTAAACTGCATACATAATACTACTAATAGCACTTGCATACTCCAATTGAGCAATAACACTTCCATCATTATTTATTAATTTTGAATTTGGATCAATTGGGGTACTATATTCCTTTACATTCAAATGTTTGAACTTGTTAACTACATTCTCAACATAATATGATCGACTAAGATGATAACCCATTCTATTTTTATAGACTTTGATATCCAAAATAGTATTCACTTGTCCAAGATCCTTCATCTTGAATGTGGAAGAAAGAAACATCTTTGTTACTATTATTCCATTCATTTGATTACTCATAATCAACATGTCATCAATGTACTAACAAATAAATATTACATAATCATCACATAATTTAAAGTACAAACATTTATCTACGCTATTTTGTTTAAAGCCAAATGACATTATAGCTAAATTAAATTTCTCATGCCATTTATTAGGTACTTGCTTTAAACCGTATAAAGATTTTACTAAATTGCACACATTTTGTTCATTTCCAGGTAGAACAAACCCTTCGGGTTGTTCCATATAAACCTCCTCATCGAGATCGCCGTTTAAGAATTCCGTCTTGACATCCATTTGATTAACATGCAAGTCATTTATCGAAACTAGAGCAAATAATATCCTAATTGACGTTATTCTAGCTACAGGTGCATATGTGTCAAAATAATTGGTTCCTTCCTTTTGTCGATAACATTTGGCTACTAATCTAGCCTTAAAGGTATTAAGAGGACAATCAACATTATATTTTCTCCTAAACAACCATTTACATCCAATAGATTTGGATTCTGGTGGCAAATCGACAACCTCCCAAGTGTTATTTGACATTATCGAATCAATTTCGTCCTTAATCGCGTCTTTCCAAAAAATGCTATCACGAGAAGCCCTAGCTTCTTTATATGTTTTAGGGTAGGTTTCAACTTGTAGAACAAAAGGAATTGTTCTTACAACAATCACATCATTTTCCTCTACTAAGTAAAAGGAAATTAGTTGAGAGTCAATTTCATCCGATCTCAAAGACTTTACAATTCGAGTTCTTTTGCTTCTTTGTAGTTCACTATATTCATTAATATCTTTAGAAAATGTTTCATCTCGTGTTCCACTTGAGCTAGGGATATCTTTATGAATTTCTCTCAATTCATTATCTGAAGATAACAAATCCTCAAAAAACTCCACATCATTTGATTCAATAATTACATCGGTCTCCAAGTTCAATAACCTGTAAGATTTGATATTGTTAGCACATCCTACAAAGGCACATTTAATGCTTCTTGGACCCAACTTGATCCGGTTAGGATTCACATTCTTGCAAAATGCAAGACACCCCCACATGTTGAAGTAACCAATGTTCGATTTTCTTCATTTCCACAATTCTTAAGAAGAAACCTTAGTATGTTTCGATGGAATCCTATTTAATATTCTATACGCGCTTAATAAAGCTTCACCCCACAAGTTAATGGCAATTTAGCATAAGTAAGCATATTATTAATCATTTCAACCAAAGTCCTATTTTTCCTTTCAACCAAACTATTTTGTTCAGGTGTCCTAAATGCAGAACATTGATGAATAATGCCATATTGTTCACAAAACATATTACAATCACTTTTATAAGTTTTAAACATATCAAAAGGTCTCATATTTATGCTTCATAAGATAGACATAAGTATATCTACTTTATCTAGTATAATCATCAATGAAAGTAATGAAATATCTATTTCCACCTCTAGTTTGCATACCATTCAGTTCACATATATCCGGATGAATTAACTCTAAAATGTTAGAGGTTCATTTTACACTTTGATATGGGTTTTTAATCATTTTAGCTTCTACATGTGTTTTACATTTAAAGTCATTATTTGCATCATATGAAATTAAATCACATTTCATCATTCTATAATTAGTACTTTAACCAATGTGACATAATCTAGCATGTCATAAAGTAAATAAATCAGCAACATAAACAAATTCAACTTTATTATTCAAAGAGTTGTCAACGGTACATAGCTTGACCATTCATTCACTAGAATAGATTTTTTCAACAAATTTCCCGTTAAGAGATAATACAAGTTTACCGGATTCAAATACACTTTTTATATCCAATTTTCCCAAAAGATTTTCACTAACTAGATTTCTATTCATGTCGGGAACATGAAGTACATTTGTCAAAGTAATATTTTTCCCGGAAGTGAAGATGATATCGACATTTCCCTTGCCAATTTCTTTTGATCCAACCTCGTTTCTCATTTGAGTCTATTGGTCTCCATCAACTTCATGATAAGTCTTGAATAATGACTTATCATATGATACATGTATAGTTGCACATGTATCATACCATCAATTGGGAACCTTTCCCTTTATTGCATTGATTTCGCAAATGGTGGCCATAATGTTGTCCTTTTTGATGGAATTAACTTTACCCTCGAAGTTGATTTGTTTACAGTGTCTACATTCCTTTGCAAAGTACCCAGGTTTTCCACACACAAAACACCCTCATTCGGTCTTCTTCTTGGACTTGTTGAAGTTCCTAGAAGGTTTTCTTTTGTTGAATTTCGCATGCGGTTCAGTTTTCTCCACACTATTCGCCTTGGAAGTGCCTTCAT
Organism: Fraxinus excelsior; assembly: GCA_019097785.1. Taxonomy (NCBI): domain Eukaryota; kingdom Viridiplantae; phylum Streptophyta; class Magnoliopsida; order Lamiales; family Oleaceae; genus Fraxinus; species Fraxinus excelsior. Next base: position 32,330,030 of record CM032625.1, on the reverse strand, counting down.
AAGAGTTCTCATTTTTGTCTCTCATTCTTTGACTCTTCCTCAATGTGTAAATGTTTTTGCAATTGTTACAAAGAATAATCTTCGGAACTATGCATAATTTTCTTCCGGTATCCTTTCCAAGTTCCGAGTAGTTTAGCAATTATAGCCCCCACTTGAAAGGTCTCCAGGATTTCAATTTTCACAGCTTTGAATTTGTTGACTAACACTTGTAAGTCATGAATTTGAGGAAGCAAAGGAAGATTTTCTAGAAACTTAAAATCAAAATACTTTGAAATTAAGAATTTCTTGGTACCTTCTTCTTCCGCTTTGTACTTACTCTCTAGAGCATTCCATATCGCCTTTGCCAATGAAGTATTGGTGTAGAGATCATACAACCGATCTGATAGACCATTAAGAATGTGATCGCAGCATATGAATTCATCTTTTTGGCGCTTTTTTCTTTCAGCCCTTACCGCATCGGTTTCTCCATTTGTAGGTTTCGGTAATGGTGTCAACTCCGGATCAAGTACGTAAAAGATCTTCAATGTTGTTAGTAGAAACTTCAACTTATCTTGCCACCGCGTGAAGTTAGTACCATCGAAACGATCCAAATGAACCAAATCTTGATTCATAAGTTTTATCGTTGCCAAAGTTGTTGCATTCTCCATTGCAGGAAATTTCAGTTTGAGATTGTTGGGAATGGCATCGAGAATTGAAAAATAAATACACCAAAATTTGCAATGAACCACAAACAAAATACCATAACAAAATTGGAAGGCCTAAACGCGTGATCGCTATCCTCAAACTAAATTTGTTCCCTCTCTGGATTGATTGAGATGCTTAAGGATTCCGACAAATGGTTTGTAGGAGTTATCAAGTCTTGTTGCAGAATTATAATTAAGTACAAATATAATTCTACCCAACAAGAGAACACAAAATGGATATTTGAATATGAAGAAGAATAATAACTTCAATTGCTTTGGAATAATAATGATCTTATGTTTTTCATCAACATTACTTTCTTTTAATGAACAAGATCACATATTTATAGGCTATCAATATTCATCACGAAATGGTGTCAAAACCATGATGAAAAGCTACCAAGATTAAACTCAAACGGTCAAAAAATTGGAGGAAAACCGACCCCAACTGTCGGATTTTTGCTCTATTCGCATAGAGTGGTTCAAACACAGACTTTTAGTCCTTGTAGGAGACCATGCGACCGCATGGTGAAATGAACCATGAGGTCGCATGGTTCAAAATTTCAGCTCTTTGTTCCTTTAATTATTCCACACTAGATATTTAATTATTGAACAACATTATAACAAAAACTTATGTCAATTTCAAATATCATCGAAAAGTTTTACAATATTTTTAAATCCAACTCATGAATATTTTACAACCACATGATAAATACATAAATATACGTAAATTAAGGTTAGGCTTCCAATATTTCATGTAGTGTAGTTATGAGTTCTCAATATGCAAAAGTAAGATTTTGGTCCCAAACTTATTTGAATATGGAGTTTTGGATCCTATGCGAAAAAATTATTCAATTAGACATTAAAATTTCATGTAGCTTCAAGTTAGAACTGCATATAAATGTTAAGTAATTTGATAATTTCGTCCTCTAGTTGTGAGTTATATGAAAGTCTTGTACAATTTTAGTATATACATTAGTCGTTGCTATCAATTGGAAACTCAAATTGATCAATTTAAATATATTCAAATTTAAAACTTGACTTTCAAATGTTCAAATCAATTATTACACCACATAACAGGTTGTCGAGCCTAACCCTAAAATTTACCCATAAATTTTTAATTAATGTTATTAATCTCTAAAGGATTAGATGATCTCCAATCTATGTGGAAATGATGTCACTATCATATTTAGGGTTGATCACAGGTTGTGTTGTGGCCAATCCAATCATCGAACCGACCATTTAGATTGGATAAAAGCCTAACTCAAAATGATAAAGTCAACAATCGACCAGAATCAAGTCGATTTGTTCGGTTTCAAGGCTCTTTAAATCAAATATTTGTTTTTAATTAAACATGACCATAGTTTTGGGTTGGGAGATTCCAACCAAGCAGTCAAATCGATGGGCAATGTACCCAACCCAAACCAATCAAAGTCGACTGGTTGGCTATTTTGTTGGGTTCACGATTATTTTGTCGAGGCATAGCCTCATTGTCCAATGAATACAAACGGCTTAGTATATCATTCTAGTACCATTATGTAGTAAAATATATCCTTCTCGAGGACTAAAATGATTGCACAATGCCAAAGACATGGGTATTTTCAGGTGTTGAAATAATCGTTTTTATTGATAATTTATTCTTTTATTTTTTAAACTGCCAATAAAATTTTGTTAAGTATATATCTACATAAAATTCTATCATTGGGTTAACAATTCTGCCTTCTCAATCATAGTGAATCTTGAAAGTGAAGTGAGGAATGGTGCTGAAATTCCGGTTCCTCGGTATAATCAATTTATGCCCGTAGAATTTTAAGTTCCCAAAAGATACATTATTCTCTCCGAAAACTGTGATGTAGCAAGACGTATCAAATTTCCCATCATTCCACGTTCCTTTGTTTATAAGCAAGTAGGTGGTCTTTTTTCTTTTTTCTTTTTTCCTTTTGTACCGTTTTAGCCACAATTAAAAAATAATAATAATAATAATTAAATTAAATTAACAACAGTGACAAGAATAAAAATAATAATAGAAAATTAATTTTTTATTTTACTGGGTCATAATATATTACAAGGATCATGTTACAGTAACATAATTGTTGATATTTCATCATTGTATTGTTTTAAATACAGTCAACATTCTCGTCAAATCATCTGTCGCTAACTGAGATTATGTTATTGAATCTGTTATAATTTTCCTGTCAAATTGGCAAAATCCCTGTTACAAATGTCAACCAGATTCCGGCTCTTTAACGAACGTGTCCGTACCCTAAAACGATTTCCCATTTCCCTCTCTGTGTGAATATATATCTCCGTCGCTCTATTTATACACAAACACGCAGATATAACATTAGCCATATAATTCCTTTCTAGGTCACAATTCTGAACCATGGCGAAGGAATTTCAGGGTGAAATTTGTGGCGGTGGAAGCTGGTGGAGTTCATCGAGAACTGCATTTGGTTCTTCACCGTGTTCAATGGCAATCAACGGTGTACGAAGCTTTGGATGGCCAAGTGATCATCATACTCATATGATGAACATGAAGAGTACAAGATCTGGTGATGATGAGTCTGGTTCAGCTTCTGATGGCTCTATTGTTCTTCAAGAAACGCAGAAACCAGACTCAATCTTACAAATGATGGGAATTACCCTTTCACCATCCACAACAACTGATAATTGGAATCAAGATTTACTGTAAGTTTATTGAATATTATATAACAAATTCTTGCTGCTTTTTTGTTGATTAATTCAACTTTTGTCAATATCCCTAGTGGTCCAAATACTCAGTGCTTGTTAAAAGGTGGGCGATTCAGACTTATTTTCTTGTAATCATATGAAAAGGAAGTCAAGTTGATCCTAGAAATTCATTTCTTTCTACTTGTCATTTTGCAGGAATGAAAATGGAACTTCTCAAGGAAATTATTTCCATATGCTACAAGAAGACCTCAATCCCAGCATGAATTGTTCACATCAATTTGGGCTCGACTGTCCTGAAATCCGAAAGGACTGGAGTTCAAGAAACTTTTCTGGGGTTCTTGAAGAGTCGTACATGAACTCACTCGAACAAATGAATCAGGGCTTTGAGCAGCAGTTTGATTCAATCACTATCTCCAATGTATGCACTGCAACTATTCAAGGTTTTTCGACGGGCTTGCCATTGAATTCAGCTTCTTACGGATACACTTCAGCTTTGTTGCAAAGTTTACTGAATACAGATTCTCAGCCTCAACTAAACAACACGAATATGAACTATAGGCCTTCTTCCCCAAAACAACTGCCTACTAATCCTTTGCAATTCTCGAATAGCACACCTTCCTGGACCGATGCTGCTGCGGCCTCAAATGATATTCGACCAAACATTTTTCCTTCAATTAGATCCCAGTTCATGCCATCAACTCTTGATGCGAAACCCAATCTTCCCAACGTCACTTCAAAGGTGAATTAATATATATGGTCTATTACACATGATGTATAATTAAGTCCTTTTTCCTTTTGGCATGAGACTAGCTAGGGTTTTATAGAATTGAAAAATAAATTCAGCTGAATTTCTAAATTTTCAGGCTAACAAAAGACAAACGGCCCGAGACTTTAACTCAATAGCAAATACATCCAGCAATGAACCTACATTCAAACGTCCACGAATTGAAACACCATCGCCATTACCAACCTTTAAGGTACTATGATATGACTAATGAGCTGTAATTAGGCCTTTCTTTTGCTAGTGAAAAAAATATATTTGGGCAAAGAAATGGATGATGACTTTCAGCTTTTTTTATCAGGTCCGAAAAGAGAAGCTGGGGGACCGAATAACTGCTCTCCAGCAGTTGGTTTCACCCTTCGGAAAGGTAAAAACCCGGATTTTTTTTTCAAACTTTTTTGACAAGTACAGTATTCCTTTGTATTTACTGAAGGTATTTTACTTTTTCAGACGGATACTGCATCTGTTCTACAAGAGGCAATTGAATACATCAAGTTTCTCCATGATCAAGTCAATGTATGTTCCATCAAGTTCTGATATATGAACTTAATATTCATTACAAGTACATTTCAAATTTAGAATTTGATCTTCTTTTTTTATTTTTTATATTTTTTATGGATATATGTTTGTATCTCCTTGCCATCAGGTGTTGAGCACTCCATACATGAAAAATATACCTCCCCAGTTTGAACGCCAACAGGTAGGACCCAAAGCAAACTGCTTTTTGATATTTCAGGCAGCTCATTATATTGTTCATACATTATTCATAATTCTTAAGAATTTTGGGGTATAAAAGAAGTCACCAAAGAGTATATTTTATGCAGGCTGCTGGTAAGCTTAAGGAACAAGAAGGGTGCAAACATGACCTTAAAAGCCGGGGTCTTTGCATTGTACCCATATCGAGTACCTTCCCAATTGCAGCTGAGAATACGAGTGATTTTTGGACGCCAACATTAGGAGGAAGATTCAGGTAGAGAAGTCGATTAAGCCAAAGAAAATAGAGAAGTAGAACTGATTTTCGACTAGTAAATAATTGGATAAAGAGAAGAATTGGAAACATCGTAACCACATTGTTGTGTTCTACAAGCATTGAGGAAAATTATGTCAAAAAAACAAGAGAGAGGACAAAAAAAAAAAAAAAAAAAAAGGAAGTGAAGCTCCAAGGAAGACAGACAATGCTGGACCATCTGATGAGAATGATTAGGTGGAACTAGTGATAATAATGTAGAATTTTAATAGTAATATTTGTATTGTAGTTTATAAACGTGGATTAGGAACAGGAACAGGTGCTAAATTTAGCTGAGTTTTAGGTTAGTATGCATTATGATGGAGCTGAATTTAGCAGATTATAAAAGGGCTTTTGTTCCTGTTTCTATTTTTCTATAATTTCTGTAGGGTATCCAGCAACTTTTACTTATGCAAAAGATGGAAAAAAAAAAAAAATAAATTGAAAGAATAAGAAATAAAGGTGCCCGTGTATGTTTGTGCAGCTTATTTATTTGTTGTAACGTTTAATTTCTTCAATAATTTCATTGGAATGCTGTAGTGCAAGTCCAAGTGTAAAGGTGTAGGCTGGACCACTTGACCGTATTTGTTTAGCCCGGCACGTCTACGACGGACCCACCTAAGTCTCCCGGCCATATGGGCCTTCTTTTTTTTTTTTCAGATTATTTTCTTGGAAGATTCAGCTTGACTTACCAAATATTGTAGGTAGATTTTCCATCTTCAAATACGGATGAGCCAGTTTACTTTACCCCTCAAAATTGAAGTCTTAAGGCGTTCTATTCTACTTTTAAGGTTTCATGAAGTTATGTTGGTTAGGATGTATTATCTGCATGCATTTGTCTTAGTATAATCATGAATATTTAGTGCACAAAGGCATGCTTGGAAATAACGTTAATCTGTCCATTGTCAAACAAAGTACATAATTAAAGTGGAACATCTGCTTTATAATCTTTTCTACGACGAATTATTATGCAGAAGGGTGGATTAGTGCCGCTCTCGATCCAAGTCTGAAAAGAACTGTCTTCAATTTTATTTTTTATTTTTGTTAGAGCATGGCTTGGTTAAAAAGAGGGGAAAAGAAGAAGAGACGTGAAGGGATTCTCTGAAAGGATAAGCATCTTGGTATCATTATTAAGTTAGAAAAAGTTATTGCATTCTTGCTTGGATAGCTAGCAATGCTTTTGCCTGTCTCGGCTAATCATAGCAAAAACTCTTTATTTGTCTTCTTTGAGAAGTTTTACCATTTTCAACTGGGTTTTTGCTATACGTTATCCAATGTTTTGCTCTAATGTGAGATTGCATTACAAATGCTGAAATAGTTATGGATCATAAAGGAAATCTCATAGATGAAACTATATATTGTTTTTAGAAATTGCTAACTTTGAGAAACAAAGTATACAGAGAGAAGTATTACACATATTTTAATCAAAGTAGATGAACGTGTGAAACTAAAACAGAAATTTGATACCAATAATACCGAAGAGTATGTTAGATGCATTTCACTTATAGAAAGAGGAATTCGACAGTTCCTTTGAGCCTTTTTGCAATGGCTGCAATGTGCTTTCCTTGGTGAGAAGGTTGCCCCAATTCAAGTTCTGAAGGCTGTCTAGAACCATCTCCAGCAAAGGTTCCAGCACCGTACGGGCTGCCACCCTTAATAGTCTCCATCTCGAGCATGCCGTCTCCAAATGTGCAGCCAATGGCCACAAAAATCATACCGTGATGGACGAGTTGGCTAATGGCTGTTAAGCTGCAGAGTTACGTAATCCCAGAGTCAGTCTTTTTGTCTTAATTTTCTCAACACAGCTCAAAATGGTGGAAAAAGATGTACAAGGTAGTAGAGGCAGAATAAAAGCTTATGCGGTAGTTTCTTGTCCACCTCCTTGTGATCCAGTGCTATAAAAAATGCCAGCAGGCTTCCCTGATAGCGCCTGGGTCCTCCATAGGCCTCCGGTCGAGTCAATAAATGCCTTAAATTGAGCAGCCATCATCCCAAATCTAGTCGGGAAGCTAAATGTGATCCCGTCAGCCTCGGTGAGGCCATTTGGGGTAATGACTGGTGCGTTTTAGTCTTTAGTTGTGCACTCATCTTTGCAGTCTTTAGTTGTGCACTCATCTTTGCAAGAATCTCATCAGAGAGAGTTTCCGGCACTTGTTACCATTGCATCTCATATAATTAACAATAAAATACTTCTCGAACTTCATGATTCTTGTTACTAAATGATAAGTGCATTTTACACACTTATTTAGGTCACAAAACATGGATAGTTATTGGCAAATATATTGAAATATGGGTTAATTCTATATAAACTATGTTTTGTAGGATAACATTGAAGGATATGGTGGAATTTAGAAGAAACAAGCCAAAAATAGTTAAAATGGAAGAAAACCAAAGTTACCAAAGTGAAAATAGTTAAAAGATGACCCGAAAGAAGAAACGGAGATGTGAGAGAATCAAAAACCAATTGGGCGAAGGAAAGAAGTATTGGAAGAATAAGAAGCGAGAAAAGAGATCACGAAACGCGAAAACAGAGTTCGGAGACTAAAACGCAACTTTTGGATTTTCATCTATACTATGCGGTCACATAGTGTAATATACCATGCGGTCACATGATCAGCTTCGGTCGAGTTTCATTGAACTATGCTATAGCATGAAGTTGTACTGTGGTATAGCATAACACATCTGTGATTTCCTTATATGATTCCAACATTTAGGGGTGGGCAAAACCCAAACCAAACCGACCAACCCGACCCAAACCGATCGGTTTTGGTCGGTTTTTTGAATTTTTGGGGCGGGTTTCGGTTTGCTCAGTCGGGTCGGGTCGGGTCGCGGGTTAGGAACCCAAACCCCACCCAACCCAACCCCAAAAAAAAAAAAAAAAAAAAAGTGAACTTTGAACGAACTTTCATTTTCAACTTTCAATTACTAGTTTTGATTATTTTGTTTTTGTTTATCCTCAAAGGAATCCAAGAAATTAACAAAACTAAGTTTCCTCTCTCTTTTAATTAACAAAACTTGAAGTCTTTTGACTTTCTAATTAACAAAACTAAGTCTCTACTCTCTTCAATATAGATTTGTTCTATGAATGTTTTGTTTATTTCTTATTTTGGCTCAACTCTATTAATTCTTGTTATTGAGAGCAACATAACTATATTTATTTCTTTGATTGATTCCTTAAAAGTAATTAATTTGTTGATAGTTTGACAAAAATATGTACATATATTTATGGAATTTCATGCTGAATTCTACTAGTGTTATAATTTCTATTTTTTTTAAATCGTGACTTGAAATAATGATATATTTTCCTTCATATGAAATTACATTTCAATAGTCTCTTGTAGACATGTTAAGTATGATTTTACATGTATGAAGTACTTTGTTATTTTTTATTAAGCTGTGATTTTTGTTGGTGAATATTTGATGGATTATTTTAATGAATATTTGATGGATTGTACTATTTTATTTTTCAAGTTTATTGACATTGGATGACTAATGGGTATTATTAATGTTATTTTACATAAAAAAAAATTGGATAATTTTAATTTTTGTGCAATAAATTTTTCTCAAACCGACCAACCCAACCCGACCGACACATAATTGGGTTGGGTTGGGTTGTGTTAGATTTTTAAAAAATCGACAATGTTGGGTTGGGTTTGGGTTGGAGCAAAAACCAACCCAACCCAACCCACGCCCATCCCTACCAACATTTATAGAATCAAATCTTGGAACGTTTTTTAAAGGCCTAGGGTCGTCCATAGTGAAGGGAGAGACGCATTAAAACACATTCTAAGATATTTTGGAGCATAGAAGGAGACAAAAAACATGAAAATCGATTCAAAACTCGAAAATGAAATTCAAACTTTATTTGGGTGATGTCGATTCTTCAATATTTCTTTTGTTTTCTTCTTCGTAACATATTAGACTAGTTTTCTTTGTACTAAGAGAACAATGAACTATGTAATCTGAATTTTTAAAATGATTTATATGATTGCTTTTCTCCATAATTATTGTGCACGATAATTATGTGAATGTGGTGGTCTATTTTATATATTCAAAAGAAGGGAAATATGTCCAACATGATTTAAATTGTCATAGGATCCGATAGAAAATAGAAATATACCGTTATACTCTTTGTGAATATTTAAGTGTTCATAATAAATCATACATTCTTGTGTTCACATCGGTCATAAAAATATAGTCGGGTCATATATGATAATAGGTTTAATATTACTTGAGAGAGACTGTTAAATAAAATAGGAACATTGATTCGAGAAAATTCAATTGTGTTGTTAAAGTGTAGAACGAAAGTTAAAAAAGATTATTTCATGGGAATTCGGGATCCTAGTGCTTTGACATTTATTAAACACATCAATTTGCATTTAGTTTAGTTAATTTACTCATAATTGCATACGTAGATTACTTTAGTCACAATATTGTCACGAACAAATACATCATATTATTCATATTTCGGTTAGAGTCGCGATAACTAAAATTGAACTAAATCAATCTCTGTGGGATGATACTTAGACTCAAATTCACTTTATTACTTGTCAACAAATAGTACACTTGCGGTGGTTTTAGTTCGAAAGATATTTTCGTAAACACTAAATTACAAGTTGTTTCTGAATAAATAGAGAGCAAGGAATTTTTTGATTCCAAAAATTCTTATGGTAAAATATATAAATACGAAAATTTCTGCTCAATGAAATTTCTAGACGTAATTCAAAATTCCCTTCAAAATGCAAAGTATAGTTGTAATGAGATCATTGTGATTGAGTTATTACTTATCAACTCCTTTTCTCGTGAAGAAGGTATCTTTTTTTTAATTATTATTATTATTATTATTATTATTATTTAGGTGTCCAAGTTTCGTTCAACTAATATTAATGAGCGACGTTCTTTCCCCTGGTTCGCCATCCAGATGAATCGGATGTAATTACAGCTTACATACATGCTCTTTTCGGCACGCACGTCACGGTCACCCTGCTCGCTTGGTGTGCATCGATTTCGAGGCCAAATTCTATTTTCCCTTCCGAATCCTCAATTTTAGTTATTTTTTGCCTTTTTTGGTAATATTTTGATTACCTTTTTTTTTGGTAATCCTCTTTTCTTTTTATTTTATTTAAATTTAAGGGTATATTTATTATTTCACATTTCATTGAGAAATTAGATAAAAATGAATAGAAATGATATTTTGCACAATTAAATGTGAAATTAACGGTGAAAATGTCAAAAAATGAAAGATGAGAATGTTTTTCACAGTAATAATGAGAGGTAGGAACGTTGTTTGCTAATTACCCTAAATTTATGCATCTATTTTTATTACGTATGTTCTTTTGGTATAAATCTTGGAATTTTGCTATTTTTGGAAAAATTCCAATAATTATGATTTTTGAACTATACAATCCGGCTTGTGGGTTATGTTCGAATTCATTGCTTGATTAGTAAAGAATTGTTCTTGTTTATTTCCTGTTAATTGTCCACTGAAATCTGCCTGCAGAATAATCACTATTCTGCTCGGCGTCACAAACTATAAAACTAATCAGTATCTATTTCTTGTGCATCCCAGAAAGAAGCAATAATAAAGACTTACATTGGATATTGTTCATCAAAATCTATTTCTCGTGCATCCCAGAAAGAAGCAATAACAAAGACTTACATTGGATATTGTTCTTCAGAATCAACAGTTAAATAATTGAACAATTAGAACAAGAATCATCACAAACCTGCCATAAGCTAATAACCAGTTGCTTCCATGTCTATGAACTATTAGATACAATTATGAAAGCAACAACTTAATGCAGGATCCGCACGATGCAAATCTTATGGCGACTAGTACGTAATAATAAATGACATGGCTAATCTTGCACATCAACAATGTTTGTTAAAATTTTCAATTAAGCTACGTGTACAATAATAACCTTACATTTTTGTTGACAGATGCTCAAGCTTGTACACACAGAGTGTACATCTAGATTGACACCCCTTATGCGTCAAAAAATTGGCAATTGATTGAAATTTGTGTGTTCAAGGTTAATATACTAAAATTTGTCAACTCACATTAATGCAAACCAATATGTCTACCTTTATGTATGCACACGAATAATGATCCTCGATGGAAACCACCATCAGTTCAATAGACAAAAACATTACTTTGGTACACAGTCAGTAAGAAAGAAAAGACATAGCAAAATTTTACAGAGATTTAATTTGGGGATTTACTGTAGAAGCCACGGTTCATAACTCAACCTGAATCATCATACAGACAACGATAATTAACAAAAATAATCAATTTCTTGATATCAAGTTCATTTAAATCATAAAATCAAGAACCCACATAAAGATTTCAAATGACCCAACAATTCCATTCTCTATTTTTTAATCTGAAAGTAAAATATCTTCAAGATCGTCATTTAAAATTAAACAGGATAAATCAAGAACCATAAAAATATATAATGAAAAAAATAAAGAATTAATCAGAAAGGATGAAGATACGCACACAATGTAAACTTTTGCAGCCATTTGCAACGATGGGAACTGTTTTGTGTGTTGGTGAATGAATGAAAACTTGAAAAAGGATGAAGACGAAAGGGAGGGAATGGGCAGTTTATATAGTCAAAGTGGAAGAGTGCGTTGACCTTTCAGATTTTTCGATCCAAGTTGACTCATTAAAAAATAATTATTTTTTCGAAATATTTTCGTTTTGTTATAATATTAAGGCAAAGCCTCCGTGCCAGAATTTTGGTGCACAAGTTTGGTGGAGGGGGGACAGTCCCCCACCAATAGGGGGGCGGGGTGCCCGAGTTTGACCCGAGCACCAAAATTCTGGCACGGAAGGAGGTCTCTAATATTAACATGTTGTGCTAGCCGGTGACGTCAAAATTTGTATCGTAATTCTCTTTTAGTTTTATAAACTTGTGATTTATATATATCATCTAAGTCTTTGTTTGATTCTCATTTTATTTAAAATATATTTTTTTCCTTCTTTTTTTCAACCACATCTTTTTTAATAAAATAATATTACATGCAACTTAAAAAAATTTCCTTCATTTTAAGCACATACTCCCTATCAATCTACAATTCCAAAATGCATTTTACATTAAAAATGGGGCTCAAACCTGCTCTAACTTCACAAATCATCCATATTAAGGTTTAATGTTCAATATGAAATGATCAATCTTGTGAAAGGCAGTCTAAAATCTTATGTTTCTGTTTAGTGGAGATTAAAATCATATTTTTAGTAAATTTTGATAAAAATTGATGAAATATGTAGTTGAAAAATTGTAGGTCTCATAAAATGTATTTAAAATTAACAGTTGATTTAGATTTAATTTAAAATCTTGATTTTAATCCATACCAACACATGGACTATATGTTAGTTGATTTTTTTATATTTAAATGAAGTGAAATTTATCCCTTAACATATTTCTCAAACTAATAAAGCAAATAAATCAACCGTCCAAAGTCGGCCACTTATGTGCCTCGACCCTATCTTTCATAGCATGCATTAACATCCGTGTTGCAATTGATTCGGTAAGCTACGTGTCCGATGCACAGAGAACTGCATTCGGTCTCCAAAACTGACTTACTCGTGGCAGCCAGAAGTGATTGTACAAAGCATTGTATCAAAAATGTGAAAATGTTTAAAATGACGAGTGATTAAGATAAAGAGTCACATATCGATGAGCCCTTATTTTCACATAGTTTAATAACCGAAAGTCCATAAACTGTTTATTAAATTCTTTAATAGTCTTAAGTATCAAAGTATGACCCATCGTCCTGTTTTATTGACTACTAATGTTTGTTGCAAACGAAATTGAACAAAGTTTTCATTTTTTTTTTTCATTTATTATTATTATTATTATTAACATGGAGCTTTAGCTAGAATTTGACATTTAGCTATACTTTCGTACGCCAATCAGACCAAGGGAATTTCAACAAAATTTAATAGTAAATAAATGAAAGTTGCGGGCAAGCAATATTATTTTAGGCTTTTTTATTAAAAAAAAAAAAAGATAAAGTTTCGATTGACAAAATTATTGAAGGCGGCTAAAGAAACAGGAAGTATTAAAGTGTATTTATTATAAAACCTTCAGTTTTTCATTTTATTTATTATTTTATTTATATTTTATTATTTTATTATTATTATTATTATTTTGAGAAAACCCGAAATGAAATTTGCCCTTTAATGCAGAATTGGAAGAAACAATTAGCGGCATTCGTGTAAAAAAATTATTATATTTATTATGACCCGAAAACTCGTGTTGCCAAATAATGCACTAAATTTTAAATTGTAAAAGTTGATTAGACATCCTACTAGATTGAGCAACAAATCAAGGAATGACAAAGAATTATTCGGGGGCGGTGTTTGATACCCGTCACAATTAATTACAATTCTCAATAAAACATTTTCTAAACAATTCAATTTCCTGTAAAATATTTTATTTTCACATATTTTTCACATTTGTAATCAAACGGACCCTTTATATATTCGACTTTAAAATTATTTATAATATTACTTTTATTGTATTCTGAAATTTCGATGACATTGCCTACTTTGGTGGAATGGAATAATGATGACATAATTTGATCAAAATTACTACTAAAAGATACCAAAACGACAGTATAAAGTAGTATTTGTTTGAATCAACTCTCAAATGAAGTTAGTGTCCATTTGATTGAAATGTGAAAAATTGGTGGAAAGAAAATATTTTATAGGGAAAAGATTTTTCTATAAATTGTTTTACTGGAAATTGTAATCAATTGTATTTGATTGGAATAATTCTCCATGGAAAAATGTTGAAAATTTAGTGTCGGTTTGACTTCGTTTTTTATGGAAATTGTCTATTAAAGTGATAATATTTTATATTATTGGGTCTAGAATTTGTTCCAATTGTCAAAAAAAAAAATGAAAAAAATTATACCAAATACTATTCGTTTGGCTTTGTTTTGCATGAAAATTGTCAATAAAGTGAATTATTTTTACCATTGTATCTAGAATTTTTTCCAATTGCAAAAAAAAAAAAATAATAATAATAATTACTCACCAAAATATCAAAAATTTATTTTCCTCAAAAATGTGGAAAATTTGAAAAGTTGGAAAATATTTTCTCAGAAAAATTTTACCTATCAAACACTACAAAAGTTGATCTACCAAACGGACCCTTATAAATTCTGCTCAAAATATATGTTTTCTTTATGATATCATTATTCAAACATATATAATGCATTTTAATATCAATGAGTTTTAAGTTGAACAGCAGATCTCAACTTGAGGAAAAGAGTAGGGTATGTGTAACTTTGGATGCTGATGAAATGGCTTCACATTAAGCCTCTGTTTGAAACCCATTTTGGGAGAAATAGAAATTTTGGAATAGTGATTGATGTGAGAATGTGTGGTGGAAAAGTTTTTTTGATTTGTGTGTAATATTATTTTATTTGGAGAATGTGTGGTTGAAATGAAAAATGAGAATGAGAGTGAGAAAGATTAGAGAAATTAATGGGGGCCAAACATGGGCTAATATTCATTTTCTTCTACGTTCATATTATAAAATTAGTACAGTGACATATTCAATACATCACAAGTGACGTACATGTGTATTTTGTCCCGGTTAAACAAAGCTAGAGGGCAACAAATTTCGAGCAAGTAAATACGAGTATTGGAATTTGATTCTCGGCACTATCATATATTAATCACGCTGGATGACGGAACTGAGAAAATTTGGATCGGTCGCAAATTGGTAATAATTAAAATTCTAAGTTTTTAGTATGTTATTTTTGAAGCGTGTTTTACACTTTTCTTGTTTAACGTAATATCAAACCTCCAAGTATTTTTTGATATTATTTCAAGAACTTGAAGAATGCTACACTTTTGCTCTCCATTATTTTCTTGTGTGGGGGCACTAATGAAAAATCATATAAGTGAAAGATTCACTTTTTTTTTTTTTTTTAATAAAAAAATAGAAAAGAAATAAAGAATTTGATATAAAGGTTTACAAATCTTCCATTCTTAATAGATTGAAATTAACTAGTTAACATGTATGTCTACATTAATCGTCGTTGTAATTTTGTATTTGACCTCAGTTTTTATTTTGAAGTCACAAAAGAGACCTAATTGGACACAATTAATTTAAGATTCAATAAATTAATTCTGGACTGTGTTTTAAGACAAATTAATTAATTTCGACTTTCTCAAATTATCTGAAATTACGAAAAATTATTATTCAATAATTAATTTCTTTTGACATGTTCTTATAATTCGTCCACGTCGATGTTGAATAATTATAAATGACTTGTTTTACCAATCAGTCAAATTTAATTATTTATATAATTTCACCAGTTTTATTTTTCACTGTGTAGTTTATTGTGATCGAATCATAATTAAGAGTTCATCTATCTCATTATTAAACCACTCCACTTTGATTAAATTATTCATTAGAAAAACACTTGTGGTAATGACTATTCATATAAATTAGTTCATTCTAATTCTTAAAGTAAAGATGTATTAATTATATAATTAATCTCACTTTTTATTTCTAAGAACTCGAATTATTAATTGACACTTATAATCCGTTCAGAATTCAAGCGTATGTTCGATTATAAATAACATTCAATCTTGTATAGTTAACACATAAGAATAATAATAATAATAATAAGAATAGTATCTTTATTATCAAAGTAAAGATAAACTTTGATAAAGATACGGTCTTATCAAAATAAAGTATCACACTTTATTAACTGTCTGTGGATGATTAATTTTGATCCCTTTATGAATTGAAACTTTTTGTACTTGACAACTAAAGTGATCAGGATACTTTTATTATTTGCTCAAATATTAAATGCACTATAACTAAGATGATGTTTGAGCCCAATTTTTTTTCCATCAAATGAATTTTTGAACAGTAACAATCATACATTTTTCAATAAAATAATATTGTACGCAAATTCAAAACTTTCCTTATTTTTTAATTGTACATTCTCCATTATAACATTATTGTAAAATGTATTTTTTTTTTTGAAAAAAAATGGGACTCAAACAAGTCCTAAATTAACAGGATATATGTTCGACTAAATTGTAAATATACAATATAGTGACAAGTAGTAATATCGACGTAAGTTCAAATATACGTCGTTTCCTAAATAGAATACACTATTCAATTATATTCCTATTTTACCAAACTATTCCTATAACTAATATAAATATCAAGCTTTTAACTAATTGAAAAGTGCGTGTGAAAACTCAATTAATGGAATGAAATTGGGCTCGAATCCCCTTATGTTCTTCCATTTTAATATCAATTTCATTATTTTACAACACTTATTTGGATTTGAATATCATTATTCCTATTTTATTTAATAATTTCTCGAATAGAATTAAATATATTCTCACGTATCATACTACTATATTTCTGTTAAGAAAGTGAATATAGGAAGATACTTTAAATCACACGAACATTCTTAAGAACATGCAAAGTAGAATGTTATATTTTTACCCTTTATCGAGTTTTATAATGATTATTACTATATCATATAATTTATGTTCCTTCTCTCAAATTAAATAGAAATCATAAAATAATTCAAATATTGATCAAGTGATTTGTTGGATATGGGCTCCCTCTCTCTTCTAATCTATTGGACCTCTCTATTTTGTTGACCCTATTTTATTATGATTACTTGGGCTTGTGCGTGTTATTTGGGCCAAACCGGTTTACTATTGTTAAATAGTGTAATCTTGACTCTACATGTGGAATGCCTTGGACTGTTGGATGGAGAAACTAAAAAGTTGTTTCTTATTCTGGCTTCTAGACTCTTCAATGGTTGAGTCATTCAATTTCTAAGGTTTTCTCTTTTTGGTTTTCTCTCGAGCGTTTCTCTCTGGTTTTCTTTCTTGAGATCTTCTATTGTGATCTTGTTGTAATATCTGAGTGATATTCTTGAGTATATTGTGTATACATATTTGTAGTAGAGTGAAACTTGTATATGAGAGGCTAGAGGGAAAAACAGTGAAGAAATCGAAGAACATTTCTTAATACATTGTGTAATCTGAACTTTGTGATTTTCTTAGTGGATTCGAGTCTAATCTACTTGGTAGATACTCAATAGGTGAATTGACTATTTTAGCTGAACATCAGGGCCCCAAAGGGGGCGAAAATTTCTTCGTGTTTTCTGATATTTTTGTTCTGCAAACTATATGATTTGTGTTTGTTGTTATTGAACTTGATTCTGGACCAACAAGTGGTATCAGAGCTTCCTACTATGGGGTTAGGGTTTTTTGTTAAATCGTTTTTTGCAGATCTACAGTTTTTCAAAAATTAGTGTTCTTTGAAAAATAATTTTCGTGGGTTTTTTGAAACTGTGTGTTTCATTTGCTCTTCGATTCAATTCTTGATCGAATCTCTTTAGAAAACCCTTGTTTTTTAAGTGATTGGTTCTCTAATAGTTAAAAATCTGTGTTTCTCTGTGTGAAAAACGTTTTTAGGATACTGGCTTTTTGAGATCTTGTTTCTCTTGTTATATTTCTGGGTTCTGG
This sequence comes from Fraxinus excelsior, assembly GCA_019097785.1. Lineage (NCBI taxonomy): Eukaryota > Viridiplantae > Streptophyta > Magnoliopsida > Lamiales > Oleaceae > Fraxinus > Fraxinus excelsior. The sequence continues at coordinate 32,312,343 of CM032625.1, read as the reverse complement.
CTGTAACTCGCCACTGAGTTGGGGTTCTGTGTGAACTCGTTTTGAGTTACTGTGAGTTGAGTTGACTCACTTCAATTCTTGTTGAGATATCCTAAGTCTTCCCTAATCACACTGAGTTGTTGTGACTCGTTGATTCTTGGTGTTCAATTGTGGTAAACTGAACAGGTTCTGGTATTTTCTCACGCTCCTTCTTCTCTGAAACTTTGAGGTTTCAGCTCTGGTATAATTTACTTGATTCTACTCATTTACTATTTTCATATTATTCTTGCATTGTCTGTTTTTGACCTGGTTATTAAGGTAATTAGCTCTCTTTCGCTTTCCTTTTTCCAAGATCTCTCTGAAGGTTTGGGAATCTGCGATAGTAGAGGATCAAAAGGGTTATCACTCTTTAAACCTGTCAAACTGACAATCATGTATATAATTTTACCTGTTGATAATCTTATTAGTTCTGAAATTGCATTTTGTTATATTGTATATTGTTGCACTCTGTGTGAAACATATACTTGCTAGTTTGGGTTTAAAGTTTCAAAGATGTAATGAATATGTTATTTTAAAAGGCTATACACATTCTGATTTTGCTGGTAATTTAGATAAAAGAAGATCAATCTTCTTATGTGTTTACTCTTTGTGATTGTTGTGTAAGTTGGAAATCTCAATTATAAAAGATTGTTGTTCTTTCATCCATAGAAGCTGAATATATTGCAGCATGTGATGCTGTTAAAGAAGGTCTTTGGCTAAGAGGTCTTTTAAATGAATTTGGATTTATAAATGAAATGGTCAGGGTATATACTGATAAGCAAAGTGTCATTCATCTGAGTAAGAATCCTGTTTTTCATGATAGGATCAACTGGAGGTAATATTTTTGTTAAGTTTTTTAATTAGTTTAATTATGTTGATTATCAATTCTAATTGTTTTTCTTTTACAGATATAGTAGAGCAAATGAAACCAAATAATTAAGTTTGAATCCGCAAAAGAAATGATCAGAATAGTTCGGCAATGTGGAGATTGCTGGATATGAGTTGCCTCTCTATTCTAATCTGTTGGGCCTCTCTATTTTGTTGACCCTATTCTATTATGATTACTTGGGCTTGTGCGTGTTATTTAGGCCATATCGGTTTACTATTGTTAAATAGTGTAATCTTGACTCTACACGTGGCATGCATTGGACTGTTGGATGGAGAAACTAAAGGGTTGTTTCTTATTCTGGCTTCTAGACTTTTCGATGGTTGAGTCATTCAGTTTCTAGGATTTTCTCCTTTTAGTTTTCTTTCGAGCATTTCTTTCTGATTTTCGTTCTTGAGATCTTCTGTTGTGATCTTGTTGTAATATCTGAGTGATATTCTTGAGTGTACCGTGCATACACATTTGTAGTAGAGTGAGACTTGTATATGAGAGGTTAGAGAGAAAAACGGTGAAGAAATATCTTCATACATTGTGTAATTTGAATTTTGTGATTTTCTTAGTGGATTTGAGCCTAATCTACTTGGTAGATACTCAACGGGTGAGTAGACTAGTTTAGCTGAACATCCGGGCCCTAAAGGGGGTGAAACATTCTTAGTGTTTTCTGATATTTTTGTTCTGCAAACTATATAATTTGTGTTTGTATTTATTGAACTCGATTCTGGATAAACATAATTGAAAATGCATTAAAATCCTAGTAATCATTCAAAAATAAATAAATATTAAAGCCAACCTTATGAAACGTTATCATATAAAGATTCATCGTTATCCTAGTGCCTACACAATTAGTCGAGTATCATACGGTTACCAAAATACAAAATAGATTATATCACTCGAAATTAAAGTGTCTAAAGAAAATTTTAAACTCAAAATCTTGAAACTTTTCAACACTTCTCGAGCTTGTATCTTCTTCTTCTTCCAAATCCAGGCAATTGAATGTAATTTATATATGTACGTGTTCTTTATCTCTGAAGCTTCTCCAAAGCTTGTAAGAAATATGTATTTTCTTCTCCTATGCTTCCCTCTTTGTATGTTAGATAAATTATATTTATAATCCCAAGAATTAGGTCAAATCTCATGTGTTAGATGCTTTCCATGTAGGATAATCTATTGCGAATCACATGGAAGAAACGTTGCACATGTTGGAATTGAATTTGTCAGGCTTGTGATCTTATAGGCTAGGCTTGTGATCGCGAGGCCTCCCATTTTGTCTTTCTTTCAACTTGGTCTTTGAATTTCTTCTTTGGTTCAGCTCAGGTCCCTCCTTATTTGCGTCATGGCTCCTTCATTTTTTAAGTATTACAATTTAATTATCATAATTCCCCAATTATTCGTAATTGATCCGATGCATGTTCCAGAAGTTTTCATTTGAGATCCGAACTTTTCAAATGTTATATTTAATTTTCAAAACTTTTGAATCCCCTCCAATTTATATCTTAATGCTTCATACTGATTACATGCAATTCGATTTATCTTCAATTGCTCTGAATTAATTCAATTAAGTTAAAAATGTCTTTCTTGGCTCCAAGTGCACCCATTTCCTATAATTAATATAATTGCAATAAATTAGACAAATATCGGCTCAATTAAACAATAACTTGTCAAATTTAAAAGTCCAAATAAACGTATAAAATATAATTATCAAATTACAGGATTTTCGTACTTCAAGAGTACTAGAAATTTTCGAAGTTCATAATTTTACAAGATTTGTTGTACAAATAACATGTATAAAGGTTCCGTGTGTAATAAATTCAAGAACCAATCAACACTCAAATTTGTCTTGCTTGCCTTTGCTGCTTCTCCATTGGCATGCTTTTACTATTGAATATTTTGTACAGTATATAAAGATATCAATTGACAAAAATAACGCTGCTGTATAGTTGAATTTCTTAACAAATTATTGTAGCACTCTGAAAAAATAAATTGCTTAGGTAGTTGACTTGAATAGTAGCCGAAAGGTATTCAGAATTCCGTTCGTAGATGGTCTGATAGAAGAGAACGTTTGACAGAGCTTAAAGAAATTATTTTTAACTAAATTTTGTAATTAACTCATTTTGCCAATAACGGTTAAAAATAATTAACATTTCTTGGCTGTAGTCTTCACTTTACTGTCAAAAGAAATCACTTTTAAATAATAAAGTAAGAAAAATAATTTATATAGTAATTTCCACCAAGCCTCTAAAAGTCACCTGAAAGAGAGGAATTGGAGGTGAAATAGTATGCACTGTCTTTTTGCATGTAAAATGCACTCAATGTCATGATTGTGTTTCTCCTTTTTTAAGTTCACTAATCGGTGATCTCAATTTTATGTGTTACGCTTCAAATCTGGAGGACACGTAAGTACCATTATGAAAGTGAAGGCTACGGAAGCTCATTACAACATGCCACGTGACGACCCCGTATCCTCCCACGCTCTTCGCCTAATTGGAGCGAGAAAGGTGGATCCATGAATCCCGCCTTAGGCAATACCATGTCATCCCACTTGATCTTCGTATGGGTAGTCATCATAACTATGCCTCGCCCCCTCCGTTGGAAGTCTAGTGGCGAAAGTTCAATGGGTTCGACAGGCAAAGATCCTCAAACAATGCATAGTGACTTTGACAATCAATCCATGATTTGTGGCATACATAGTATCTTAAGAAGATGTGTTCTATATGGAGCTGTCTTATCAACTCTTAAATATTTGCACAGAATCCTATCGATTTATGAAAATTTAAGGAAATCAATCTCTACAAGATAAATTGGTTGAACAATGAAACAAATCAGTACAAGGAAACATTACCTGGTCTCTACAAGCCAATAGGTGCGTGACACATGGAATTGAGGCGCAACATGTTTTAACCTAGTTATATTCTACAGGATTCTTGTTCTTTAAATAGACATGCACATGTATATGTAAAGGGCACACAATTCTTAATACTAGTAAAAAAAAAAAAAATAACTGCTTGTTTGTCTATTCCACACCCATTCTCCGTAAGTGTGCAGATAACATAGTGCAGATGGACATGATAAGTCAACGATATTTTTATTGCATTTATGTATACTTTTCCATCTCTAATACATTGCAACCATATTCTATTACTTTTGTGTCCTCTTGGACCGACCTCATAAGCTAATAGTAATCATTTTTACCAACCTCATTAGCATTAGTAATGATTTTTACTGTTCTGGAATAGTATTCTCATTATTGTACTTGGGAGAATATATACATTCAAAAACACCGATGATTTGATTAAGGCATCGGTGTGAAAAAAAGAGGTAACATCTTGCAAATTTTATTGTCCATTTATTTCGTCATAATCGATATTATATATCAAACATTTTTTAAAAGTGTATTTTAATTTTTACATATCGATCGCTATGTTTTATAATCAATTTCAATGTATATAATCTACGTATGATTGATCTCCTACCTATAGTTAGCAGGATAAAGTTTGCCCACCGCTGATGTACCATTGTCACATTAGCAGGCAAGCCATCTTTTTTTTTTTTTTTAAACACCAAAAAGTGTTTGACTCGCTAACATTATTGCCACATCAATGTGTGGACAAGATAATTCCTACCCGTTAAGGGATAGAATCTCACATCGAATAAAGATGAAAATATAGACCAATTTATAAGAGTTTGGGCTACTCCTAGAACCTCAAATCTTAACATGGTATCTGAGCCCGTTAAGTTCCAACAAGTTATTCGATCCGACTAAGACTCAAAAAATTGAGCACGCAAATTTCAAAATTGGTTTGCTCAAACGAGCCACCATCTTGCGATGGCGTATTAAATGATAGAATCCCACATCGAATAAAGATGAAAATATAGACCAATTTATAAGAGTTTTGACTACTCATCTTAATAATGTTGACATTTTAAGATAGAACCCTAAATCTTAACACTAACATGGGTAGGAGATCAATTCCGATAATTTACATACCAAACATGTCATATATTCCTGCATTCTTGTGCGTGAAGATAACATTAGAAGGGAAGTCCCTTTAGCTCCACGATTGCTTTCCCATCATGAACTTTGGAACATGGAATCATTACATCTTTTTACGTGTGTTGAAGGGGAGACCAAATACTATTATTTCCCACACCAAACTCAATTCGCTTGCATTTGTGTGTTGGCTTTTGAGGAAATATTAATTGGGTCACAACTACTTCTTGTCATTGCTTAGGCAGACACATCTTCCATTCTACTTCCAAATGAATTGCCTTTTTGGTCAAAATTATCCAACTAACATCTCAATTAAGAAAAAAAAAATTGATGTTAGCTGTTACGGGTCCACATTTTTAAGGACTAATTAATAGAAATTTTTTAAGGGAGAAGTTTAGAAATGGGCCAGTCTTCGAGTCATTGTAATGAAAAACTAGTGTATGGTAACATATTTTGATATTACAAAGGGAAAATAAGGTATATATACGTATTTGTGGCTTGATTCGAAAAATTACTGGATTGTTGAAATCTTACTTGAAAATGCCTCCATAAAAAAGGTGAAATTGAAGATATTCTTAAAATATTTTGTTGGGTATATGTGTGCACGTTTTGCAAATCAAAATTGAAACTAACAAATGATAAACCGCGTAAAATTTTCTTGGAAAGTGAACAAAAAGGTGCAGAAAAAGAAGAATGAATCAATGAAATTGCAAACCGAGACAACTGTTCAACACTTTGTCTTTAAGATGAATTTGTCATGCAATGGTGTTAATGGAGTCTTGACAATCGTCTTCCATGATATAACATTTCCTTCTTATAGTAGAAGCACTTCAAACTTCAAGGTAATGGTGAATTAGAAACAAAATTTTCTCTTTAATGAAACAATGATTTTTTATGCAAAAAACAATATTTTGGAAGTTTTTTGATTCAAAGAATATAATATGAAAAGATTTTGAACCATCAAGGATGTTCAAATTATAGAGGATGAGAACCCCAAAATTTAACATGTTTCATGAAAGGACGTAGCTCTTTAGGCAACTTTCTGGCTTCCCAGCAAGCCGCTTGAGTGCTCACAATAGTGACACCCCGCTTGTTGCGCGTGAGGCAGGAGCGGCGGTTTATATGGGCAAAATTCAATTTTATTCCTATCTTTGGACAATAATTTCTTATTCATCCGAAAACGATTTTAAGATTTCAAATATATTGCGATCATCTACTTGACGAGTAGGATAAGTTAGTCTATTTACTTTTATGATTTGACTATTGGAACCTATCCAAATATTTTGCCGAAGTTGATATAAAATCAACGATTTTACTTAACCAATTTTCAACATATTTAAGCGTTGAAACTCGGCCGTCATATGTTGATACTTGATACCAACCGCGATTAATCCACAAGTTTCCATTGGCGCCTGTTACCACAATTTGTGTGATTCAATGCAATTCTGGACCAAAGTAGCAGTGGATGGACAATACGGATTAACAAGTGATGAAAATTTTTGTTCTACCAAGTAAATATTTGAAGAGATTTGATTGAATGGGGTTTGATTTTAAAAAAAAAAAAAAATGAATTTTACAAATTAGTTTATGTTAGAATTTGGGCATGACCAAAATTTTGTTGAAAATAATTGAGAATTCTAATTAAAGTACAAGTTAAAATGAGTTTTATTTGGAATGTTTTTAGGAATCATATTTGAACTCTATTTGACGAATTCTAGTTGAAGTCCTATTTAGAAGTCTAATTGAGAGTTTGAATTTGTATTGGATTTGAAGATGTCAAAATATGGATTAGGGAGAAAAGTCGACGCAATTTTGCTAGCTGACCACTAGCTGGGTGCTAGAGTAGCGTCATCAGATTTTCATCTAAGACTTGGCACCCCCCTCACTCTCAAGTGGCGGAGCTAGCACTCGCCTAGCTTTTGAGTGGCGTGATTATTCGACTCAAGCCTATTTTCGTATTTTGACACATTTTGAGCATGGATTTTTATCTATGACTCTACTTCCCCACATATATGTTTAGCTTTTCATTGTATTTTAGATTAATTTAGACAAATCATAAATACAAAATTTTTGTATTATTTCTCCATGTTATAATAAAATTTTATTTACTCTGTCAATTATTGTGTTTTTGTGTTCATGTGATCAATTACTTCATATTAAACCTATAATCTCGTATTTTATTCAACAAAGTGATATCAAAGCAATTCGATATCATCTTCGTTTTCAACAAATTTGTATCGGAGCGAAATGTTTGAAAATTCTTGGGAGATCGAAGTTTTGATCAAGTTAAGAACTCAATTTGATCTTTCATGATGTTAACTATGAAATATGATATTTTGTTATTAGATCGCAATACAAGATTCTCTTTGTTGTGGGTGAAGTTGCAAAAAGTACTTGCTCAAATAGATTTGGACGACAAGTTGTTCGGATTTGACAAAATGCCCAAAATTTGGACTATGAAGGAGAGACAATTGAAAGATTAAAATTTTATCGAAAAGTCCTATCACAAATACATCTTCTTCTTTGAAATAATATTCTTCAAAACATTTTGAAGTAGAAGTTAGCCGCTACATTATGATTAAAATTAAAGCAATTATGCATGACGAAGAGATCACCTAACTATATTCTCATCGTATGATATAAGGTATATCTCTTGGAGATCGCCTAACTATCGAAATCGTCACTAATTTGGAGACCTTGGAGGCCAAATATGAAGAAGAAGATATGTGATTGATTTTATTGTATTCATTATGTGCTTCATTCATGTTTATTTATGTTTGCCAAAATTCATGGTTCAATCACCAATTCAAATATTTGTTGTTATTTTATTTTTTTAAATTGTTAATTAATTAACGTGTTCGTGGCGAAGGCATGTGGTAAACAATTTGTAATATGCATTTAACATATACTTGCATTTATATGGTTCGTTTATAAAGCTTTAAGGTTTCTTGTCATTTATATTGATGGCAATAAGTTACATGTGGAGTTTATAGTGTAAAGTAAAATGATTATTACAACTACAATGCGGAAACATAAATTCCCATAGTGTAAAAACCCAAACCAACCGACTCAAATCTTCTTCAACCTCACCATCAATGTGTCTTGTGATGTTGAGCTCAGATTTTTACCACAACAAATCAATACATCGTTGTCCACAAGAATGTCAATGAATATACTGAGAAATGAATCCACCGGAGGCCACCAAGAATATTTCGGAGAACAAATTTCTTTTAGTTAGCTACCTCTCTATGCTTTCTCTCTTTTGTTCTGTCAAGTCCGAATGAAACAGTGGGTAAGTCTTGCAATTATAGAGCCTAAACCATTTGATTGGGTTCATTTTTTGTAATTTTTTGATTGGGTTATGGTGAGAGTAAGGTTGCACTTTGTAATGATTGCAGTACTCTATTACAGCTGTTGGCTTGTAATTTATTGAAGTGCATATGCCTACGGGGCTTGTCGCTGTTTGAATAAATAACATTTCTTGTAAATAAATTATGAAATTTACGCAGTTCGACCCTAATAATACATAGAGGGGGTGAATAGGTATTTTATGCGGAATTAAAAATTTATTAACTAATTAGAAATAAGTCGCCAATTAATTATCTCTAAATGATTAATCATGCACGTCAGTTTTACCCTAAGTTTAAATACCGCAGATCATACATTCAATATATATAAAGCAGTAAATGAACAACGATATGATCACGGAGAAACCCAACTGAAAAAAACTCCAGGCACTTTGCTAGTCAATTCACTATAAACGATTCTTTACTTATAGTCTACCAGACTAGACGACGACACGTGCTATCTGATCTCCTGACTGTAATTCTGACAACTATCCCGAATTCTGTGCTCCCCTGCAATTCCAGCTCAATAACCAACGCTTTTCTGGAACTTCGCTATCCTGTAGCAGCCCCTAGTTTGGTGGAATCGCCTATCTCCTGTAGATCATGAAGAACAACCCGTTCTTCACAGACTGGAACTCCAGTCACCTTCCTTGATCTTCAGCAACTCTGACAGATATGTAAAAAGTGTGGTTTTTGGTATTTGGATTAGGATCTGGTGTTTTTCTCACTACCAAGAATGAATCTCAAAGAAACATGAAGATTGAAAGCTATGAAGATGAAAGAATATTGACGCACAGTGTTTGCTTACTGTTCAACCTTAAGAATTCTCGTTTTGTAACTTTAGAATATATATATGTAGGGTAAAAAACAGATGGGCCGGGAAAAAGCCTAAAATGCGAAATAAATTTTTTTCATATAAACATGTTGCTCGAACAAAGAGCCAGCGACATTGTATTGCTCGAGCGAAGGTGGGATGACGGTCTAGGGACAATGTTTCTGCTTTTGTAGCTTGAGCCAACCTTTGGCGACAGTCTAGCGAAAATTCATGCCGTTTCTCTCATTGTTCCAACTCGAAACCCTAGACCTATTTACTAACTTTTAAACAAATTGCACATTACTCCTTGAACTTTTACACTCTATCAATTTAAGTCACTTTCTTCACAGAATTTGCCAATTACAAAATCAACTAAAACTTAACAAACTCTCCCTTTGACATTCTATGATAAAACCTAATCTATATCAAGACAGTAATAAAATAAAAGTTACAAACTCAAAACAATGACACACCCTAAGCTACAAACTGTCTTGAACGAACTTTGCAGTACATGTTTCCTGAAATAGACAACTCAAATACCAGTGTAAAATGTATGGAAAACAGTATCAAAGATAATCACAGTTCACTTGTAAGTATCATTTAAGCAATTGTAACTCAAATAGCATATTTTTCAGTTTTAAATCACAAGCTAAACTAAGACACAGTCTCAATGTAACCCAACATACCAAAACGAAACATTGACACTGTAAAACATCAAAAACTTAATTTAGCGAAACTGAACTCAAACAAATATGCATGTGATCCTCCTTATTACAAACTCTCAACATTTTTAAGAAGTAGGTAAGTATATCTATGTCTCACCCCAACAACCCCTCAGACATACATTGCAAATGACAAGGGAATCCTAAGAAGCATCGGCAGTATTATCGAAGTGCATGGTTTCAAATCGGAGTCTGTGGGAGACAACGACGTCGAAATCATTGTACCTAAAAATTTATTTTAAATTGTTCAATATCTTAGATTCTTACGGTATAATTTCAATTTTTAATTTTTATAAGGCATTTGTCCAAGTCAAGGATGAATGGTCTAATGTAATTGAGTCATAGAGTAAATTAAATAAATGGATAAATTTTATTTAATTTTTGTCTTCACTCAAATACTCTTAAAGTACAAGCATTTTTGAAACGACAGTTCACAAAGATATTGATGATAAGTCGCCGCAATCAAATAATAAGCTCCTCACTACATATTGTCGACATTACCGGACATAACGTCCTTGAACTTAGAAGTACCGAACAATTTAAGATAAATATCAAATGGCCTCGATTTCATATAAGAGAAATATCCATTTTGTCTTTCGTGAATCGTCTCAGTAATAACTATAGCAGTGGTAGAAGCAACCTCGTCGACACCTCGGCCGATCAAAGAATACACATTTTTACCACATATAATGAACCTATCACCATTAGATAGGCTTTTCATCCAATTCTTAGGCGAGATCGCGTTCCCTACGAATACATCTCCTCGTTTTGGGTTAGCATTACCAGGTCGACTGTCATAAACGATCCAAACATATATCCACTGATACATGTTATGTGTATTAACTTAGTTACACAAAGAAATATGTCCAGAAATGTGAATACCAGTCCATTTGAATTTCTGTGTATGTCTAGTATCCAACAACATCCCTACGGGACAAAGATTAAGAAAATAAATATCACCCGTACATCCTATGTTATGCACTGTAACCTCTGATGTCATATGTTGAGTCAGCGATTTGAAACCCCAAGACCGTGGTCGCTGAAAAGCATAAGGAAGCTGATGTCTCTGAGTAGAGTTGAACTAAAGACCCTCCGAGTCTGTTTCTTACCTACGGTCCTTGAATGACCTCCGATTCACTTCCTCTTATTCAAAGAATCCATCACATCACGTCTGTGATAGCTTTCAACATCAATTTATAGAGGGAGAGTAGACGTTCAATTGAAAATTGGCCGCTTGATCAAAAGAGTACCACTTTAATTTGAATTAACGGCGGGATCGATCTCAAGTAGCAATTGATCCAGTTGGTCCAATAATATGACGACACGTGGAGGCAGCGGAAACCCATAGTTTTTCATTTCTCTTTTTTCTTAGCTTATCTATATTTATCTTAAAAAATATATAGATTTTTGAAGAAGTTCTTGACATTTACATTGTATAAACTTTTCTACTTCTTCACATTGAAGTACTTTGATTGATTAAATTTAAGTTTTGATTATCATATTCATCAAAGTTTTTCTAACATAATATTTGAGCTTCATTCATTGCTATTTATTAAAGTGTTTTCCTACTTCCCTTCTTGTACTCGACTTTGAATTTATCACTCATTAAGAGAAGATTTCATTTGTAAAATTTATTTGAATTGTGGGTCGTGTTAAAGTCCCTTAAAGATCAACACTATATAAAGATCGGTACTCCTTGTTGTAAGTCACCGTGTGTGTCATATTGAGGTCCTGTAAATCTCAATAGTGTGGGTCGTGTTGAGGTCTCGTAAAGTTCAGCATTGTATAAGGATCGGTGTTTCTTGTTTGTAAGTCATCGAAAGCGTTGTAAATGGTTGGATTGCACCATAAGTCAATCAATATAGTGAAAAAGGTCTTGCTCATGCCGGGGGGCTTGGTAACGGAGGACGTAGATCGTTGCTTTCAATCAAACCTCCACAATTATATCGTTTGCATCATCTATCCCTTTTACTTATCCCTTTTATATTTGTGCAAATTATATTGTCTCACTTATTTGCTTACTTGTGTTTAGTTATCTTTGTTTATTTTCACTTATTATTTAATTTATTAGCTTACGATTATTAATTTATCAACGTGGTTTTAACTTACCTGATTCTAGTTAATTATTCAAAAAAGTTTTAAAAATCAATTCACCTCATTCTTGGTTAGCCAATCTTGGGCTTTTACCTCGGACCCCCCCCCTCAAGGAAACTAGCTCCTAAGAAAGTGACTAACCTATGAATAAAGCATGCATATGGTAACCTAGCCCTCATACCCGTCGTACGAAAAGCCCTTAAGATCTGCTGGCAAATGAAAGTGGGAAGATCAATAGAATTGCTATGCAGTAGGGCGTAAAGAAAACGAGCTTTCTCCATAGGTAATGAAGAAGTATGAGAAACCGATCACAAACTTGTGCACACAATGCGCAACAAAATCTATTGGTCAGTGGGTAAAGATCTAGTGCGCATCGCACCTGAACCATCCTTCATTAGTGTGTTAAGCACCATGGAACGGACTAACGTGTCCGATGAAAAATAATCAGGAGTCAAATAGGGAAAGAAATGGCGGACGACTCTCGAAATATGAATAAGGCTAGAAATGACGTCCGGAGTAATCCTAACTACCCGACCCCGAAGAAAACCCTAAAAGAAGAGCCATTAACATCATGGATGTTAGCTTAAAACTCCTGAACTAAAAGACTAGGCGGGGATGTCAAATCAATCAAAAGCGGCTCCCAAACTCGGAAGTAAAGATAGCTGTGAGGTCAGGGGGTAGGTCAGACATGATGACCTCGTGCTCAAAAAGTACTGGAATATGAGAAACTATAACCCAAGAATATCTTGAACCACAGCAGAAATGAACCTAGTTCGACTAAACGTTGTCGAAGTACTAAGAGTAGGTGGAGTAGTACGTACTCTCTTGGGCGGCATCTAAAGAATTGAATCACAAACTCATTAAAATCTCGATAAAAGACAAATAAACTCATGATATGCAGCGCATGCATGAAAGCACGCAAAACGAGGCAAGTATGTAAACATGCAACGTGTCCTAAAGTAAATGCATAACGACATGCAATGATGCCTAGACATAGGTGATGTGAAGACAAGACATGTGTCATTGTGTCTAGACGCAGGGACGTAAGGTTATGACGTAGTGACATGACATCAAGACAAAGTGACATGATGAAATGACGGAGGGACGTGACGTCCACGTGCGATGCCAAACCAATCACAATCCTCCCAAGACCAAAAAACAAACTAAAGCAACCGAACGCCCAAAAACATCGACTATACACAAACTCCAAAATCATTAACTATAACCACAATCGCTACGATCCAAACTCCTAACTAAGCACACAACAACCTCCAATCCACAAACTGATGCAAATGTAACCAATTACTAACAATGCACACCAAAATGAATAAAGAATCATGGAAAAATCCTCAAAATCATTCCAAAATGGTCCATCAATCCAAGTGACATTGAAGATTTGTGCAAAACTTGAAGAAATGATATGGAAATGCAACAACAACACCCAAAGAAAAATGAATAATCAACAACAAATAGCAAAGAAAATCGCAAAAAGAAATGAAAAAAATCATAAACTTCGACATTTAACTTTGAAGATTGATGTTTGAATGAAATACCAAATTCAATGAAGGATTTGAAGTATTAATTGAGTGGACAAAGCACCAATTTTGTGTGGGATAGTAAAAATATGAAGAAATTGGGAAAATGCCCTGAAAACATGACATTTTCATTCAAATTTACGGTCTGTCTCTCGAGCAATAAGCGAGCGAGATAGCTTCTGTAGCTGTCGCTCGAGCGTGTTCCTGGGATCTATTGGCGATACACCAATTAACAGAAATAACACCAAAAAATAAAAAATTAAGGAAAACATCATTTTTTTTTTGTTTTTTAAACTAAATAATACGTTAATATAAACAACTTAAACTCTTGACACTTCGATAATTAAAATCAAGCATACAATCACAAGTTGAGCAATATCAAAACGACTTCCCCACATACGCAGTTAAGTTTAAGATGGAGTAAAGTGTATAAATGATTCATATGTGTAATGTGCCACTATTTTCTCGTGGAAACGACTCCAAATCTTAAATTTGTGAGAAAAGACATGCAAAACATCACTATAGAATAAGTATGATCCCTACTGATGAAAGTCAAACCCTAATAAATTTTAGAACCTGAAAACGAGCTCAATTATATGAAATTTTTCCTTTTCTCCCCCTAAATTTGAACATATTTTATTTTTTTTATCGTTTTTCTCGAAAATAACATCTTATGTACAGACCTTGTCCATTAAGCGATTAAATTGACTCATGTAATGAGCTTTAAGTCGATTAACCCAAGTCATATGACCATAAGCACCAGGTTATGAGAAACCCCTCAGGTTTAATTACTCGAATCAATTAGGCTTCAAATAGAGTATAAGATGAACTAATTAAGCACACAAATTTTTTTTTATAATAAATGCAACAATGCAGGGAGACTATCACTAGCTAAGGCCATCTAAATATAGGTCAATTCACGTTCAAGGCCGCCCTACTAATTCAGACTTGCTGACAAGATCATAGTATGTATAGTGGAAATAAATATATGACGACACATATACTCAATACTCTACATTAAACCAAACCAAGCAATGAAAATAACAGTGTAAAATAGATAAACGTTTACTTGGTCACACATGTCACATTTCAAATCATTACTTCAATTTTTTTTTTAAATACCATACTTAAAGCAAACAAATACAAAGAAATAGAAACAGCAAAGTTAACACAAAAAAATAAGTGGAATACATACATGAATGACTAGACACAATAAATTGTTCATGCATGCACATAAACACCAAATCAGGATGAAATTTGAATGCCCTTACCATGAGGAGTACGACAATTTTTACGACCTTCGAGGTCGCTCCTCTTGACCCAAATATTCTTAGAAGTAGAAGATGATTGAGTTAATTGAGTCATCATCTCAGTTAAAATGGCTGACTTGATTGGAAAGAAAGTCAACCTTACTAGTGAAATTCAGATTCTTACTTATATTCACACGGTTAAGACACCTAAGTTGAATGTGTCCCAGTGCACCACAGTGGTGACAAGTGGGAATGAATCGTGGTTCAAACCTGCTCGGTGGTTGATGCCGATAAATAGGACGATTGACCCTACACTATTCGGTTGGTCTCAATCCAATGGCATGCTTACCTTTGGGTTTAGGATAAGCAGTCTCACTACCTTTGTTCGTGGCAGGAATGAATGTGGTTTTGGATGTACTAGTTGTAACATCGCGGTTATGAACATAACCCAAACCATATCGTCGCTCGCAAGCTTGTTCATCCCAAGCAAATTATCCAGCTTCTACGAACCACTTATGAATGATTGGAGTTGAACATTAGATTTATCAAGATCGGAAGTTAATGATTTAACTTTAATATGCAAGTTTTCATTGACGAGTTTCAGCTCACTCACTTTCTTGGTCGAGTCTTAAATGTCACTCAGCATTTTTTATTTTCAAGCTCAAGCTCGTTCTCCTTCTCAGAATGAATTTGTTAACCTTATTGATTTTGAGACTCTCCTTAAACAATTCACGATAAGATTCGTGAATGTCCGTCTCATCATCAGACTCTTCATCAGACTGGTTATTCTCATTCTCCCCTTCCTCATTCTCAATCTTAGGTCGGATTCGATTGTATCAATTGAGGTGAAGGCCATGAATTTTGGTTCATCATCACCACCAAATGCCTCATTCTGAGAACTTGAATCCAATTCCTCATCACTCATGGTCACGTCTAAAGCTTTACGCCTTTCGTTAATCGAGCTCCTATAGGGCATTCATTCCTATAGTAACTGTAACACTTGCACTCATGGCTTTGGTTAGATTGAGTTTTCTTAATGAGAGTCCTAAAGGTGTTATTCTCACATCTACCTCTCGAGAGTTTACTAGGGACTTAACTACTCTGTGCCTGAAGCTTTCTCCTATTCCTCATCACCTTTTGAAATTTTTTAATGAAATACACAATTTTGTCGTCCCTAAGTATCTCGGTGTCAGTGGATTCACTCTCAGCTTATCCAATAGTGTTCATGGCGATGGATTTAACCTTTTTATGTTGTGAAACAGTAACTTCTTAAGTTTGAAGTGATACTACGAATTCCTCATTTTAATAGCATCCAAGTCCCTATTCTCTTCAATCGTAGTAACCTTGGGTCTGACCTCTCGAACAGTGATCTAATGACGTTTTTAACAATTTTTGACTCGGGGATCCTCTCACCTAAATTAAAACTCGAATTAGACATTCAGTTTAGCATAGAAACTATCAAATGTCTCATCATCAACCATCCTTATCTCTTCAAACCTAGATGTTAACATCTGCAGTTTAGAGTTCTTAACAGTTTTAGTTCCATCGTATGTGATCTCTAGAATATTCCAAACTTCCTTAGCAATTTTACACATCGATACACGCCTAAACTCTTCAACAGACACAGTCATGAACAAAGCATGATGGCCTTAACTGTTCCAATTACACTCATCAACATTGGTTTTTGACCAGATGGAGATATCAATGGGTGTGACAACACCTTCAACGAGAGTTGTAAGTAGAACCCACCCATTTTGCACACTTATCCAAATACGTTCATCCAAAGCCTTTAGAAAAACTCTCATTCGAACTTTTAAATAGACATAATTGCTTCTATAAAAAAACGGAGGCAAAGACAAGGACTGACTCATCTAGAACAAACAAATAAAGTTCAGGAATCGATATAAGGCTCTGATACCAATTGAAATTTACGTAGTTCAACCTTGACAATACCTAGATGGGGTGAATAGGTATTTTAGTGAAATTAAAAATTTATTAACTAATTAGCAACAAATCATCAATTAACTATTTATAGATGGTTAATTATGAACGTCAGTTTAACCCTAAGTTTAAATATTGCAGATCATACATTCAATATATATAAAGCAGTAAATGAACAATGATATGATCATGGAGAAACCCAACTGGGAAAAACTCTGAACATTTTTCCAGTCAATCCACTATAAACGATTTTTTACTTACATTCTACCAGATTAGACGACAACGTGTGCTATCTGATCTCCTAACTGCAATTCGACACCTCTCCTGAATTATGTGCTCCCGTGCATCAATTCCAGCTGCAATAACCAACACTTTTCTAAAACTCAGCTATCCTACAACAGCCCCTAGCTTGATGGAATCACCTATCTCCTGTGGATCACGAAGAACAACCCGTTCTTCACAGACTGGAACTCCAATCGCCTTCATTGATCTTCAACAACTCTGACAGATATATAGAAAGTGTGGTTTTTGGTATTTGGATTAGGATTTGGTGTTTTTCTCACTACCAAGAACGAATCTCAAAGAAACATGAAGGTTGAAAGCTATGAAGATGAAATAATATTGATAGCACAAAATTTGTCAATTACAAAATCAACTAAAACATAACAAATTAAGACATTACACCTTGTACTATTGTCCTTAAAACAAGTATTAAATTAATATTTCAGTATTGTGTGCTATCTATATTGTTCGTGCGCTTGCCAGATTAATAAAGTAGAATTGATTTTAATTTAGAGAAATTCGTCCGGATAGTATGTCAATTAATTTCTTTGCTTCGTAGATAAAATCACAAGCCAAATTATGAGGAAATCGTTAATACTGGACACCTTTTTACATCAATTTAATTTTAAGACCAATTTTGTCAGCATTCATTCGTTAATGTAGAAATAGTTTAGCAACTAGTTGAAACAACAATTGCCTATGTGATTTTAGTACGTGTTCAAATAAGTGATTAGGATTAATCTAGGTCAGTTTTGCAAAGCACAGTCCTCGTGATGAGAAACTCAGAATGATAATACAAACTCTTTGGATTCACTTTACTACTTATTTGACTATATTATACACTTTAGATTTTTACCAAACATTTAAAGAAAGAAAAGTTCATTCTCTCTAAAAGAGGTTTCTAATTTAGTTACAAATTTACAATACCTGTTTTATTGGATTTGTCAATTCTTCATTTCTTCATAGGACGTTTCACAGACACCTAAAAAATTAAGATATTTTCCACTTTAATATGCAGTTTATTTTATTTTTCAAAATACTATGTCACACACTTTGTAACAATTGTTGTTATTCTTGTGTATATGTTACACACTTCATGAAAAAATGTGAGCTTGATTGAACCTATGGCTCGTCACAAAAAGAGTAAGAGTTGTCCAAAGATGGAGCCGAAACGAGTTGAGCTTGCGAGTCGAAGAGCTTAGGCTTTTGCCACTCCTAATCACCATTTACAAGCACCGCCAAAGCACCAACAACAAATCAACCATAAACTAAAAAACTATTAAACGAATTCCAACAAAATTCATCGACGAGATTCAAAAACCAATATTGTCCCATTTATGATTTAAGATATGAAATCAGATATGTAATTCATGAAAAAAGTGGTGACGACTGTGGAAGGAGAAGGTGGTGGGAAGGGAGAAAGTGGTGGTAGTGTATGTATGAGGAGGTGGTTACAGTGTTGCCAACAATGAAGATGGTGGTTGGATTTGACAAGGTGATTGTGGTCGGAGATGGTAGCGATGATGGTGTTCAATGGTGGCAACAATGATGTTAGTTTGTTAGGGTTCGATATAAATGGTAGTTTTACAATTAAAAAAAGTAGCAAAATATATTTGAAATATCGTAACAAAAAAAGCGCATGGGTCAAATTTCTACATTATTCATAGGGAAAATTACCTACCACCCTAGATATAAATATTACTATTCATAAATAAGGTGGATTAGTTATAATTTCATATGTTATGTATTCATTATATATTTTTTAAAACAAATACAACCACCCCAACGAATTTAGGGGAATTTGGCCATTTAGCCTAACTGGATAATGATATTGGTGAAATGACCTTTGACCATTAATAAAAAATAAAGAAATAAATAAAAATGTTTTAATTGACAAAATGACAAAATTATTCTTCGATTATTAACTCAATTCCCTCATTTCATACCGTCATTTCTTCTCTAACTTCATTGTAAAACCCTATTCTCCATTTTTGAGATTAAAGTCTTTCTTCTTCCTCTTTTCATCATCTTCAACCCACTAAAAACTTTAAAGATTCGAAATTTGTACATCAACGTTTTCTTCAATGACAAAATTATTGGCTTTGACATCAGTATTGAGAAAAATCAAGAAAAATGAGTCCTGAAATCAATTGTAAATGGCTTCGGCACACTCTTCTTCTGCCGGAAAACCTGCCTCCGACGACACCCATGGTTGTGCACCACCACCAGTGGATAGCACTCACCCAGACGACGAATACCATGACTTAACATTGACCAATAATGCACCAATTCGATCTACTGTTGCTCAAAAAGGTCTGCTGTCGTGATGTAAAATGACACTATAGTCGTTATCTGTAATGTAAAATGACACTACAGTCGTTATCTACTGTAATTTGATTTTTTCAACGAAATGACCTCTAATAATGGACTTACTAACATGTATAACACAAAAAGATTGACAACCACACAGAACGATTGAAATGACATAACTTTTATATTATCGAGATAATGAAAGCACAAGTCGTCTTATTCATATGTGTCGATTAAGTTAATGAACATACATCTCAACATTATACGTGTCATGTGCATATTACAATATAAATAAGTTTCATTTTTTATTTTCATGGGATGAATGAGTCGTGATTGCTTATACTCGTATTTAAATATGTAAAAAGACAAGTGTCGTTTTCATGTCCAATAACGACACTGGCGTCGTTTCGAAATTTTCACCTACATCCATTTTTTCAACAAAACAAAATTTTAATGAACTCTCTAAAGTATGTAACATAGAAAGTTATGAAAATATTTAAGATGACTGCACAAATGACATTACAACGATACACAAGTGTCATTGTGGTAGAAAAGAACCAAAAAATATTGGATAAATCAACAAAAAATATTGGCAAAAATATGGGGGGTAGAGGGGGGCGGGCCCCCCTCCCGAGCGTTTGCCCCCGAAATTTTTTTTAAACTAAGGATTAAAAACGACGATTTGAGTACCAAAATAGGCAAGTTAGATTGACTGATAAAAAATACAATCAGTTTGTCGACCTTTTTAAGTTAAGGGGTCTAATGCTTGACGTCGTTATGTTGAAAAAGTAGCAAAATATTGGAGAAATCAACATAACGACAAAAGTGTCGTTACTGCTTTTAAAACGACAGAACTATTGTTCTGCATCTAAAATCGATTTTGAAGAGCCACGATAATGATAAGTTGAACTCATTTAAGTTGTAGGCTGAACACACCACTTACAACATTCGAAATTTATGCTTATTACTTAACCAAGAGGAAAAAAGAAAATGACACAACTGTCATTACTGTTTTGAAAACGGCACAAGTGTCGTTCTGGCTCTAAAATTGATTTTTAAATGCCGCGACCCGTCCCAACCACGATAATCGATAAACTGAACTCATTTAAGGTACGGACTGGACACATCGCTTACAAAATTCTCAAGATATGCCTATTACTCGTACTTCCAAACGAATCCAGGCTAAGACTTATGTTTTCACCGTTTCA
This sequence comes from Fraxinus excelsior, assembly GCA_019097785.1. Taxonomy (NCBI): domain Eukaryota; kingdom Viridiplantae; phylum Streptophyta; class Magnoliopsida; order Lamiales; family Oleaceae; genus Fraxinus; species Fraxinus excelsior. The sequence continues at coordinate 32,291,948 of CM032625.1, read as the reverse complement.
TACCTTATATTCTCTATCAATTCCACCGTTAGTTCTCACACAATCAACATTTTCGACCTTCTTAGGTGAGGGGGTCCAATTCTTGAGGTCATTCCCTTGAAAAGTAGAAAAAAAACTTGAAAAATCAACAGAACGACACAAGTGTCGTTTAACGGCACAAGTGTCGTTCCGCCTCTAAACACGATTTTGAAGAGCCGCAACCCGTCCGAGCCATGATAATCGATAATATGAACTCATTTCAGGTGAGGACTGGACACGTCGCTTACAAAATTCTCAAGATATGCCCATTACTTGTACTTTCAAATGAATCTAGGCCAAGACTTGTGTTTTCACCGTTTCATACCTTATGTTCTCTATCAATTCCACCGTTAGTTGTCACATAATAAACATTTTCGACCTTCTTAGGTTAGGGAGTCCAATCCTTGAGGTCATTCCCTTGAAAAGTAGAAAAAAAAACTTGAAAAATCAACAGAACGACACCTCTAAACACGATTTTGAAGAGCCGCGACACGTCCGAGCCACGATAATCGATAATATGAACTCATTTAAGGTGCGGACTAGGCACATCGCTTACAAAATTCTCAAGATATGTCCATTACTTGTACTTCTAAACGAATCCAGGCTAAGACTTGTGTTTTCACCATTTCATACATTATATTCTCTACCAATTCCACCGTTAGTTGTCACACAATCAACATTTTCGACCTTCTTGGGTTAGGGGGTCCAATCCTTGAGGTCATTCCCTTGAAAAGTAGAAAAAAAACTTGAAAAATCAACAGAACGACACAATTGTCGTTTAACGGCACAGGTGTCGTTTCCCCTCTAAACACGATTTTGAAAAGCCGCGACCCGTCCGAGCCACGATAATCGATAACATGAACTCATTTAAGGTGCGGACTGGACACATCACTTACAAAATTCTTAAGATAAGCCCATTACTTGTACTTCCAAACGAATCCATGCTAAGACTTGTGTTTTCACCGTTTCATACATTATATTCTCTATCAATTCCACCGTTAGTTGTCACACAATCAACATTTTCGACCTTCTTAAGTTAGGGAGTCCAATCCTTGAGGTCATTCCCTTGAAAAGTAGAAAAAAACTTGAAAAATCAATAGAACGACACAAGTGTCGTTTAACGGCACAAGTGTCGTTCTGCCTCTAAGCACGATTTTGAAGAGCCGCGACCTGTCCGAGCCACGACAATCTATAATATGAACTAATTTAAGGCACGGAGTGGACACGTCGCTTACAAAATTCTCAAGATATGCCCATTACTTGTACTTCCAAACGATTCGAAGCGAAGACTTGTGTTTTCACCGTTTCATACCTTATGTTCTCTATCAATTCCACCATTAGTTGTCACACAATCAACATTTTCGACCTTCTTGGGTTAGGGGGTCCAATCCTTGAGGTCATTCCCTTAAGAAGTAGAAAAAAAACTTAAAAAATCAACAGAACGACACAAGTGTCGTTTAACGGCACAAGTGTCGTTCTGCCTCTTAACACGATTTTGAAGAGCCGCGACCCGTCCGAGCCATGATAATTGATAATATGAACTCATTTAAGGTGCGGACTGGACATATTGCTTACAAAATTGTCAAGATATGCCCATTACTTGTACTTCCAAACAAATCCAGGCTAAGACTTGTGTTTTCACCGTTTCATACCTTATCTTCTCTATCAATTCCACCGTTAGTTGTCACACAATCAACATTTTCCACCTTCTTATGTGAGGGGGTCCAATCCTTGAGGTCATTCCCTTGAAAAGTAGAAAAAAACTTGAAAAATCAACAGAACGACACAAGTATCGTTCAACGGCACAAGTGTCGTTCCGCCTCTAAACACGATTTTGAAGAGTCGCGACCCGTCCGAGCCACAATAATCGATAATATGAACTTATTTAAGGTTCGGACTGGACACATATCTTACAAAATTCTCAAGATATGCCCATTACTTGTACTTCCAAACGAATCTAGGCCAAGACTTGTGTTTTCACAATTCCATACCTTATGTTCTCTATCAAGTCCACCGTTAGTTATCACACAATCAACATTTTCGACCTTGTTGAGTTGGGGTGGGTCCAATCCTTGAGGTCATTCCCTTGAAAAGTAGAAAAAAACTTGAAAAATCAACAGAACGACACAAGTGTCGTTTAACGGCACAAGTGTCGTTCCGCCTCTAAACACGATTTTGAAGAGTCGCGACCCGTCCAAGCCACGATAATCGATAATATGAACTCGTTTAAGGTGCGGACTGGACACGTCGCTTACAAAATTCTCAAGATATGCCAATTACTTGTACTTCCAAACGAATCCAGGCTAAAACTTGTGTTTTCACCGTTTCATACCTTATATTCTCTATCAATTCCACCGTTAATTGTCACACAATCAACATTTTCGACCTTCTTAGGTTAGGGGGTCCAATCCTTGAGGTCATTCTCTTGAAAAGTAGAAAAAACTTGAAAAATCAACAGAACGACACAAGTATCGTTCTGCCTGTAAACACGATAATCGATAACTTGAACTCATTTAAGTTGCGGGCTTAACACGTCGCTTACACAATTTTTGAGATATGCCCATTATTTGTACTTTCAAACGAATCTAGACTAAAACTTGTGTTTTTACCGTTTCATGCCTTATATTCTATATCAATTCCACCGTTAGTTGTCACACAATCAACATTTTCATCCTTCTTAGGTTAGGGGGTCCAATCCTTGATATCTTTGCACTAAAAAGTAGCAAAATATTGAAAAAATCTACAGAACGACACAAGTGTCGTTAAACAACACATGTGTCGTTCTACCACTAAAATCTATTTTGAAGAGCCGGGACCCGTCCTTCTTAGGTTGGGGGTCCAATCCTTGAGGTAGTTCCTACATAAAAGTAATAAACTAAAGGAGAAATCAACAAAACGACACTAGTGTCTTTTCACGACACAAGTGTCGTTCAGTCTCTAAACATGATTTCTTAGGCCCAAGACCCATCCTAGCCACGATAATCGATACGCTAAACTCATTTAAGCTGCAGGATGGTCACGACGCTTACAACGTTCGGGAGATTTGCTCATTACTTGTACTTCGAATTGAATTTGAACCAAGACTTGTGATTCTACGATTTTTCTACCATCAATTCTACGTCAATACCCAAGTTAGTTGTCACAAATCAAAATTTTCGACCTTCCTCAGGGTTGGGGGTCCAATCCTTGAGGTCGTTTCTCCAGAAAAGTAATAAAATACCGGATAAATCAACAGAACGACACAAGTGCCGTTACTGTTTTGAAAATGACACAAGTGTCGTTCTGCCAATAAAATCGATTTTGAAGAGCCACGACCTGTCCAAGTCACGATAATGATAAGCTAAACTCATTTAAGTTGCAGATTGAACACACCCCTTACAAGATTTGGGATTTATGCTCATTACTTAATCGAGAGGAAAAAGAAAACGACACAACTGCCGTTACTGTTTTGAAAACGGCACAAGTGTCGTTCTGCCTCCTTAAAGAAAACGACACAGCTGTCGTTATATAGTATAATTGCCATTATGGCTTCATCGAACCTAAGACAATTACATAATCCCTCTTTCCAAACATTATACATAGTTTGATTTTCAAAATAATAAAAGTAGTACTTCGTAACATAACACCACCATCATTTTTCAATATTATAAAATGAGTACATCGTAACACTACAAAAGGTAGCATGTCTATTGTCCTTGCGACGAACACTCATGGAGCAAGTGTGATGACGAGAATATTTTCGTATTTGAATATCCACATTTTCTTTAGCATTCTCTAAATAACTCCATGTCCATTTGCATTTTTCAGTCTTTTTAAACTCAACAAAATAACATACTTATACCCATATTATTTCTACAGAATCCATAGCTGCAAATAAAATAAAAAAGTTAAATAGTTTACTCGAGTATATATCAAAATAATATAAAAAAGCTATCATATTTTAATTATCAAAGTAACAACATTGTATTGTCAAGAACGGATGGATTATAACAGATAATGTTTGTATTGTCATTTTACATGGAAGATAACGACTGTATTGTCGTTCTGCACTACGTAAAACGACTGGAGTGTCGTTCTGTACTGTAGACCGTCCAATAGTTACACCCAATACAGAAATACACCAATCGTGGAAAATAAATAAGCTAAAATATCATTTCATATTATATTCAACAATAAAAAACCAATGTACACGAAATTACCAAAAATACCTTTCTTTTTTCTTAAAAAATTTAGAGATTTCAATGTAGATAATTTAGAAACCAAAATTCTTGCTCAAATACTTAAAATGTAGGAAAAGAAAGGTGAAGAATATGATAAATAACAAAATTTTAGGTAGCAATCATAGGGAGACGTTGATGTGTTTTGGAGATGGATTGAGGAATTTTTTTTTTTTTTTTTTGGTCGAAAGATTGTAAATGAAAGGAAAGGTGGATTGGGGAATTAATTGGATTGAGATGGGTGTTTGGGTATTTTCCATGGTGAGGGTATTTTGGATATTTGATATTTTTTATTTATTGTTTTTTATAATTGAATGTCATTTAGCCAAGAAACATTGAGATGTGTTGTTTTAACCAAACTCATTGTTTGACTAGGCTTTTTAACGAAGAATCCCACTAATTTATACATGTAACCTATACACATATAAACATTATAAAAATGGTTATCACCATAACCCCACACATTGAAAATGTCTTTTCTTCTCTCTTTACATTACAAACGGATCTCTCTCTCTCTCTCTCTCTCTCTCTCTCTCTCTCTCAACCAATGTCAACAATGAACACAAATGCTCTGTCGAACTGGATCTCACTCCTCCCTTTGGTGCATTCGAGGAACAAGATCTGCGTGGTGGCAATTGTGATGTGTTGCAGGTGGTAGCGATGGTGATGCAATGTAGGTGGTAGTGATTGTAGTACGTTGGAGTATGAGGTGGTAAGTGTTCTTTGTTCAATCTATTGATTGACTTGCTGTTTTGGGTTGCCGTGGTGATGAGTTGTGGTGTTGGTCTACGGTGTATGAGAATTTATTTGTGGTGACCATCTATGATCAATCTGTGTTAGTTGTGATCGGTTGTAATTGTATGTGTTATGGTGTTGGTGAACTAAAAATATAATTAGTAATGTATAAAATTAGCAAATTGACTTCCAAAAGAGTTCCACTCGAATAAGAAAAGTTTCATTTGCGCGCGGATTTTTTGTCTTTGCACAACAGTCAATATTTTGGTATTAACTTTCTCTTCCAATATCCAATTGATACAATTCAAAATGCATTGGAAAGATACCTTAAAGAGATACAACTTTGGTAGAAATAGAATATTTCCAATTTGGACTTTTATTATGCCAAAAATTGGCTTCAATTTTCTACTAAAAATCTAGAATATAACTTGTGCGATAGGAAATTGATTTTGATCATATTTCATTCCTTCTTGAGTTCTAATTCCATCAAATTGTCTCTTAAAAATCTTTCAAGTATCATCTTTTGGTCTGAATCAACTATTGAATATTTACAATTTGGTCCTCAAACTTTGAGTTTTGCCATTTTCACCATTTTTCGCTTCTTTCGATTCTTCGTTCAACCATTGAGTTTTACCTATATAACATAAAAATACAACAATTTAGGATATATTTTGTCAAAAGAACTACCAACTATCGATATTTTAGGACCCCGAATTAGTATATTGCAATGGTGTAGATTTATTTGTGGTGACTCTTTGTGACCAAATCTATGTTAATAGTGATTGTATGTGATCACAGTACCCAAAACGTTGTTACCACTTCACCACCATCACACAAGTCAAGTCCAATGCTCCAACATCACTTACAACTCGCCGTCATCACCAACATCACTTGCAAGTCCCCTTTAATTCTCTGACAACACTATGAATTCTTCTCCTTTAATGATAATAATTGATTAATATTGGAATATAATAAGTATATGAGAGGTCATCCATATGTATTCTACTGTTATGTATTTGTAGGAGTCGAACATTGGTTGAAATCGATATTTTGTCAAAAGAACTATCAAATATCGATATTTTAGGACCCCAAATAAGAGTACAAAATATACTTTTCAAATACCATCAAACTTAAACAGTTGTTTGTCCCCAAACAAATTATAACCTAAATAACAACAAACACACAAGCATACAAAAGTATTTGGTTAGACAATCTATCTTTTTATTTTAATATTTGAAATCACAGTATTAAATCTACTAACACTACAACAAAAATAGTTTTTTACGGCATATATTTACGGCGTGTAATTGACACTTGCCATAAAAATAGAATTTTTGCGATGCGTGTTAAATGTGTGCAGTAAATGATTAATTGCATAAAGTATTTATGGCGTACAACACGCCAAATGATCAATTACATACACTATTTACGACGTTCGTTATATGCACGCTGTAATTGTAAAAAATGACTTTTTATATGGTGAAAATGAACATCGTAAATGAGGACATTTTATTTTCCCTTTATTTCCTTTCCTTGCCTTTCTCACGCTCATTACAAAACACGAGGCACGGTTCTTCTCCTTCCTTCGATTTCTTCATGCCATGTCCGCCAATGAACGTCATTCTCTTTCAAATTACCACCCTTCGATTAGCCAGCAACCGTTCAATCAGCCATCAGCCGTGAGCCCACTAACCTAACGATCAAAGTCAGCACAGGGATAGCTTTTAGGTATCGTTCATTGATTTTTTAAGGCATTTTTGTTTTGCTATCAATTTGCAGGGAAATAATGTGAAACGTAATTTGGGTTATTGGTAAAACTAGGGTTAAAATTCGATTGAAATCTAGTTCAATTTCGATTGAAATTTCAATAAAAATCGAATTGAGATTTCGGTTGAATTGACCAATTTGAATAGTAGAACGAGTAATTTGTCTAAGCTTGCACAGGCTTGGCCAATTTGGGATTATTAACATTCATTGCGATGAAGATTGAATTGGATGAACCGATCGATAGTAGTGTTGATACCAATTGGAGTAATAACAGTGATGATGATCAAGAAAGAAGGTTGATCACAGTTTGCGTGGATGCCAAAAGAGCTCTAGTCGGAGTAGGGGCACGAATCTTGTTTTACCTGACCACCCTTTTGTATAACGTCTTTCGCAATAAGATCCAAGCTAAGTTCAAATGGTGGGATCAGATTGATCAGGTATAGGCATGCCACTAATTTGCTATGTTAGATAATTTACTGTATTCATTAGGGCTTCTCTATTAGTTTCTTATTTCAGTGTTTGGGATTTAAATTATTATTTTTTTATTTTGTTACATACTAGGAAAAATGTTGAATAGTTGAATAAAGTCCAGTAATTCATACACGGAGAAAAGTTTTCTAGTCGTTTTAATTAGGAGTGTCCAAAAGCCCCGAACCGAACCGAACCAAGAGGTTCTTCATAAGTAAAATACCCGAACGGGTACCCAAATCGAGAACTGATGGGTATGGATCAGGTCTAAGGTCTAGATGAAGAACCGAATAAGAATTGAAACTAAATAATTTTTTTATTGAATTAATTAAATTATTTTATTTTTTTCTAAATAAATTAACAAATTAATTAATTAAATCAGATCATTTCATAATTTTAAGTCTTGGGCCTCAATTTTTTAATATGGATCACCGACATTTTAATATTAATATCTACTTTTTGGTATTTGTATGCATTGAATTAATGTTATTCGACAGCTAGTTATTTATATATTTTTGAATTGGGCTACGTTAATTTGTAAAAGTTACGAATGAAATGTCATTAGTTATATTTATATAGTGTTGCTGTAAATGTTAAAAAATTTAATTATGGCATGGAACCGAACGGAACCGAACCTAAACAGTTCCATAATTATATTTGGACCCGAAGGGTCCATTTATTAAATACCCGAAAATCTTGGAACCGAGCAGAATCGAACCGACCTACGGACAGCCCTAGTTTTAATACTTATTAAATGGGATTTTTTTTTCTGTCAGTGTCATTTATTTGCAAGAACATCAATATAGTATGGAAGGCAGAATAATAGGCATATTAGCATGTGGTATACTTTCATGGAATCAAATTTCACTCATCTAAGTTGCGATTTGGTGGATGGTGGAAAAATAAAATGCATCTTAATTTACTTTTTCAAGAACAGGAGGGAAAACTTATAAACACATTTCTTTCATGATGAAAGGGTAAAGTTAACATAAATTATATTGTCCTTTGAATTTGTAGAACTCAAACAACTGCTTGCAGAAGAAATGTTGTTTTCTCAAAAACAATAAATAAATAAAAGACTTGATGTATTATACCCTCATTGTCAAACTCAATGGCATCCAACGCGGATGTCAAGTAAATTTAACATATCGTCTAACAACGCTACCACTTTTGATCTATAATGTGAAAATGATAATTGTATTATGGAGTTATTTTTGGATCTTGCAAATAAGTTGAGTTTATAGTGGATATTTGATATGCTTCTTAATCTGGTTATAACCTTGTTTGCAGGACTATGTTATAGATGTGAGGAAAATTTTGATTGCTTCTCTTTTCTACAATAAGTTTTAATGTAGCATGGATTCTTAATATGTTGAATTCATTATGATTATGCAGTTTCTCATGTTAGGAGTTGTTCAACTCCCAAAGGATGTGCCTCGGCTGAAGCAGCTTGGAGTTGGAGGTGTGATTACTCTTAATGAGCCATATGAAACTTTGGTATCGACATCTTTGTACCATGTAAGTGGTTATTAGATATTAGAAATTGTTTTCTCTTCCTGGTTTTGGATATTATCAAGTATCAACTAGGATTATTTTCTGGGTTAAAACTGAAATTTTTTGTCCTCCCAAAATTTTGTGAATATTTATCAGCACTGATGGTCTTCGCTATAGTTGGTATCTGCTCTCTGTAAATCAATACTCTTGTTATGGTTCTTATTATAATGAGTTTTGACGCTATTGACGTTTATTTTTATTTATTTTTTTGTTTTTTTATCGATATTGACATTTATTGAATGTGTGCAAAATGAAGTGTGAATGTGGTGCACAGCGCATGGTGTATTTTTCTTAGATGACTGATTAATTTAGTTTCAACTGAAGTTTGGTATCAGAATTATATTTTTATTTTTATTCACATCTCTATATTGTGGCTTCAGGCATCAACTTGTGATCTAAATCCATGCCTCATGGGTAGATTCTTAGGAATGATCGGGCAGCATATATCTGAAAGGGCTGGTTTACTTTGGGAGTATTTTAATTTGTCTTTCAAACTCAATCTGTTAGATGGCTTGTTTTAACATATGCCCAACTGATTATGCTTTCTCAAGTTAATTTACTTTTGGCACACCACTGTATGTTTTAATCATTTTACTCTTATTTTTCTATGTCCAGGCATCTATAGCCATATAGCTATATCATTTTTGCTTACCTATATGTGTTGAAATGGTGAGTATTCCTCTATAGATTTCATTCTCTACTTATCTTTATCTCAAAAAGTTATTTGAGTGTATAATAAACAATGATGATTATTTACCAATGGTTCATGTTGTAGTTGTGAATGTTGTGCTTTGGAGAATTGATATATTCTGCCACAACATATCCTGGGGATGTTGTGCAAAACAATTTAAAAGAACGAACGATAAATAATTAACTACTTTTCTCTTCTAGCGATTGAAAAATGCCCTGCCCCGCCATGTCTTGCCTTGTATTGGGAAGGGATTCCCCTGTTTAGTTGGTGCCCCAGTTCCGGGATGGGGCAGGGGCGTTTTACCATCCATGTTCCCTTTGTGCTTTATGGATGGCACTTATTTAAACAAGGAATGGTCCTCTTTGAGCCTGTACACTTGTTTCTTTGAACAGCTGAATTTTTGTATATTGGAAAAAAAATTACATATTTCACAATCAAAACAAATACAAAAGATCGATTTTCTTTTGTTCCTTTACCCTCACGTCGTTATTTCTTTATTATTCCCAGGCTCATGAGATAGACCATCTAGCAATTCCAACTAGGGATTATCTCTTTGCTCCTTCATTTGCGGATATCAATCGAGCGGTAGATTTTATCCACAGTATGTGATCTTTGTCGCTGTTTTCTTGTGTTATGTCCCTGTTTGAATTCCGTTAAAAATCAAAACTCTTTTTTCTCAAACTCATTTTCAACCACATATTCACACAATAAAATATTTTATACGGAAACCCAAAACTTTTTTATTCTTTTTAACCACACATTCTCAAAAAAAATCATTATTCCAAAACTTGTTTCCCAAAAAAAAATCCTTAAAATGGAGCTCAAACAAGAGCTGTATTTATAGAGTATGATGTTCTGGTACTTCATCTATAATTATTTTCTTTTCTTTATGGTTACAGAGAATTCTTGTAGTGGTCGAACAACAAATGTCCACTGTAAAGCTAAGAGGGGACGGAGCACAACCATTGTGCTCTGCTATCTGGTGAGAGTTCTTTCTGTAAAGGACTTTTTTTTTTCTTTTTTATGCAGCATTGTTCACTTCCATCAATTTCGATTGAAATTTCAATAAAATTCGAATTGAAATTTCGGTTTAATTGACCAATTTGAATAGTAGAATGAGTAATTTATCTAAGCTTGCACAGACATGGCCAAGAAAATTAAAATAAATCAATGGGTGAATGTTGGAAATAAAAGAGACTGTTCTACAGTAAGGTGAACAATGTTTTGTGTAAATAGTAAATACAAGTTCTTCATGAAAATTTAGGTTTAGTGCTTCATTTGGAATTCGAAACTGAATGTTTTGTTTTACCAACAAGGCAATGCGTGATATTTTGGTTTAATTTACTTAATTTGGACATAAAATGAGGAATTTATCTAAGAAGGACCAAAATAGCCAGAGAAAATGAAAAAAAGATGCCATTTTGAAAGTTTCTTTAAACTAAGCAATTCATAAGTTTAAAGATAAAATTTTCGTTTTCAATTCTCAGCATTGGAATAAACCTGAAGACAAAAGGTTAAAAAAAAAAAAACATAAGTGCGTACTAGTGAACTGGGAAGGTTTTGGGAGGTGAGGGTAAATGAGAAATTTGCTTCTGGAGTTCGACTTATGAATTTCAATAGAGTAGGAGAGTGATTGGAAAGAGAAAAGAACGAAACATCTATGCATGACCTAGCTCACATAATATCAACCCTGCTGAGTTCGAAGAACGAGATGGTTTTTATCCTATTGCACATTGGTTGTAGAGCTGTAATTTCTTACTTCTTTTAGTTAGAGACTTGTAAAGGTTGAGTTGAGGAATATGATTTGTTGGCTGGGAGGATATCTCAATCCCGTCAAGTTATTCTCCCTTCCAAAAGGAAAATTACTGCTCTTAAGACAATGTGCAGATTGATGTGTTCTAACTATTCTATGAGCCAGTTTTCTGCCCAAAATTTGTTCGACCAATAATAGGTGTCTGTGGACGATTATTTTTCATTATGTGAAGACGCTATGGGGGGACCCCATCTTCAATCCAACATTCACATTTATCAACTAATTAAACAAAAATAAAGATTAATTAATGAATTCCTATTTATGGGTTCACCATTTCAGCATGGCACTAGTCAGATAAGTATGTTCGACTATAACACTCTTAGCATTTTGGTGACCACTATGCTTTCATTGTGGATACCCTCTTTATTGTTTTCACTAGCAACCTAGGCATGTGGTATGCTTGCATATAACTTAGAATACACTACAAAAGTGTGAATTTTGAAATTTTCTTCTGCATAAACTAATCGAGTGATTTCAATAATAGTTAAACTCTAACAAAATAAAACAAATATGGAAAGAAACCCTGCCATGCAACTTTTCTCTTATAGTGAATGCAAAATTTAACATATGGCAACTTGAGAGAATAATGGAAAAGAAAAAAGAGATAAGATAAAAGTTAATATGCTTCTTGATATACTTTTGATTTTCTCTCGAAATTTTCACTAACAATAAACTCAAGTAATTATTTGTCATATATACTATGTTGATTAGATAAAAGTTAATATATTTCTTGATATACTTTTGATTTACATACTCACTCTAAGTTTATTAATCATACCATTATTATTTCTATGGTGTGCAGAGAGTACTATTTTGTGGGATAGTTAAATTGTCGGTCGAAGAAATTAACTTTGATATGGTTCAATCATTTTTTCTTTGAAGTGTAGTAGTCTTTTAAGAATTGTTGAGATGAATTTTACATTGACATAATGTAATGAACCGTATTCAATATTTTTATTTATCGAAACAATGGAAACCTTGATTATTTATGGATTATTTTTGTTTTTTTTTTATTATTATAGGTTTGCTGGGGATCAAATAAATAAATATTTTTTTAAAAATCAAATTGATATTTACGGCGTGCAAAAGCATGTCGTAAATTGCAAAATATTTTACGGCGTGCTTACATTTTAACACTGTAAAAGTCACTCAATATACGGCTTACATTTTAACATGCCGTAAAAAGTGAGATACTTAATACGGTGTGCAACTGAACGTCATAAAACTAATTCACGGCGTACTCTGCACGCCGTAAAATGTAAACAACTTTTTACTGCATGGTTTTATACGGCGTGTGGCCGCACGCCGTAAATAGTACATTTTGTTGTGGTGAAACTGTTTCAAAGTCACAATACTGAACCAATATCTACTCTTCCAATACAAAACTGAAGTATGTGTGTGTGTGTGTGTGTGTGTGTGTGTGTGTGAAGAATTAAGTAGACAATCATGAATTTACAAGTTGTTTCAATTCCCAACCATCTATGATCAAATATATCATTTCACCTCTCGTATTATTCACACACCCCCAAACTTGTTCTTCTTTCACTCTTTTTTTAGTGTATAATCTAAGATTGAATTTTTCATTACTATCATCACCCTTTCTAGCTCAGGTGGACTCTACTAATTGCAAGTCAACATATCAATAAACAGGGATTCTCCAATTGTTTGATTGTTTCGACCTCTAGAACTAGACTATGCTAATAATCCCTCATCGAAAGTCAAAGTCTACTCAAATAAGGGTGTGTTTGATTTGCATCTTTTTCCATGGAACTAGGAAATTGATTTCCATCTTCTTGATTTTGACTTGTTTGATTAACATTATTTTCTAGGTAAAACGATTTCCATCTCTTCACTTCACGCGCCTAAGTTCCTACTTTTGGATGACTTGGTTTTCCCACCTTTTTGGTGGAAAAATTGATTCCAGAATTTTTTTTTGTGGCAATGGAAACAAATTTTATAACCAATTGTAAAAAAAAATTTACTTTAATGAACAATTTCCATATAAAACAAAGTCAAACGAACACTAAATTTTGATTAAAAAAAATGATTTTTTAGGAAACTTTTTTTTTTTTTTTTTACTTTTTGGCAATGAAAAGAAATTTTATAACCAACTGTGGAAAAAATTATCATTTTACTAAATAATTTTCATGTAAAATAAAGTCAAACGTGAATAAAAAGTTCCAAACCTTTAAAAATTTTCCGAGTGGAAAAATATACCAATCAAACACTCTTAATTACAATTCCCAATAAAATAATTTTTAGGAAAATATTTTCCTTATAAACATTTTCTTTCCACCCATTTTACACCCTTACAATCAAACGGACCCTAAGTGTTTGGGGCTTAACCAAGGTATTTAGTATGTCTTCTGTTTCATGCACCTCCTTTTTTTCATTTTTTTTTGTGCACTCTCTCTCTCTCTCTCTTTCTCTCTTTGTTTTTCAAAAGTATTTTTATTTTTGCATTTTCTCCCTTAAGCTGTCTAAATGACACATGTAACAGACTTTAGCCTGATAACTCCTAAGTCAGATGACTTTAGGGCATCAAATTTTAAACATCCTTACATGCTTAATAACTTAGTCAAAAAGGCTTCAAGGAGAATTTTCACATTTTAAAAACTTTTACGCATTGATTAGTACAATGCCCCTTATCAAACACTTATTCAAGTAAAATTGACCTCCAACATAATATTTTCGCCAAATTTTAACCCATTAATCTAAGACAATCCACACAAAAATTTTCACACATCAAATCCCTGTTCACATCCATATCTTCCTACAACAGCAAAATCATCCCAAAACTGTGCTAAATTTGGTCAAGGATAAGTAATTTATTATAATTTGGGTAAAACATCTATGTCTAACTATATCAACCTATCAATTATGTGAATCAACTTATAACATCACAATATCCAACTTATTTCTAGTGCACATATAATATCAAGTTTTACAAAGTTAAAGTCTCAATCAGTCTAGCATACATCATATTCACAGTTCATAAATCAACATCAAATATCAGATTTAATCATCATTGTCGGCCAAACTATTTAACCCACACAAGCACACAGCCTAAAACAATAAAGTATTTTTTATATATATAGTAAAGCAAAAACAAACACACAAACACTCGAAAACATACGAAGTAAAAACTCAAAAAAATTTCACCCCTAAACTTAAAATCGACATTGTCCTCAATGTCATAAAATATAAATAAGAATATAAGAGTGCGGGGAAGAAAAGGAAGAAGGTACTCCCCCAAATTTTTCTATTGAAAGTATGAGGCATTATGTGTGATGGCTAGACAATCTTCTTCATCATACTTTCCCCTTAGTCTATGTTGGTTTGAGTATTCCGCGACGTCATGTTCCTGCACATAGCTATCAAATCAAACATTAAATATCAAATAACCAAGAATGTGTGTTACTTAGCTCAAACAATCAAAATAACCAACAATAAATTCAATGTTCTAAGGGAAAACGTGATATGATGGTGATACCCTATAAATTGAAACGTGTCTAAGTCTAATGCAAACTAAGAATCAAAATAAATCTATATGCAATGCGGTATAGAGAGCAAAATAAATAAAAAGGTTGGAAAATTGGGTTGCCTCCCAACAAATGTTTTTTTATAGTCTTTAGCTCGACTTTGGCAATTGAATCACGGGCATCTAAAGAAGACCTTAGATGCCTTGCCCATTTTCCTTCATTTGGTTTTGAGATTCACTTTTCATTTAGTCTCTAAACTTCTATATTGCTCTTTTTGATGTAATATGACTTTTATATTTTATCCGATTCAATTTCAACTACGTAAACTTTCACCCCTATATCGGGTTTAATCACAAAATCAATTTTTGGACAATCAATAAAGTCTAGAAAAATGTGAGTTAATTTCATTGTCATTAATTGCCACATCCTTATCTGATTCTGTTGTGATCAACTCGTCATTCTCTTTAATCCATTCTTCCATAGTCGATATATATTCGAATTGAATGATCGGTCCATAATCTAGATCCACCGACAATGAGAAGTCGCTTTCGTTGACTCATTCAATTATATTGTACCCCCAATGTTGAAATCATTCACAATACATGCAATCTCCCATAAGCATATCGTTTTCATCCAACTCGACAAATTCTTTAAAATACTTTGCAATTACCTTCTCGTTCAATAGGGGAGGACCATCTCCCACAAGTTTGATGTCCTCGTCCCAATCGTCAGGTACAAAATCTCCTATGAGCATGTACTCTTCATCAGAATTTTTAATTACTTGTTTTCTACACATCAAATATTTTCAAAATTTTAGAAGTTTATACATGTGTAAACTAGTGTAAGAGAACAAGCATTTCCCAGTACAATGCATCGCGTAACAATTTTCACAACTTGGATATCTTCCAAGCATATCTTGAAAATCCAGGTAGAGATTTGTCATTGCAACGATTTTGTTACTTTACCAATGTCAAAATCATGCATAAATATCTGAAAAATACAAAAAGATAATACTAATACAAGATAAATTAAAATCATAGGATCAGTTAAACGATCTAAAAAAGAAAACAAAAAAAAGGAAATAAAAAAATTTGTTAAAACTAAAATTAATTAAAGTAGTAATCAAATTAAAAATAAATAAGTAATAAAAATTCAAATTAAACGTAAAATTAATTAAAACTAATTAAATATAATAGTTCCCGACAACGGCGCCAAAAACTTGATCGTTTGATTTCTTGCAAGTGAACGGGATCGTTATCAAATAATATAGTAATGAATAGAGTGTCGAATCCACGAGAACTACGTGTTTAATTAAGTTCAAAATTAATTGCAACTTTAATTGAATAACAAACCACTTTTATATTTTTTTATACTAATCCCTAAATTATTAACTAAACTAATGAAAGCAAGTAAATGTGTTTTTCAAATATGTGATATGCATTGTTAAGATGTCAAATCCCCCTTATTATTCAATTTTTAGTGTAGCAATTAAAGTGACAATTTTGAAATTATTCATGTTGGTCAATTCTCCTAATTTAATTGAAAGTCTCTCTCAATAGCGATCAAATATATTCCCCTCATGTGATCCTTTTATTTATCGATGAAAGATGCAAACATGATAAATGCAATAACAAGTACTAGAACACCTATTAAAATCATATAAAGTATAGAGGTATGTATCTATCATCTATCGAACCTTACAATGTTTATTATATTGTGCTTAAAACATGTTGTCTCTCTCGATAACAATAAAATCTATTAACAATTCAATTGGTAATCAAGCAATTGAGAAGAACGATAAAATAATAATACACATCCACAAATCAAATCAAATCCAAATAATTAATTAAAAACTAAAAATATCATAAGAAATATTCATCTCATCCTAACAATGTATAAAATTAGTCTAACATATCGAAATTATAAGAAATCATATTTAAGTGAAAAGATATAACACGAATTTTTAATAAATTGAGAAGATGAAGATTAATCTTTAAATCTTGAATCTCTTCAATAGTTTCTTGATGAATCTCTACTTGTGCTCTTATCTTCTTTACCCAAAAACTAGATTTGAATCTTCACTTGATTTAATTCTTATAAATCCCCTTTAATCCTCTCACAAAATTTATGAATTTTTCTGATTTAATTATAACAATTGATGAATATTGAAGTATAATATGTATATGAGAGGTCTCTCAATATGTGTTATGCTGTTATCTATTTGTAGGAGTCGAAAAATGGTTGAAAATTACATCTAAATTGACTTCTAAAAGAGTTCCAATCGAATAACAAAAGTTTCATTTGCGTGCGGATTTTTTGTCTCGACACAACAGTCAATATTTTGGCCTTAACTTTCTCTTCCGATATTTGATCGATACAATTCAAAATGCATTGAAAATATAACTCAAAGGTATATAACTTTGGTAGAAATATAATTTTTCCAATTTGGACTTTTACTATGCCAAAAATCAGTTTCAATCTTCGATTAAAAATCTAGAATATAATTTGTGCGATTGAAAATTGATTTTGATCATATTCCATTCCTTTTTTAATTCTAATTCCATCTAATTGTCTCCTAAAAATCTTTTAAGTATTATCTTTTGGTCAGAATCAACTATTGAATATTTATAATTTGGTTCTCAAATTTTGAATTTTGCCATTTTTCACCATTTTTCGCTTCTTTCGATTCTTCGTTCACCTATTGAGTTTTACTTATATAACATAAAATACAACAATTTAGGATATATTTTGTCAAAAGAACTACCAAATATCGATATTTTAGAACCCCGAATAAGTGTATTGCGATGGTGCGGATTTATTTGTGGTGACTCTTTGTGACCAAATCTATGTTAATTGTGACTGTATGTGATCGCAGTACCCAAAACGTTGTTACCACTTCACCACCATCACACAAGTCAAGTCCAATGCTCCAACATCACTTGCAACTCACCGTCATCACCAATGCACCGCCACCTCTTCATTATGGAACTTAATATGAATATAGGGAGAGAAAGTTTGTAATTGAAGAGAGAAAGTATTGTTGGCTGAAAATATTTTTGCAATTGGAGGTTGGGGTGGTGGGTTAGGAGAGCAAATCTTAAATAATGCGTCACTAAAGATAATTGTCTTATAATTATATATATTATATTCTACCTCATTTGTGAAAGTATTTTATAAGATTATTAGTTATGAAATGTGATTTTTATAGTCATGTACTTGTGTTTTTTATTTTCCTCTACATAGCTATCCAAGAATAATTCTACTTGTACAACTTTGGGTTACAACAATGGATGACAACCTCTCACAAGGGAGGTGGGGCCCGCAATTATTTAATCGCGGACCCCATCTCCCTTGTGAGAGGTTATAATCGCGTGCCCCACCTCCCTTTTGAGAAGTTGTCATCCATTCTTGTAACCCAAGTGTTGTATATGTAGCATCTCTCACTATCCAAAGATAGCTTCATGCATAAAGCCCATGCCCACTACACAATAATATGGAATGGATTTGTCATGATTCACATTCAAAAATTAACTATGAAGACCTAGTGGAACTAAAATCAAGAATTTAATTTAAGTCAAAATTAAAAGAAAATTAGGCTAAGTATGGCCCAAAAACCAAGAGAATTGATTAGTACTCTAAATTGCTAATTTAAGGTGTATTTGAGCCACATTATTTTGGAAAAATGTATTTTGGAATAGTAAATTGATGGAGAATGTGCGATTGAAAAAGAATGGAAAGTTCTTGATGTGATGGAAAATATTATTTTTTTATTATTGAAATTGAGTAGAAAAATGAAATGAAAAATTTTAATGTGTACCAAACGAGGACTTATTCATTAATATCCGAATTAACCGTAATTTCTACTTGAAAACACATTAAAAGAAATCAACTTAAAATACACTCGAACCCACTCATCTCTAAAAAAACATTTGTTCATCATCACCATTAAATCGGGGCAGACGCAGAAGATAAAAGTTAGGGGGGCACACTCGAACTTACAAAGAAGTTGGGATAAATTTTACACTCGAAAATTTACGTAAAAAAAAAAATCATATCCCATGTAATTTTGCATCCGAAAATTTACATGGGATATGACTTTTTCGAATATAAAATTTCGAAATTTTTTGATGTCATAGTCCATATAAAGTTTCCTAATAAAATGATGAAAATCACATTGAGGTGTATCGTAAAAATAGTAAATGTTAATGAAATAATTGCTTTTTTTTTTTAAATGCGAGTTAGACGTTTTTCTTTAAGACTCACGTTTAACGTATTTTTAACTATTTTCAATATCTATTTGGACTATTCGATATATCCATAATGTAGTTATCGAAATAAGCTTTGAGATTACGTAAGCAATTTGTAGATTTGATTAGCGTATAATCGTCGGTGAATTTTTAAAATTAGCATGTTATCGAAATTCAAATTTATTGTGATTTTACCCCTGTTTGATGAAAATTAAAATCAAATTTGTAGTAAATTTTGATAAAAGTTAAAACAGTTATAGATTCTATGAAATATATTATTAAAATTTATTGTTAACTTTGATTTAAATTAAAATTTAGATTTCAATTGATACCAAACACGAATTTAAAAAAAAAAACACTCAAAAGTTTGGGGGGTACGTGCCCCCTCTAGGACCCCCTGTGTCCGCCCCTGCCATTAAATACTATATGACCCACACAACTCCATCATTTAACAGCGTCGACACTAATACAAATCACGGATGCTTGGGTGAAGAAAGCGATTCCGGTGGTCATGAACCGACGACAATGACGAGGAAGAGTAGTTCTGTTGAAGGATCTTCAATGAAGAAGAGAAAACTTTCTTCATAGGCTTACAAACCTAGGGTTAAGCTCTATTTCCTTGTAAATTTATGAATGGCTTTAATTTCAATTTCACTTTTGAATTCTTCACAGTTTGTTTGCTTTTTTCTTGCTTTGTTACCTCCTTTGTGTGTTATCTAAATAATATTGTTTATGTAGTTGTGTAGCTTTCAGAAACCCAAAAGAAATTCAAATTAACACAACTATCAAACATGGATTTTTGTCTTTCAAATGTAAAAATTGAACCGTAAATGTAAAACTCTTATCCAAATTAAAATGTTGAAGTTGGAATGCTTTAACGAATGTGGTAAATTTACGGGGATCTTAGCTTTTAATTTCTTGTGTTGACATAACTTTTATAGCAATAATATAGTAGAGAACGTATTTGAGTAAATGGAAGTCCAAACTCATTTTATGGTGACAATTATAGTTGGGTTTAAATAATATTTGTCATTTTTATAGTTTCTGGTACTTTTTTCGATTTTTTTGTCATTTTTTGGAACTTTTATCACTTTATGGAATTGCTTTCGAATCTAAATCAATGTGCTAGTTAATAAAATTGAAACATAAATATAAAGAGACAATATGTAGGAAAAAAAAATCAACCATCTCGTAGATCTGTTTTTAAATTTTAACGAGACATACTGTTCACGAAAATATTTGTTCGTTTTAAATCACCGCAAGTGTATGGTTCGCAACAAGTAATAAAGTGGAATTGAGAATTTCGGATATCATCCCCACAGGGATTTAATTAAATTGATTTTAATTACCGAAACCTTAACCGAATCTATAGAGTTTGAGAAGATTGTAAAGGTTTGTAACTAGACTAAATTAGATATGCAACTTAACTAAATTTTACCAAGTAAATGCAATTTGAATGTTTCTTATGAATAATGAATGAGTACTAGGATCACAAATCTCCATACAATGTTTACTATTAACTCTAGTGCTACAATATCAACAACATGTCCGTATAGTTTGAAGAACCAATTCCTAACATATCCAATAATCTCTCTCGAGAATTATCAAACCTATTCATGTAAATCACCCGATTATATCTCTATGACGAATGTAAATTCACAAGAATGCATGTAGTTTTATGATCACTTAGATATTCACGCAAAGCATAGGGGAATATCTCTATCCTCTATTGGACTCTACGATGATAAATACGTTGTCAAATCTATTCCCTTTCTCTCAAATGCATGAAATAGATCACTACACTCACACAATCACATGCATAATAATTGTGGAAACAATAAATGAATAAAAAGCATTCAAACTGTGAAACATGTATTAATTGTCAAATATTACAAAACTAGAATTTAAAGTTTACATAGCAAGATTCATCGATCTTCTAATACAATTAGATCTAGCCTAACATGGAGAAAAGAAGAAAATACAAAAAAGATGTAAGAATCACCAAAAATCACACTTTAGCTTGAAGTCTAAGAATTCTTGTAGTTTTCCTTAAAACCCTTACTCCAAAATATTCTTCTTGAAATATTCTAGGGTTCTTCTATCTCATATGACATCTCTTCCTCTATTCTAGACATTTTTTTGACTTTTATACGTGATCTAGATTCTTTTCCATATGTTGTTGAACAAGAAAATGAAACCAGAAAATTCGTGAGAAAAATAAACCATGCTGTCGCATGGTAGTGTTCCATCGCATGGAACAAGTTTTTTTCTCCTTTTTTTTCCTGATTACATGTGTACGGCCGCAGGGTAGTTTAACCATGCGGTCGCATAGTAGAGAGAACTTTCAAAGTTTTCCAATCGGTCCTCAAAGTTCAATTCCTCTTGTTTTGGCCCCATTTTGATCATCTCTTTTTCTCCATTCATCTCATGCATCCCTCAATTTATGATTAAACTCATGTCCATCATTGAGTTGGCCTCGAGTCATCTTTTGATTATTTGCATTCTGGTCCTTGAACTTTTGGTTCCTTCTTTTTAGCCCATTTTCTCCATTTTTCTCAAGTTTCCACCACAATCATCATTATTGTCCTGCAAACACAAGTTACACAAATTAAGTTATATTCCATATATTTATTGACAATTATTCATGTTCGTGAACCGAAATAAAAGTATGAAAACGCCCTTATCAACTCTCCCAAACTTGAATCATTGTTTTTCCTCAAACAAATTCATAACTTAATTCCAAATAACACATGGTTTAACAATTTGCCGTATCTCAGGATTGGAACTTAGTAAGAAACACATGAACAACTATATCCATGAATAATCAAATCAATCTCCACATGTTATATGCAAAACTTGACGTATGTGGGTGTGTATAAACTCATACAAACATATTATGATCATTTGACTCATACCCGACCCAATGTAGTCAGATTTTCCCTCTCATTGCATGAAAGATACATACCCCCAAACTTATTATTTTCACTCAATTATCCCGGGGTGTGTTCTAAGGTTGAACTTATTTATATCTATTACGTATCCTCTCTTAGCTTAGATGAATCATATTGTCACAAATTCACACTTCAACAACTAGGGGCTCTCCAACTTTTTTGATTTCTTCAACCTTTGAGACTACACTAAGCTAATTGCCTCACATTAGAGATATAGTCTTATCAACCGAGTGTCTGGGGCTAATCAATGCATTTCATACATAAGAGTATGAATGTTATTCAAAAGTGTATAGAATTTTTTTTATGGCATCTTTCATTTGCTTTCTGTATAACCCCTGTAACGAGCTTTAGGCTGATGACTCCCAAGTCAGATGACCATAAGATGCCAGGTTTTAAACACTTGCAAGCTTAATCACTCGAGTTATACATGCTCAAACATATGTCTTAATTTATTCAATGATCGGTGCAATGCCCCTTTTTTAGATAATCCACACATAATATCATGCACGGAGCCCCTACTCATCTCAGTATTCCCTTGCAACAGTTCAATCACAACCAAACTATTCTAAGAATTGGTCATGATTTTGCACAAAAGAGATAAGCAATGAGTCAAATAATTAGCCTAATATGCAAGCATGCGTGTTGTGCGCAAAGTAAATCAAGTTCCACATTAACATGTATCGATCAATCTAATAATGCATAATTTTCATCATTCACGGTCTATACATAGTCCAATATCTAACATTATAGTTAGCAGAATTCTCAAACCCACACAAGCACACAAAATTTTAAACTACTAGTAAAAATGCGACATTAAACTCAAAATAACTCAATAAACAAATGATTTTTTTTCACTCGAAAAACACACGAAAACAATAAATTAAAGTAGTAAAGTAACAAAACAAAGTTATGCTGGACATTTGTACCGCTCTCCTGAACTTAAACTCTACATTGTCCTCAATATAAGAAGATAACAATAAATATGAAATATGTAAAAATGAGGACACATAGCAATGAAAATTATAAAGAGAGACTGGTACTCCCCTGATCAATAAGGGTGTGGTGGCGGAAATTTGGGTCCCGCGGTGCCATCCCCCGATGGCGAAAGTAGCCAAGCTAAGATCTGCTCCATCAAATCAGATTGGCGGGCCAAATCGGATTGAAGACCTCTAATGGCGGTGGTCTGTTCTCTAACTTATGACTCCATGTTGCCCAAGCGATCCCACGTCTCATTGGTGTGCAACTAAATACCATCAACCCGACCGACATACATGCTCAGCCTCCCGTTCATTGTGTCTATTTCATGCCTAGCTACGAGAGATTCCTGACTAGCGAAAGATGTAAAGTACTCAACTCGTTGTAGCTCAGTCCGTATCATCGTCACCTCCGTGCTCATGGCCCCAAATGTCTGCTGAAGATTCTGACTATCGCGACTGGAGTCGGTCATGGTAGCGAACAATTATCTCAATAGCTGTGTGTCGACATTAGGCTGCTGTGGTGGCTGGTCCTGATGTAGGCCAACATTGGAGCCCTCATCCCCATGTACATCTTGTTGCTGTCGAAGCTGTTCCCGTGCTAATTTCTCTCGATAATTCACCTGACCCCTCTCTTGTGCTTCTAAAGTACTACGCTTTATGAACGGGCTCAATTTCTCGGGGAGTTCTCTTGGTAGGATAGAGACGCATGCGATCTTGCAAGTACCACTAATCAAACTTGGAAAGATCAAGAAGCTGCGACGGTCGTCCCAAACTCCTAATGCAAGTATCTGCTCATATATGAATGTGGCAAAATTGATTTTGTTCTCCCGAACCAAGTGATATAGGAAGTCGACCTTTGGGTTTATAAAAGTGGTGCGATGTGAGGTCGACCTGATGTTGTGGTATATGAAGAGCCACATAATAGCAATGGATGGGGTGAGCTCGTTTTGATGCCATTTAGCTATTTGAAGGGGCCATGCATTGGCACGCCCAAGTAATACCTCCGCAACCTCAGGCTAAGGAACACCTCCTCGGATAGGGACCATATCGTTCCAAGACAATTGATAAAATTCATAGATGACCTCCGGCATAAACATAATCCAACGGTCTCGCACCCATGTTTGGTGTTGGTGCTCAGAACTCGGTGTGTCAATTTCAATGTTAAAATTGGCATAGAGTTCCCGTACCAGACCTTTATAAACAGGATGTGGCCTCCCTACTACTTTCTCCCAACCATAGTTCTGCACCAACGATACCAATTAAAAGCCGATAAAGTCATCAAGCCTCACTGGTCCCTGAGGGTGATAGCCCAATGGGTGACAATCTCGATATACTTAACACGAGCGCCACTGTCTAGAAATCAGTGCAAATCGCCTTCAAGTGCTTGTGCATGTGTTGTACCCGAAGTGGAGCCAACATTTTCCTTACCTCTGGAAGTACATTAAGGAGGCATCCTGCAACACCGAGAAAATGAAACATGTAAACTAACGTGAAGCAGGAAACTCAAGGTGTTGAAGATAAGTCAAGCAAATAGGCACCACATCGAATAAAATGGGAAAAGTGTAATGCATGTGCAAATTGAAATGTTGCAAAGAAAGGACCAAAAAAGGTAAACACAAAGAAATGATGCCATATGTTACGAAATATAGCATAAAGGTGGAGAATAACGAAAAGATGGCAAATTGGGGTGTAAAGAATCAATAAGTGTGGAAGAAGGAGGAAATTTCGACATTTAAACGCAATTCAACCAAGCACCTTCACAGGCAGACACCATCGGGAAAATTTGGAATCTTTCCGGACAACCTCAAGGCATATGCTAGCAGGTATACCATTCTAACACATATCAAAAATTTAGAGGAAACATATGTCAATTGAGTTAGAAAATGAGGGACCGAAATGAGTATCGTAAAGTATCTTGTGCCTAATGATGGGAGACATATGTGTGGCCATGGTTGGAGTTGGTGTTTACAACAAAAATTGCAAGGAATCATTACACATGAACATCCCAAAATGCATATCAACAAGTTCATAGGCCAAGGGGAGACGAATGTGCAAAAAGTTTTCTCAAAGGAATTTCATCGATCACATCTCAAGTATTGTATTGATTTAACAAGTTCTCAAACTCTTTGTCATTGTCCAAACCCAAAATTTTTGCCAGAGAACTCAATAACACCTAAACCAACATCTAAATCCTAAGCCCAACTCCTCAAATAAACAATCCAAGAAACAAAGAAGAAATTGAAAAAAGTATAATCTAGGGCAAAGAGTAACATGCCTCGAATCCTTGTTGGAAAGTGAGTTAGGGTGAATCTCAAAGTGATTTGTAGTGTGATGTGCAAGTGAAATTGTAGTGTGGTGTGTGTGTGTGTGTGTGTGTGTGTGTGTGATGATATTTGGAGCTTTCTCATGTGTAGGTGTGTGCTATGAGTGCTGAGTGGTGTGAGAGATGTCGTGTATTGGGGAAGTGGTGTGTGGGTTGTGGAGTGAAGTCTAAAGAAAAACAAAACAAAAAAGCACAAGAACAGTCCTGTGACCGCATGGACAATTTCCATGCGGCCGCATGGAAGCTCAAGTCAGGGCCAATAGTGGCCCTGACCTATGCCATGCGACCACATGGTTGGTTGTTTACCAAAATTCCATTTTCCTAGGTTTCCCTCTCGGAGGCCTTGTTGCCTCAATTTTTGTGCTACACAAGTTCACATGGGCATAATGAGGTAGTGTACTTGAAAAATCTTGAGAAGCATATTCAACATGACAAAAACCCAAATTGATTGATTGTCACGAAAAATAAGGTTTTTGAATCGCTATACCATTCGAGGACACAATTCTCCCACTACTTGTCAAAACACATTTCAAAACCCTTATGTGTGCGTGTAGACCATGAATTTTACTCCAAAACAACTTCTAACTAGAAAGCATATGTAGAGTTTGCGAAAAACACCGGTTGAACCTATTTTTCCCGAAACATGTGATTTTTTCACAAAATTGATAAATGATGATTTCAACCCCCTCCCCCCCTCCCCAAATGATTATCTACATATTATAGACTGTGTGTGCTCATGCTTGGATGCTCAGTGGTACCTAGAGAAGATGAACTACCTATTACATCAAAAAATGATGAAATATGAAAAATGTAAACACGATTGCAGAAAGCGGAATAAATAAAAGGGAAGAATATGTTGGGTTGCCTCCCAACCAGCGCTAGTTTATAGTCGATAGCTCGACTTTACTGTGGTGCTTCATGCCGACTATGTAAGGTGGTCATTTGACTTTTACTTGGAAAATTCCCCGCTTCAATAGTACTTAAGCCGATGTCCATTCATTGTAAAGTTCCATTTGCTCTCATGATTGATCTCAACCGCTCCATATGGTAAAACTTTGGTGACTGTATCTAGACCTGGCCACCTGGACTGTAATTTTCCCAGGAAGAGCTTGAGTCTAAAACTGTACAACAACACTTTCTGACCCACTACAAACTCTCGCCGTTAGATATGCATGGCATGCCACTTCTTGGTGTACTCCTTGTAGAGTTTTGCATTCTCTTATGCTTCCAACCAGAATTCATCCATTTCATTAAGCTGAAGCAAACGTTTTTCACTAGTTGCTTTCAAATCAAAATTTTGGTTCTTGACTAGCTTTACTGGTAAATGCCAAGCTTTTCCAAAAACCAACCAATATGGAGACATGCCTATAGGTGTTTTGAACGTTGTCCTATATGCCTATAGTACGTCGTCGAGTTTCTTAGACCAATCCTTCCTCGAAGAACTTACTATCACCTCCAGTATCCTTTTTAATTCCCTGCTGGAAATTTCAACTTGGCCACTTATTTGAGGATGATATGGAGTTTCTACCCGATGCCGGACATCATATTTAGCCAACAATGACTCAAAATGCTGATTACAAAAGTGTTTGCCACCATCACTGATTATAGCCCGCGGAGTACCATAACGGATAAAAATTGACTTCTTTAGAAACACAATCACATTTGGCATTGTTAGTGGGCAACGCTACTGCTTCCACCTATTTGGAGACGTAATCAACAGCAACCAGTATGTACTGATTCGAAAATGAAGGTCGAAACGGTCCCATGAAATCTATCCCCCATAAGTCAAAAAGTTCAACTTTGATGATGATGTTTAAAGGCGTTTCATTCTTTCCTAAAATATTACATGTACGTTGACATCGATCACAACGCTTCACGAACTCAAATGCATCCCGAAATATTGTCGGCTAATAGAACCCAAATTGTAGAATTTTTACAGCTGTTTTTTATGCCCCAAAATGCCCTGCATAATCATATGAATGACAATGTTCAAGAATGGTCGGTATCTCCTCCTCGAGAATACATTGCCAAATAATTTGATCAGCTCCTCGATGGTAGAGAATATGATCTTCCCAAAAATAGTATTTGAGCTCAGAGAAAAATTTATTCCGCTGGTGGTTGGAGTAATCATGTGGAGGAATGGATTTAACCAAATAATTCACGGTGTTTGCATACCACGGTGTAACTTAGACGCCAAATATCTGTTCATCTGGAAAAACCTCATTAATTGCCACAGATTCGTCTTTTGTTCCCTTTTCCAATCGAGATAGGTGGTCAGCTACCACATTTTCGCTACCCTTTTTATCCCTAATTTCCATATTAAACTCTTGAAGTATTACTACCCAACGAATCAACCTCGGCTTGGCATCCTTCTTTGTCATCAAATATTTCAAAGTTGTGTGGTCAGTATCAACTATGACCTTTGATTCAACAAGATAAGATCGGAATTTATTAAAAGTATAGACTATGGCTATGAGCTCTTTCTCGGTTGTGGCATAGTAGAGTTGTGCATCATTTAGTGTTTTACTCACGTAGTAGATGACATGAAACATTTTTCCTATTCATTGCCATAACACTGCTCCTACTGCATAATCATTGGCATCGTACATCAATTCAAACGACTTACTCCAATCTGGTGATGTGATCACAGGCGCTGAAATAAGTTTCTCCTTCAAGGTTTTAAAAGCTACTAAACATTCCTCTGAGAACTCAAAAGGGACATCCTTAAATAATAAATTGCAAAGTGGCTTCATAATCTGTGTAAAATCCTTGATGAAGCATCAATAAGATCCAGCATGCCCAAAAAAACTACAAACTTCCTTAACTATTGTAGGTGGAGGTAGGCTTTTAATAACTTAGATCTCTTCTTTATCAACCTCGATCCCCTTAGCTTAAATGCGATGTCCGAGCACTATGCCCTCTTGTACCATAAAATGGTATTTTTCCTGGTTCAACACCAAGTCTGTCTCATTGTATCGTTGTAAAACCAAACCCAGATTCTCCAAACACTCATCAAACGACGAACGGATTTCAGAAAAATCATCCATGAAAATCTCTATAAATTTTTCCACCATATCAGAGAAAATGGCCATCATGCATCACTAGAAAGTAGCGAGTGCGTTGCATAAGCCGAACGACATCCTACGGTATGCAAAGGTTCCGTAGGGATAAGTGAATGTAGTCTTCTCATGGTCATCTGGTGCTATGGGATCTAATTATATCCTGAATAACCATCGAGGAAGCAGTAATGTGAATGTCCCACCATCCTTTCCAACATCTGATCAATGAAAGGAAGTGGAAAATGATCCTTCCGAGTAGCACAATTTAGTTTGCAGTATTCAATGCAAACTCTCCATCCTGTAACCATTCTTGTTGGTATCAACTCATTCTTTTCATTCTCAACCACTGTGATGCCCCTTTCTTTGGTACAACTTGATCCGGGCTGACCCAAGCATTATCTGAAATGGGTAAATTACTCCTGCATCCAAAAGTTTAATCACTTCGGCTCTAACCACTTCTTTCATATTTGGATTAAGTCTTCATTTGCATCGATGCTGGGTTTGAAATTTTTCTTCCATGAGAATCTTGTGCATGCACAGTGAAGGGCTGATCCTCTGTATGTCGACTATAGACCACCCAATTGCTGTCTGATTTTCTCCCAACACTCTGAGCAACTTCTCTTCCTCAATCTTGCTGATTGAGTTCAAAATTATGATCGGAAGTATAGATGCCTCTCCTAAGTAAGCATAACGAAGATAGGGAGGTAATTATTCGAGCTCGAGCTTCGGTGGTTGTTGAATTGATGGTAGTGGTTTTGGTAAACCAGTTCCCAGCTCCTCATAATTCTTTTTTCGCACATGTGGTGGATTTGTCTCCAAGAATCTTGCACAGGCCTCCATCTCTGCTGAATCAGTGTGAATGGACTAAGAATGCATGATACAAGCTTCAAAAGTGTCAGATGGATGTTTGTAGCTGAAAGGTGTTATGAACTACACTGTCAACCTGACTATGTAGGATATTTCATAGCCTTGAATACATTGAACGAAGTTTGCTCATCCCCTAATCTTAGAATTAGTTGACCTCTCTGTACATCTATTAGAGCCTTCCCAGTAGCCA
This sequence comes from Fraxinus excelsior, assembly GCA_019097785.1. Taxonomy (NCBI): domain Eukaryota; kingdom Viridiplantae; phylum Streptophyta; class Magnoliopsida; order Lamiales; family Oleaceae; genus Fraxinus; species Fraxinus excelsior. Next base: position 32,262,589 of record CM032625.1, on the reverse strand, counting down.
AAAATGGTCGACCCAATATGAGTGGCACATCAGCGTCCTCTTTCATGTCCAGAATAAGAAAATCTGCAAGAAATATCAGCTTCTCAACTTTTACCAAAACGTCTTCTATGATTCCTCGTGGATGAGTAAGTGACCTATCAGCTAGCTGTAGAGTTACCGTGGTTGGTTTAGCTTCTCCTAATCCAAGTTTCCTGAAAATGGAGAGTGACATTAGATTAACAATTGTACCCAAATCACCTAAAGCTTTATCAAAATAATAGTTTCCAATAGTGTAGGGTATAGTAAAACTCCATGGATCTTTTAATTTGGAAGGAAGCTTTTTCTGGATTCTCACACTGCATTCATCTGTCAACATTATCGTTTGATCATCCAGCTTACATTTGTTGGAGATGATTTCCTTTAAGAATTTGGCATAACTGGGTATCTGTGTGAGTGTTTCAGCCAACGAGATACTGATGTGAATCTTTTTGAATATGTCCAAAAAATTCATATATTGCTTGGTCCATCTTTTGCTTTCTCAACCTTTGGAGAAAAGGAGTCTGGGGTTCATGTGGATTTATTGGTGTGGTTACTTTAGCCCACACTATATCTGAAATCTCTTGTGTAGATGATTCTCCGAGTTTTTCCGTCTGCTCCTCCAGATCTCCATCAAACGGTGGTACCGTTCCTTTTATTTGCACCGGGTCTCTTTACATGTATATCAAGTAATTGAACACCACTTCGTATAGTGATGGCTTGGACATGTTCTCTGGGATTCACTTCGGTATTACTCGGCAGTGGACCTAGAGCTCTTCCTATCATCGAAAGTGTTATTTGTCCCACTTGCGTCTTCAAGTTCTTCATTGCAGCCCCCTGATTGTGGAGAGTTGTTTTAGTCTTCCTCATAAATTGATTGGTTGTTTCCATATATTTATCAGTCTTATCCATTAATTTGGCAAACATCTCCTCTAATTAAGGTTTCTTCTCCTGTTGGTGCTGCCCTCGAGACCTGTTGTGATATTGGTTTTGATTTCTTCCCCATGATAAATTTGGATGATTTCACGACCTAGGATTGTAAGTGTCAGAATGTAGGTTGTTTTGCTAACGTTGACCCAATTACGCTTATTCCGCTTGTTCCATTCCCTGTGAAAGAATTGGGCACTCAGCTGTACTATGCTCTACTCCACACTCTTCACATATCAGCTTTCTTGCTTGTATTACACTTGTATGCTGTGATATACTTTCCACTTTGTGAAATAGAGAGTCAATTTTCACAGATAGGGCTGAGTAGGTGTCAACCTCATAGACTCTAGCTGGTTTCTTTGTACCCACACACTTAGAAGACCACATAGCTAAAGTGTTCCCCATTCTCTCAAACAATTCCCATGCTTCATCAATAGTTCTATTGATTATGGAGCCATTGGATGATGAATCCACCATGCTCCTAAAAGAAGGAAGTAGCCATGTGTTGAAAAAAATGATTTGTGTTTTTCCATCGAAACCATGTTGAGGACATTTCCTTAGCATGTTCTTAAACCTATTCCAAGCTTCATCAAATGACTCAGAGTCACCCTGACTAAAAATTGAAATTTCGTGCCTCATCTTTGCTACTTTGGCTGGAGAAAAGAATTTAGTGCATAATTTGTGAGCCGGATCATTCCAAGTAGTTATGCTCGCTACAGGAAGTAAATCCAACAATTCGAGTGCATTATCCCGTAGGGTGTGTGGGAACAACTTAAGCCTGATAGGATCTTCTGATATTCCTTGGTATCTGAAGTGTTGACACATATCCAAGAATCGAGATATATGTGTGTGTAGATTTTCATTTGCCAACCTGTAGAACTGATGCCCATTCTGGAAGAGTTAGATGACATTAGTTTTCAGCTGGAAGTTCGATTGTTCAAATGGGGGGCACACAATGCAGGATTGACTAAGAACAACGAAGGGTGACAAGAAATCCCCAAGCAATACATTTCCTTCTTCTCCTTTCTCAACATTGCCTGGAACTGCAGGATTCCTCATTGGTTCAATCTGTTCGTTCGCTATTGGTGGTTGTTCTTGGTTTTCCAGCTGTGCTGCTCTGATTTTCCTTTGCCAGCGATGAAAGTCCGTTCAATCTCCAAATCCATTGGAAATAACTCACCATCAAGCGACCTTAGCATGCAAACCTAAAGGAATGATAACAGTAGTTTTTAGATTAATCTAAGTAAAGATGTTGAACAAAATAAAATATGTAAAATAAAAATAAAATGTAAAAATAAGTTTGAATTAGTGTCTAAGTAAATAAAATAAAACTAAAAGTCAATCCCCGACAACGGTGCCAAAAACTTGTTCACGAAAATATTTGTTCATTTTAAATCGCCGCAAGTGTACGATTCGCAACAAGTAATAAAGTGGAATTAAGAATTCAGGATATCGTTCCCACATGAATTGAATTAAATTGATTTTAATTACCGAAACCTTAACCGAATCTATAGAGTTTAAGATGATTGTAAAGGTTTGTAACTAGACTAAATTAGATATGCAACTTAACTAAATTTTACCAACTAAATGCAATTGAATTTTTGAATGCAATTTGAATGTTTCTTATGAATAATGAATGAGTACTAGGATCACGAAACCACATACAATGTTTACTATTAACTCTAGTGCTACAATATCGACAACATGTTTGTGTAGTTTGAAGAATCAATTCCTAACATATCCAATAATCTCTCTCGATCCAATAATCTCTCTCGAAAATTATCAGACCTATTCATGTAAATTACCTGACTATATCTCTATGACAAATGTAAATTCACAAGAATACATGTAGTTTTATGATCACTTAGATATTCACGCAAAGCATATGGATGTATCTCTATCCTCTATCGAACTCTACGATGATTAATACCTTATCAAATCTATTCCCCTTCTCTCGAATGCATGAAATAGATCACTGCACTCATACAATCACATGCATAATAATTGTGGAAACAATAAATCAATAAAAATCATTCAAACCGTAAAATCGTGTATTAATTGTCAAATATTGCAAAACTAGAATTTAAAGTTTACATAGACACAATTAGATTTAGCCTAACACGGAGAAAAGAAAAAAAAATACAAAATAGATGTAAGAGAAAATATCACCAAAAATCACACTTTAGCTTGAAGTCCAAGAATTCTTGTAGTTTTCGTTGAAACCCTTGCTCCAAAATCTTCTTTTTGATGTATTATGGGGTTTTTCTACCTCATATGATGTCTCTTCCCATATTGTGGATGTCTTTTGGCTTTTTTACGTAACATAGATTCTTTTCCATAAATAGTTGAACAAGAAAAGGAAATCAAAAAATATGCGAGAAAAATAAACCATGCGGCCGCATGGTAGTGTTCCATGTGATCGCATGGAACAAGTTTCTTCTTCTTTTTCCTGATTGCATGTGTGCGGACTTTCAAAGTTCTCCAATTGGTCGTCAAAGTCCAATTCCTCTTGTTTTGGCCCCTTTTGATCATTCTTTTCCTCCATTCATCCCATGCATCCCTCAATTTATGATTAAGCTCATGTCCGTCCTTGAGTTGGCCTCAAGTCATCTTTTGGTTATTTGCATTCTGGTCCCTAAACTTTCGATTTCCTTCTTTTAGCCCCTTTTCTCCATTTTTCTCAAGTTTGCAGCACAATCATCATTATTGTCCTGCAAACATAAGTTACACGAATTAAGCTATATTCCATATATTTATCGACAATTATTAATTTTTGTGAACCGAAATAAACGTATGAAAATGCACTTATCTCACACAGTTAATGTTATTTAGTTTGCTGTTAAATATTATCCGTCACTTTTTTGAATTTTTATCACTTCCAATTTATACCTGTTTTTAAAAAAAATGAAGTTATTTTCTATATATAGTTAATATAAATGAAACATATTTACAAAGAAACAACATATAGAAGAAAATTAACAATCTTCTAGATCTATTTGATTGATGTTAAATATTTTTGTCACTTCTTTGAATGTTTGTTGATTTCTTGAATTTCTTTCACTTTTTAAATTGTTTCCATATTTTAATGCCACGGAAATAGAGATCTTTTAATCTTTTTGAAGCATGGATTTGTTGTTAGTTAATTTGAATTTTATTTAACTGTCTTCTTCTTCGTCTTTTTGCAGGATTGAAGTTTAATATATTGAGATAAAGTCCTTATCAAAGATTTTATTAACTCAAGTCAAGTTACATGGTTTGTAAACTTTCATTAAAAAGCGACATAGAATATTGTGTCACTTTGTAATCAAAATGTAACACAATTAATTTCTAATATAACAATACATCTTTAGCTAAGTTTTCAATTTGCTTGTAAGAATTTGTTTTAGACATTAATTTATTTTGTTGTGTTAAATACAAATTAAGCTTTCATAATAGAGAAAGTGGCATTTTACGTTACTTTTTTTTTTATTGGGGTTTCTCACTTTTTCAGTATTTATTTTTTATTTTATTTTTGCCACTTTTTTTTCTTTTTGCATTTTTGTCACTTTTTTTGAATTTTTGTCATTTTTTGAGTGTGTCACTTTTTATTATTTTCTATAACTTTTTTTAGTAGTAAACATCACTTTGTTAAAAAAGTGACATCGCGTCACTTTTTTATTTATATAAAAACAAGACATTGCGTCATTAATTTTACACAATATTTTTTACATTCTTTTTTTTCTTTGGGTTACTTTTTTGGTGACAAACATCGCTTTTAAATAAAAGTTAAAAAGTTACACTTTATTTAGAAAAGTGACACATTGTTAAAAAAAATAACATTGTGTCAAGTAAAATCTTTAATTTCAAGGATATATTTGTAAGTTGTCCAAATTTTAATAACACATTTTATGGAATCAATAAATTTTTAACAATACATTTCATTAAGTTTTATCAAAATATACTAAAAATCTGATTTTAATTCCTACCGAATAGAATGATATAAATAATGCAATTAGTAGTAATTATTTATGCCACAACCAGCTAAGCGATGGCGACTCTATGTTAAAAAGACAAAATGATAGAAAATCAAGAAACTTTCAACAATAACCATGCTTCGATTACATGGGTAATTTTAGTTTCATTCCTTCTCGAGAGGAATTTTGATTTTTTTTTTAATTGAAAATATTAATTAGTGAGAAGGAAAACTAAACCGTTGAAATAATGAGAAATTGGCATTTTCATTTAATTTCCATCGGTATTTTATAAAGAAAAAAAATAATTAAATCAATATGATCAAGAAAACTTACACCTGCAAGAAATTTAAAGAAGTGCCAGCCTAATTTTCTCAATTTTTATATGTGATGGGCCATGGTGCAGACCAATAGTGGTCAGGGCGTTAAGCTGAGACAGGCTTACGTCTTTAGGCCCACGTTGTAAATGGCCCAAATGATCATATATTTCTTGTCGTAATTAATAATAGGGAAAAATTCATATTTAAGGTGTTTTCTTTACCTCAATTCAAAAATAAGGTAAATAGTTTGAAAATTCAAAAATCAGGTATAAATTTAATTAATTAAAAATATTTATTAAATAATGATAATAAAGTCACAGTTTGTGATTAATGGTCACAGATTCATAATTATAAGTTACAGATTTATTTAATGGTCACATATCGTCAAATTTGATTATTTGAGGTCACAGATCAAAAAAACTATACGCCACATATTATTTCGAGGTTACAGATCTTTAAATTAGTTGGTCACAGATTATTTTTCAGTCACGTATTATTACATTTTTAGGTCACAGTTGAGTAATTGGTCACAGATATTACCAAACATTTGGTCACAGATAACCAAAGATTTGGTCACAGACTACCACCGCCATCACTATGGCCGCCACCACCACCACCACCACCACCACCACTGCACATAGCACCATGCCCAACTGCCGCCGCCGCCACCGCCAAAGAAACACACCACCGTCGCCAAAAACGCACCACCGCCGGAAACGACGCCATGACAGCACCACAAGACCACCACCACTAGACTGCCAACACCACCACCAGACTGCCAACACCACCACCACCAGTCGCCACCTAATGGACCACTAATATTTCCCCAAATCTCCATCAGAGCCGCCTAATGGACCCACCACCACCGCATCCCTCCGCCACCCGACCTCACCTCATTCACATCCGCCCCTACCTTCCACCACACAGATCTGCCACACAAAAAACACCCATCACCGCCGGCGCAACCGGCAGCTACAGGCAGCAAGCTGCTGCCGGCAAGCTGGCAGCAGCCGACCGCTGCGAGCAGCGGCGGTCGGCTGCTGCCGGCAGAAAGGAGATGGGAGGGGGGAAGAGAGAGAGAGAGAGAGAAGAGGGTGAAATGTGAAAAATTAGGGTTAGAATTTTATATATTACCTGATTTTTGAAAAATAAAGTTTGGTCCCTGATTTTTGAATTGGTGTAAATTTTACACCTTATTTTTGTAATTATGCCTTAATAATATTTACGAAAATGGTGATTATTTTAGCTATATAACGACACAATTAGAATCATTAATGTAAGTTAAAAAGACGGAGAAACGATAGAGGCCATCTTATGCAAATGGCCTTAAAAGATGAGAGGCCTTCTTTTCAACTTCGTCACCGCCCACATGCACATGTATCCATGCGTAGATCATGGCGGCCGCAGTTATGACGAACTTGGTTGTGGTAGAGGTCAACAAGGCCACGATTCGGTGCTGCCATATCAGGCCTACTAGCCATCATTTGGGTAAGATATTCAACGGAGGAAAGAAGCATATGCACCTTATACACTCCTTGCGCATTCCCTGCCAACTAGTTCGTACCGTACAAACTAGTGTCATTTCCTTATTAATCCCAAAATGTTAATTCGGTAAAGATTTACACTTGAAGCTAAAAATAATTGAACAACCTGAATTTGTTCGGCGTGTTCACCAACCTTCCTAATGCTATACAATAGTAAGAGCTATCCCTCTACACCTATATTTGTATAGAATAAATATAATCTGGTTGTATACTAGTGATTAAAAGTTGTCTAAGTTAGGTAAAACTTTTTCTCTAACAAATTCAAGCCTAAAGCAAGCCTAAACCTTTTAAACATGACTTCACGACCAATTAGTGATGAATTCATGGCATGATGAATAAAACATGAAAAAGGTAACATGTTTAGTAAACGATTGTAACGTACTAGTAAATGAAATGACTTAATTACCCTGTTAGCCCAAGAATAACTAACCAAGAGGGGGTGAATTGGTTTTCAAAACTTTTTCGACACTTGGTCTCAAAACAATTCAACACACAAGATAAAATTGCAAAGTATAAAACAATAAGTAAATATGCAAATATGTTATCTTAATTCAAGTATGATATTGCACAATGTAAATAGCAATTTAAAGTAAAGTGCAATAATGTAAAGATAACAAACCGATTTAATGGGGTTCGATCCAACGCAATGATCTACATCCCCGTTACCAAACTCTCCGTCACGAGCAAGGCCAATTAGTATTATAATGGTAACTTACAACAAGGAGTACCGATCCTTTACAACGTTGAGCTTTCCGGGACCTCAACACGACCCACACTATCGAGCTTTACAGGACCTCGATATGACCCACACGGCGACTTACAACAAGGCGCACCAAACCTTATACAATGTTGATCTTTAAGGGACTACAACCGACCCACGCTACAAATGGATTTTACAATTCAAATCTTCTCTTCTTTATCGAATGATAAAATCAAAGTTGAGTACAAGAAAAGAAGAGGCAAACACTTCAATAGATAGCAAATGAATTAAGCTCGAGTGTTATGTTGGAAAACTTTGATGAATGAATGATAATGAAATAGTTTGGCTCAATATATCAAAGTTTTCAACCAATTAATCTCTCTTAATAAATAATAACAAGTTAAGTATAAAGAGAGATTTACACTTCAATAAGTGTTGGCAAAGAAAACTTTTATCAAGATAGAAAATAGAGGAGTTCGAAAGTTTTCTTGCAAAGTTAATTTCTTGATGAAATAAATAAACCAAGTTTGGATCAATCAAGAAATTCTTGTAATAGATGAATTGAAAGATAAATCAATGTAAGCTCAATAGATTTTCGACCAAAACCTCTCTCAAAATATGTCCAATAAGTGTTGGAATTGAATGGAAGAGAGTTGAGTATTTATAGATAAAAATCTGTCAAAAATTCTGTCCAACCGGATGCTCTTACCGGACGTCCGGTACAGTACCGGACGGTCAAATAGCCGTTATTTTTGTCATAAAATCAGACCTTTAAAATTTGACCGTTGTGGCCAAAAATCGATTTTACCGGACGTCCGATACGACAATGTACGCCGAACAGCTTTCAGTATTTTGCTCATATCTTTTTCTCCCGATGTCCGATTAAGGTGATTCAAAATATGTTGGAAAGCTAATTCAAAGGGCTACAACTTTTATTCAGAAATCATCTTCAAATTAGATCATATTCCATGTCAAATATCTGTCCCAATATGAGATTGAAAAGCCAAAGTATAACTTTTTGATTGAAAGTAGAAGTGTGATCTTTTGAGGGATGTTTGGAAATGACTTTTCAAGGTTTTTGATATATTACAAATGTTCATTTTTCTAAGATCATTTTCATGTCAAAACAATTTATGCAAGTGATGAATTTATGAGAAATACTTGAGCTTTATGCACTTGCTAAACATTGACGAGTTCTACCTTTATATATATAAATGAGGTTCGATAAATAGCTCTATCTTCAACGTTCTTGATCTCTTCGAGCCTCTCTTTGAATTGTATCTCGAATGATTTGTCTTGAATGCTCGTTTAACCTTCATTTGTACTTCATTTGAGTGTGAATAATAATCTTTATAACTTTGAAGGTTTAAACACTCAATTCAATCTATTAGTAAACAAGATGGGCTTGTTTGTTATAATCAAAACATTAAGGTCATGATCAACCATAGTTCAACAATTTCCCCCTTTTTGATTATGACAAACAAGATAATTTGCAATATAGATAGTGAACAAATTGATATAAAGTTTAAGCATAAGTTCCTCCTATCAACATGCATATATCAAGTTTGAGCATGAATTTCCTTGTTTACAATTAGCAAGCATAATTATCCACATCTCTTCCCCCATTTGACATAAGCAAAAAGGTAGCACATAGATGAGCAATGGTATGGTATTTAGGATCACAGTTTTTCAAATCAACCATAGGCACATGTATTTCAATTGAATTCTCCCTTTCGTTTATACATGTATTCCCCCTTTCAATAATCAAATTTAGCATATATCACAAGTTTAAAATGCTCTTTTGATATTCTCCCTTTCAAACATAATTATTTAATTGATTTTCCTTCTTTTGGCATAGGTTAAAAGAATAGCATTTAAGATCAATCATAGCATGCATAAGAATTCATAATCATATTTCATAACATAATTCATGGAAATAATGGAATTGATCAAGTTATACTTCGTAATTCAATTCATAATTCATAGAAATATTTCACAATTTAAATTGATTTGATCATGCATTTTTAAAACAAATTTAGCCATAAATTTTGACTTCATCATATCAGTATATTCCCCCTAGCTTTTATAAATTGATAATCAAATTTTAAATCAAAGCATGCATAATTTAAAATACGAAAGCATAAACATAAAAGCTTATAATAGAGAAATCGATATTAATTATAATTCAATCATATGAGTATTTTTCGATAAGATTTACCTTATTTTTGATAGCCATAAAGCACATGTTCGCGGTCTCTTCTTGATCATCATTTCCATCTTCGTCATCATCGCTATCATCCCAAGTCACCTTAAGAGCTTTCTTTTTGATGAACTTTCTCTTGTTGGGACATTCGGTACTAATGTGACACGGTTTGTCACAATTGTAACAAACAATTTTCTTACCCCTTTCTTCATTCTTTTCTTCCTTCTTTTCGAATTTTTGGTTGCTTCGAAAATTTCTCCATTTCTTGACAAAAATGACCAAATTTTCAAGCTCATCATCGCTCATATCATTGCTTGGTGTTCCTTCATCAATTGCCGATTTTAAAGCAATTTTGCGACTATCCTCTTTTGATTCTTCTTTGCTCTTTCTAGTTTTTTCCTTGACATCGGCTTTGTTGAGTTCATAGGTCATTAGAGTTCCATACAATTCTTCCAAATGATATGTATTTACATCCTTTGTATTTTCTATAAGCATCCGTATGGGACTCCATTCCTCCGAAAGTGACCTAAGCATTTTGCTCACAAGTTCACCGTTAGTATATTTTCGATCAAAACCTTTGAGACCATTTACAATATCGGTGAACCGAGTAATCATATCA